>JAVJIX010000029.1:1502500-1920000 GCA_036785185.1 Paratrypauchen microcephalus
GGGCCATGTCCGTGATGCGCGGGCACCAGGACAGGTCCAGGCTGCGCAGCTTCCTAAGGTTCTCTGCCACCAGCTCCACCCCGTCGTCTGTGATCTTGGAGCAGCCTGACAGGCTCAGGGCGGTCAGGTTAGGCAGACTATGCACCATGTTAACCACCCCATGGTTGGTGATCTCCCAGCACGAGTGCAGGCGCAAGGTGTGGGTGGTGTAACCCTGAGGGGGGCACAGACAAAACTAGGGCTGAGAATGGGTCTAGAATGTGTTCAAATGGCTGCTGATACCTTGTAGACATATCCAGATACTCATATAATGTCCTTGCTAGCAGCTAGCATATAAGTGCTCATCTCTGAGGGCATACATGTCACGATAATCACTATTCACAGAAGTATATTTTATAGGGCTCACTATTCATATTATTATTACTAAAATATCAGCTGTAGAGGGCTAATTATTGGTTCATTCTGTTGTAATAATTACACTTGTAATGTGCTTTACAGGCTGTTGAAGCCCCTCAAACCGCTGCACTGTCATTCTTCACTCCATACTCTGTAGTGGTGAGACACTATTGTAGCCACAGCTGCCCTGTTGCAGAGTGACAGAAGTGAGGCTGCCAATTTGCTCCCTACGACCACCAATTACTCATGTACACACCACTTTTGTACTAGGCAATGTGAGTGAAGTGTCTTGCATAAGGACACAACGACAGAACGGAATAGGTCCTTCGAACACCCTTCAGGCTGGGGGACCATTGCTCTAACCACTGAGCCACTGTCGCCCCCATTTTGTTACAGCTCATGTCTTTTACTGATGTTGTCTGAAATGGTTTACTGTGATGATCCTGCTTCCTGTGATTGTATCAGAGGGATTTTAACTTTTATCGTGAACAATACAATGGTACTTCAAAATGAGTTAATGCAATTTTGATATTGTGTCTTTACTTAAGACTGAAACGGTGCAGAGAGAGATTTGTGGCAACAATCCTGAAAGAACAGTGCAACTTTATAACAGACAGATTGGACCTCTGAGTCCTTGAGTGTTGGGAGAGAAAAGTACATACATACACAGTCTCCTGTCTCTGCACGACTCTCGCTCACTGACAAATCTTATTGAATATTTGAATATGATCTATCAGCTGTTGTGTGTGCATATTTGTGTTTGTCTTCTCACCTGCTTGGCGGTGAAGTAAGCCATGGCGGTGTCAGTCACATGGTAGGCCTGCAAGCTGAGCTCGGACAGATTGGGCAGGAGCTGGGAGATGGCGGCAATGGCGTCATCAGCCACATTGATGCAGTCACTGACGCTGAGGGAAGTGAGGCGGGCGTTCAGACTGGACCACAGCCCCGCCTCCGTGAAGTCATTACAACCAGACAGCTCCAGGTGCATGAGGCCCTGCATCTGCTCCAACATCACCTATCAAAGAAGAGCATAGTGTGACATCTGTGTCAGTAGCGGATGAGTATGAGTACAGCCATAACTGTCATAGACTTTAACACTGAGGAGAGTACAGCTCCTTTCACAGGACTTCCCTCAGAGCTCTTACAGCCAACGTGAGGATCTGGACCTGAGAGGAGCAGATAAAGCACATGCAGCTATCCCAGCCATCACCATGGTAACCAGCTCCTCATTCCAGAATAGCAGCCAAAGCATGGAGGAGAGTGAGTGCACCAGAGCACTGCACAACACAACCATCCCCACCTCTATATTTACATCACATGTACACGTGAGACATTACTACACTGTACACATCAGTATGATTCATATGGTACACACAGGTGTCATATAACCTTGATCTATATACAGCTCACAATCCCTGTTATGAAGTGGCGGTCAGGACTCACCTCCAGCCCTGCATCTGTAATAGTGGACCTCTTAAGGCTCAGGGACCTCACTCCCTTCTTGGACAGGGGGTAGTTATCTATGAACTCACAAATGTCCAGGTCTGACACACCCACCAGACAGAATGCCTGGAAGCCCCGCAGGGCGAAGGCCTGCAGGCTCACAAACTCCTTGTCCCCGTTGGGCAGCAGCACGTACAGCTCCTTGGCGTGCAGGATGGGTGTGACCCCCTCCCAGAACTTGGGCTGGTACAGGACTTTACGCCATGTCTTACAGACCTGTGCCAGGATGCACTTTTCAGCCGTGGTGAAGTACCAGAGCAAACGGTTGAGCAGCTTCTCATCCAGCGCCAGCTGTCGCTCCAGCAGCACAGGCTTGGGCAGGCTGATAGGGGCCAGCCCCCTCAGGGAGGACTTCAGCCCAAGGGGCTTCCCTGAGTCCAGCTCAGTGGTCAGGAGGGAGGAGGTGTTGTCCAGGTGGTGATGGTGGTGGTAGTGCAGGGAGGTGGAGGGTGGGGGCAGGATGGCGGGCACAGATGAAGACTGGCACAGGCGGTTCTTGGCAGCGGGAGTGCCCTTGGTGATGCTGGCACTGCCCAGGCCATTGGGCTGGGTAGGGGGTAACTTCACCAGACCATTGCGAGTCACGCAGGTCGACTTGAGCTCGCTGGGGCTGGACATGTTCAACACTGGACCTGCAGGTCACAGAAGCAGTTTATGAGCATGTTAGTAATGTCATATACTAGTATAAGGCAGACCCATCTGAGGCACAGCGCAGGCCTCTGCCCATCAGCACACACACACACACACACACACACGCACATGTAGGTGCTCTGGAGATATGGCAGAACTTTCTCACTGACTACTGTGGCTGTGACTCACAGACACAGTCTGAGAGCATCAGTGCTATGTTTTCTGGGCAGCACAACCAATCATAATAACACTAGTACTGTAGTACAGTGGCTCTCAGGACACTGGTCTGAGCCCTTCTGTCTGTGTGAGCAGATATGGGCCCCTGTGGAGAGGCATGTGCTCTGTGTATGAGGCCGGAGAGATCTTAAACGTGCCTTAAATGTGCTGTGATGCTGTTTGCTTGAGCAGGGCTTTGGTGCTCCCCCTGGTGGTGGTTAGTACACAGTTATGTAACTCCCTGATACAGGTTCAGCAGGAGCAGCCTCCACAGTGCCAGTTGCCAAACTTTCCAGACCAGGAGAGTGTCCAGGGGGCAGAGTGTCCAGAGGGCAAAGGGTCAAGGGAGCATATTCACTTCACAGACAGGCCTGGACAGTCCACATTTACTACTTATATACTGTATGTACTTTTTGTAATAGTTGCAGTATTTTGGAATTTGCTTAATCATTTTAATAGTGATCATTTTAATCCAAGTACCTGTCTCTTCCACCTCTCACTGCACCCTTTACTAATTTTGTAGTAGGATAAAGTACTTTAAATCTTCAGTACAGTCCATCATTGCATTGTGTACACTATGTGTAGTAACGTCCCACTCCGTAAAGCACTTCCAATAGACCAAATACCTGACCAAATATAAGAGTATGCCAAACTAGCTACTAGCTAACTAGTTACTTACTATACTTTTCTTTCTACTTCTTGTATGTTTTAAGGTATTTCAACTATTGTGTTCCATTTATTTTAATAGAAAAAACACCTTCAGACAGAGCCTCCACTTCCTCCAGAGGGAACCACCAACTCTTCCTGAC
Organism: Paratrypauchen microcephalus; assembly: GCA_036785185.1. NCBI lineage: Eukaryota > Metazoa > Chordata > Actinopteri > Gobiiformes > Gobiidae > Paratrypauchen > Paratrypauchen microcephalus. The sequence continues at coordinate 1,506,055 of JAVJIX010000029.1, forward strand.
AGAACCTCCACTTCTTTACATAGCATCCATTTTCTCACAGGACCAGAACCACCACCTTCAGAGAGAACCTTCTCCTGACAGAACCTCTACCTGACATCCAGACAGACCCTCCCCCTGACAGAACTTCCTCCTGACAGACCCACTTTCCCCTAGCAGAAGCTCCTTCTGACAGACCCTCTTCCTGACAGACCCTCCCCCTGACAGAACTTCCTCCTGATAGATTCTCCTCCTGACAGAAGCTCCTCCTGATAGACCCTCCTACTGACAGAACTTCCGCTTGACAGAAGCTCCTTGTGACAGACCCTCTTCCTGACAGAACCTCCTCCTGACAAACCCTCCTCTTCTTTACATCCACTTCCCCCAGTTTCTCACAGAGCCAGAATCACCACCTCCAGAGAGCCACCTCCTGACAGACCCTCCTCCTGACAGAACCTTTGAACCTTTGGAGGTATGGAGGAGGTACAGAGGAGGCATACAGAATGTACTGTTGAGGTACAGAGGAGGTGCAGAGGAGGAACCGAAGAAGTAGAGGGACAGTGGAGGTACAGAGGACGCACAGGAGAGATACACATAAGGTAAAGAGGAGGGGGGCTACAGTGGAGGTACAAAGACACAACCCTCGTGTGTGGGACTAGCCCCCTGCTCAAACCTGCCCCACGTGACCCCTGTTCATTCATACTGTTTAGGCCCGTGTGAGGATGCTGGTGCTGAGGCTGTAAGCTGCGGAGCTCCACCTGCCTCTGAACAAACCAAACTCGTTACATCATAATGCTCCGGTCATGTCCCTGTGGTCTGCCGTGGTGAAAGGCCTACCGCGCGGCATCTACAGCCCCAAAGCCGCGCTGTGAGAGTAGAGCGTGCGGCCCTCCGCTCCATCACATCCAGAGCTCCACAACCCCAGCCCGCCCAGCCCCACGGAGCCACTCCATCACAGCCCCCGCAGGTAGGCCCACGGGCCGGGCCGGGGCAGCGCGGGGACTGGTGCAAGGATGAAAATCAAAGCGGTTACGTCAGCGGTACCGTTGGCGTCATGTTTTTGTTAATGAAAGTCAGGCCGATGCGGTGGATCCATAGGCCGCGGCGCGCACAAAGAGCGCCGCCATCAGTGCTCACTGCAGCTCTGCCCCTCTCCAGCCCCGGTCCAACCCCTCTCCTTCCCAGCCCGCTGCTGCCCACACTGGCTTTACCTTCACATAGAATCCTCTGGAGCTTTAATCCATGATCACGGTGCTCCCAGCGCTGCGGTGGGTGCGGAGAAGGCAGCAGAGCTACGCACGGAGAGATGTCGTCCTGCCCATAGACCCGACCCGAGCCCCGACAGCACGAGCAGTGCTCCTCTGGACCAGCGCGTGCGATCCACAGGCTTTGTTTGTTTTGGCTTAGTCCTTCTCCACAACACAGAGCCCTCTGTCTCGTAATTTCTCTTCAGCACACTCCAGCGCACGCACGCGCGCAGCGCAGGCTTCGTGTCATTTAAAGAGATAGCAGCTGGAGCAGCGCGTGCACGGCCGAGCCTGCGTCCTGCTTATGTAACAAACACCGTGCACTGCAGACGCACTCAGACAGAGGCCCGGGGCCAACCCAGGGGCCAGAGAGGGCCCGCCCACCACGGCCCCGAGACCGCTCCGCGTTTGTCCGACATAGAGCAGGCGGGTTAGGGTTTATTACAGCTCTATATGAGTTAACACAGCTGTCTTTGTCACAGAGTCAAAGTATTCTACTGCCATCTCTGTTTGGCCTATAGGCCTGCACCACTTCACCAGCTTCACACAGTGTCAGTGTCCATCCAGGCTACAGTGAGTAGGCCCAGCCTATGAGCCTAACCCTGTTATATGTGGTCCAGGTATCAGAACACTTGCTGTGATGAGGATGGTTCAATTAGTAGTGCCTAAAGAAACTAATTGTCCCGTTATGGGCATCACCTCCCACAGGAAGTGACATCACAGCTGTGCATCTCTGCCCCCTCTCTCTGGTCTGTCTTTCTCTTCTAGATCTGCGCCTTTGTCCAGGTCCAGAGAGGCAGGAGCTGAAGAGAGAGCTATTTTTAGCCCTACAAAGTTCCACCCCCAACCCATACATACACACACACCCACACCCATACACACACACCCCCACCCACACACACACACACACATGCACACACACACACACACACACACGCACACACACACAGAGAGAGACTATGTAAACACGCAGAGACAGTACAAACCAGCCCAAACCAGGCTGGGCTGCACATATGCAAATGAATAATACAGGCGCTTTGAGGGACACTCCGATGGAGCCTGGGGGAGGTGATGGAATGGAGGGTCTGTCCACTGTCCCCCACATGTCCACTGTAAGGGGACATATGTGCACCGTCTCTCCACTGAGGAAGGGGCGTACAGATCGCGTGCTGCTGGTGATGATGATGATGTTGGTAGAGAGGAGGACCCAGCCTCGAAGATGACTCAGCCTCCCTGTTGCCATGGAAACTGCATCTCTGCATCCATCTCCTAGTAACAGAGCGTCACCAGGGAAGAGCAGGGGCTGGGCCTGTGTGAGTGGAGGGGCCAAATTACACTTATGCAGATGTCAAACACAGAAATAGGCTCCATGATGATGTCAAAATGCTTACTGACCAGTCGTTATTTTTTGACAGAAATCCTCCAACTCTTTTTAATTGACTCTTGTTGTCCTGTTAAAGGTGCACTATGGGACTATGTTTAAAACACAGTAGGCTATGGTCTTCAGTGTTCTGTTTTAACAACATTGTGTTAAAACAATATACATTTTCTGCATGCACTTTTCTTTCTTGTTCAAACTGTCCCTGCCTGGAGCTACTGTGGCAAGTAAATTTCTCCTATGTGAGATCAATAAAGTCTTATCTTATCTATTTTATCTGCTTTAATCTAACTTATCCATCTTATTTTGTTTTAAATCAAACCTATTCTGCTAAATCAACATTTCACAGCTTTTGACCATATTATATAGTTTAACCGGCCAGTTAGCTTAACTCAACTGGTAAGTCACTTGACTTTCACCCAGGGGACCTGGGTTTGAATCCCCCCGGCAATGAGCAAGCCAGTGTGGGTCCTTGGACAAGACCCTTCAAGATTCAAGAGATTCAAGATTGTTTATTTGTCATATGCAGAATCAACACAAGGTCAACAATGCAATGAAATGCTTAGGATCAGAAGAACCGTTGACTCGCTAAGATAGTCAGAAGTACTAATAACATGCAATAATAGTACATGGTAAAACGTGTTGCAAAAGTGCAGGGGAAGAAGTAAACAATATAATCAACAATATCATAAAAATATGTAATAAAAATACAAGGTACAATGTACAAAGGTGCAGGTAGGATTAAGTCAAAGATCAAATAAGGTGTAAGTAGAGTATTTCACAGATTGCACATAATATGGTGTAGTATGGGTGTTGCATGTGGATTTCGTATTGCACATAGTATGGTATAAATATTGCACATAGGTAATTGCACAGAATTATTGCACAGGTAACAGTAGTTTACAGTGAGGTAGTGACAGACATGATACATTCATATAGAGCAGCAGCAGTAAACATATTATGCATAATGAAAGGTAGTTTAGTGCAGTATTATTGAGAGTACAGTATTATTTAGAGTATTACCCAGAGTTCAGTAGTCTGACAGCTTGGGGGTAATAGCTGTGTTTGAGTCTTTTTGTGCGTGCTGGCAGGCTCCTGTATCGTCTGTCAGAGGGTAGCAGACGGAAGAGTCCTTGCGCTGGATGAGTATGGTCCTTAGTGATGCTGCGTGCCTTACGCAGACCCCTGCTGTAGTAAATGTCCTGGATGGAGGGGAGATTGCTGCCAGTGATGTCCTCTGCCGCTCGCACCACCCTCTGTAGTGCTTTGCGGCTCTGAGCGGTGCAGTTCCAATACCACACTGTGATGCAGCCCGTCAGCAGGCTCTCGATGGTGCATCTATAGAAGTTTGTGAGGATGCTGGTGTCCATACCAAACTTCCTCAACTTTCTCAGGTCTGCAGAGTCTTTGTCGGGATTTCTTAACCACAGTGTCTGTATGTAGTGTCCAGGACAGATCCTTAGTGATGTGTACCCCAAGAAACTTAAAACTGCTGACCTGCTCCATCTCAGCGTTGTTAATGGAGATGGGGGGATGCTGGTCTACACTCTGTCTCCTGAAGTCCACGATCATTTCCTTAGTTTTGCTGACGTTCAGAGAGAGGTTATTTTCCTGACACCAGCTGGTCAGTGATTTCACCTCGTCTCTGTAGGCGCTCTCGTCGTTGTTAGTGATGAGGCCTAGGATGGTGGTGTCGTCAGCAAACTTGAGGATGATGTTGGAGCTGTGCCTGGTGGTACTGCCCCCTGGGTGCCTGAAAGATGAGCTGCCCACTGCTCCTGAAAAAGGATGGGTCAAATGCAGAGAAATAATTTCCCTACAGGGATAAATAAAGGATATCTTCTTCTCATTGACCCCTTGAAGTTGTATTTGGAGTGATTAGTGATCTTATTTTTAAGATGCCATTTTGCCGGTCTTCCCCCGATTTCACCTTAACTGGTACATGCCCACTGTGACGTAGGCACTTCTTTCTCCAGTTTGATTTCTTCAGCAGTGTTGTGTAGATATTTTGGTCCAAATGTAAAAAAAAAAAAAAAAAAAAGCTCTGCTCTAATGTGATGTGTAGTTATCCATAGGAGGGGACCACAGCATGTGGTGCTTTGCTATGATGACGTTGGCTGTAACGTCAGCTCCCATTGGGCGCAACGAACTCTGACACAGAAGTCAGCACACTTGTTTCCTTTATGATGTCATTATAGATCAATATTCAAATTTAAAATGTCCAAATTATAACATAATCCACGGGGGTCAGAGATTATAACTGTATAGCAGACACAAGCACTATACGTCTTTAAATTGTTAATAGCTATGGCAACGTAAGTAGTACATTTTTCATCATTCTGAAAGCCATGGATACCCGGTAATATTACTTCTTTTTGCTGAACTTTGTGCCAGTTTTTGCTTCATGTGGATAACTAGAGAGATATGAACCAAAAACCATGAGTGACCACAACCCGGGTATCAGATACTTTGCATTGATTTTAGTGTAAATGTGAGATGAGGGGGGGCAGGCTGAAACTGGACACTTTGCTGTTCAATTGTACTAAAATGACTGTAATCATTGGGCCTGTCCATATGAAACAGAAAAGTCTTCTCTGTCAAATGTTCCAAAAAGTCAAAAGTCAAGTCAAAAGTCAAATGTTCCAATATATAGTATTCAAACTATCACCATGGAGACACCAAAGGCAAGCTAAGGTACTGTGGAGAGACACTGTAAGAATACTTAGTGACAAAACATGGATAAAATATAGCTGCAAGCAGCAATGTGGGGCCAAGCAGTGAACCAGCCTAATTTGATGACATGCGTTGGATCAGTCTTCGCCCAAAACACATTTTTGCATGTTGCAGCGCCCCCTAGTGGCCAATGTGCACCAAATTTGGTATGGCTAATTCTGTATGGATGGTACATTGCGCACCAAGTTTCATTGAGAGAGCTGAAACGCACGTCAACGCATGTCAATTTGATGACGTGCGTTGGATCATTCTTCGCCCAAGGATCCCAGGGATATCAAGTTTTTGAAAATCTGACTTACGGTTCAAAAGTTACAAGCAGAAATGAGGGAGGAGAAGCATTTTGAGTGTTTTTCATAAAATCCAAGATGGTGGACATTCTATTCCGGCGAACATGACGTCATAGGATGCGTTGGATTCGTCTTGGCCCAAGGATTCTAGAGATTCCAAGTTTTTGCGAATTGGCGTACAGAAGGAATTTTCAAGTTTATGTTTAAGTTTAAGTTTATTTATTTAAATGGGACAGCATGTATTAATGAACAGCTCGTGCTGTAAATACACCAGATTTAGCTCAAGCCTAGTTTCCATCTGTAGTCCCACAAAACAGGGATGAAAGTCGATAAAACACAAGGTACAAAACATGTAAAGACCAACAATGAAAACATAACAACAGAAACAGTGACAGAATCAAAGCAGGACACAGTTTTACAAAGATTTTGAGTTAATAGATCTAATACAGGTACATTTCTGCATGTAACTTTTGAACCATATGTCCAATTTTCAAAAACTTGGCATCCCTGGACTCCTTGGGCCAAGACAAATCCAACGCACCATATGACGTCCGCCATTTTAAATTGTATGAAAAACACTCAAAATGCTTCTCCTCCCTTTTGGACCAATTTTGCTCAAATTTGGTACATAGCATCCTTGGACTGAGCCTCATCAGAATAGGTTTTTTGATATCTCTTATCGTTTTGTTGTGAGAGCCAATCAAACATAAAACTTTGATCTGCTGGTGGCCCTAGAGGGCAACTTTGGCCTGCTGGTGGCACTAGACGGTTGGGGGTGGGGGCCTATAAATTGCTCTGGGTAATGAGGAGACCGGCTGGAATGTGCATGCAAAATTTCACAATTTTTTACCAGACGGTTCTAGGGGTTGCCATAGACTCCCAGAGGCGGAAGAATATTTTATAATAATAAGAAGAAGAATCAGTAGAAACGCTATGGGTGCCTCGCAGCTTCGCTGCTTGGCCCCAATAAGTCAGGTGTGTGGATTTTAAAAACACAGTGGAGCACTGCCTGTATTACCATATGACATCACGTGGTAGAACAGAGTGTTTTCAGTTTGAGAGAAGAAACAAAACAAGTCCAGGTATGTTTGTGATGAACTACATTGTAACATAAATCAGAAAACAGCACAATATGGGCCCTTTAATGGAACTGCTTTTACAGAACCTGTGTCTCCAGAGCCTTAACCTGCACATAGAGGGTTAGAGTTGGATCCAAGATTGTCTCATTCTCAGTATATGTACAGACCATGCCTCAGTGAAAGCTCAGAACTTCCAAAATTCACTCACTGAGCTGCAGAGGCTGCACTAGCACTGATTCATGATTGGCTACAGCTGGAACTGGAACACCTTACTTAGACTTAGACTTAGACAAACTTTATCCACAAGGGAAATTATTTGGATACAGTAGCTCACTCATTACAATATAATATAATAACAAAACAAACAAAAATAAATGGTATAGCAAAAAAGAGCAAGAGACAGGTGTCAAATGAGACATAGTTATAAAAATAATCATGTGTATGTACAAGTCAAAATAAAATAGAAAAATAAGTTATAAAATATAAAATCACAGCTATATACAGGAGACAAGAACGGCAGTGCAATAATATACTGACTAACAGAGGATACAGTTATCCGTTACTTAAAGGGATAGGGTTTTTTGATGTGAATCTGTATGGCATCAGCTTCAGCAGTGTCATTCATTAACACTGACTTATCCCTGACAGTGTCCTGTGAGCAGAGTTTCTGCCTGGTTCTGGTGCTGACGAAAGTAGGTACGGCAAGTCTGATGAACAGGATAGAAGTAAATTCCCTTGGTAAATAACCATAAGTTCAATGTCCTTCACAGTAATATGGCAAGGATTACACCACCTCTCATTCACCAAAACAGCAATCCCGACTGTCCTTCTTCTTACTGCTAAGGAGAGTGTCTCTGTCCACATGTACCGTCTTAAAGCCTGGTACAGATGCATTGTTTTCCGGGAAGTTTGTATGAAGCCAGGTCTCCGTGAAGCACATGATACTGCTGACAGCGAAGTCCCTCTGAGTCAGAACAAGCACACACAGTTCGTCCATCTTATTTCTCTACATAGGGAAGTGCATTGAGGACACGGTGCCCAGAATCTCCATCTGAAACCCTAAATCTAATCAGAAACCCTGGGCTGGACTGGAGGTGTGTGCTAAACTGAAAGCTTGCACCGCCGCCTTCAACTCAGGAGACCCTGAAGCCTACAAAGCAGTCACGTACAACCTCAGAAAGACCATCAGGACTTTCCAGAGGAACTACAGGGAGAGAATAGAGTCTGCCCAGCAGAGCCGCGACCCAAGATGTGTGTGGCATGGGCTATGCTGCATCACTGACTACAAGGGCAGGAGCAAGCCAGTGGAACTGTCCAGCGCATCATTCCCGGACAAGCTCAACACCTTCTATGCCCGATGCAGATAACACCATGCCTGTCACCAGACCTCGTGTGGACAGTGAGGACGATGTACTCTGTATAGACACAGCTACAGTGAGACGGGCATTCAAGAAAGTGAACCCCCGCAAAGCATCAGGACCCGACGGGTGCTGAGAGCTTGTGCTGACGAACTCGCCGGGGTGTCCACCAACATCTTCAACCTGTCTCTGAGCCAGTCTATTGTGCCCACCATCTTCAAGACCTCCACTGTTGTTCCCATCCCAAAGACCCTCACAGCATTCTGTCTTAATGACTATCGGCCCATAGCACTCACATCTGTCATCATGAAGTGCCTTGAACGAGTCATTAAGAGACACATCTGTGACTCCCTCCCCGACACCCTGGACCCCCTGCAGTTTGCATATAGAGCAAAGAGATCTACAGACGATGCCATTGCTCTAGCAGTCCACACCTCTCTCAGTCATCTGGAGAGAGGAAATACATATGTCAGAATGCTCTCCATTGCCTACAAAATAAGAAATGTATTAAGACATGCAACATTTCAGCCCTAGGCCTTCATCACGCAAAATGGAGTAAGAGCTAAAGGTGGCCATCTTAAATAGGGTGTGGTGAGCACCCAAGGGTGACAGGTCGTGAATGAACAGTGTACCCCAAAACAACTACTTCCGGCGCTGGTGAGAGCCGCAGCTGGTTGCAACGCACTCCTCTATTTTCCAACTTTTTTGCTCTTACTTGCTTTGTTTGACTGTACTTTTTGTAAATAGTGTGTATAAAGCTAAGTACTTCAGAAATGCGTTGTTTCTGCTCTGTTTCAACCTTTCTTTTGTGGTTTATTACTATTTCACCGACGCGATGTGCGTGCGGTCGTGCCCCCCCATTGTGTATACGAAGGATCAGTTGTTAACGCTGCGCGGCGCAGTTGTGCTCCCTCGAGACCGCCATGACATTCCGGAGGAGTTGCTACGGAAGATGCGCAGAGGCCGACGCACTGGACGCAAACTCCGGGAAAAGAAAAGACGCTGCAGACCTGTGCTCCCCTCTGTCATCGCGGGAAACGTGCGGGCTATTTCGAACAAGACGGACGAATTAGCGGCGCTCACGCGGTATCAGCGGGAATACAGACACAGCAGCATCATGGTTTTCACAGAGTCCTGGTTAACCCCGCAAATCCTGGATTCAGCTGTTGCTATGGACAACTTTCACCTGCTGTGCGCGGACAGGACGGCAGACAGTGGGAAAAGGAAAGGAGGAGGCCTGGCTGTGTTTGTAAATGAGAAGTGGTGCAAACCTGGACACTGTACAGTGAAGGAGCAGCTGTGTAACAAGGATGTGGAGTTGCTGGCTATAAGCTTGAGGCCTTATTATTTGCCCCAAGAGTTCTCACATGTGATTCTGATCGCTGTGTATGTTCCTCCCTCTGCTAATGCTGAGACAGCATGTGACACACTGCACTCCTGTACGAGCGCACTCCAAACAAAGCATCCACAGGCTCTCTTCCTGATTTCTGGAGACTTCAACCATGCATCTCCTGCAACTGTTCTGCCTACATACACCCAGTATGTCACCTGCCCCACAATGACAATAAAACATTGGATTTATTTTTTGCCAACCCAAGGAGGCTTATTCTTCATCCCCACTGCCTCCCCTGGGTAGAGCTGACCACAACATTGTCCATCTGCGGCCTGTGTATCAGCCTATTGTGCACAGACAGCCTGTGGTGCCCCGTGTGGTGAAGAAGTGGACTGCTGAGAGTGAGGAGGCTCTGAGAGACTGCTCTGACACCACAGTGTGGACAGAGCTCTGTGACCCCCATGGGGAGGAAATTAATGCGGGGACAGAATGCATCACGGACTACATCAATTTTTGTTTTGAAAACATCATCCCCTCCCAGACCGTGCAGTGATTTTCAAACAATAAGCCATGGATTAACCCTGACATAAAAGCTCTGCTGAAGGAGAAGAAGAGAGCTTTTAGGTCAGGGACCAAGGAGGAGCTGAAGGCTGCACAGAAGAAGCTGAGGAGGAAAATCAGGACGAGCCAGGCCAGCCATAAGAGGAAGATGGAGCGACAGCTACAGGAGAGGAACATCCAGGGGGTGTGGAGAAGTCTCAAGACCATCTCAAGCTTCAAAGCACCTCCTGCCCAGACGGAGGGGGACCTGCAGTGGGTGAATGACCTCAATTCTCACTTCCGGAGATTTGATCAATCACTCACCCCTCCCCCCACCCAGCTGCCAGCTCTCACCTCCCCAGCTGGACAATGGGGAACTCCTGCACCTCTTCACACCTCTACCTCTGCTCTTCAGCCCTCCACCACACATGGACTCACCCATCCCCCCAGCCTGCCACTGTCATTCTCTTCAGCCCAGGTGACCGAGGAAGGCAGCAGGACCAGACGGCATCAACTCCAGGCTCCTTAAGTCCTGTGCAGATGAACTGCGCGGAGTTATGGAGCATGTCTTCAACATGAGCCGTAAGCTGAGGGTGGTACCACAACTGTGGAAGACCTCCTGCGTGGTACCAGTGCCTAAGACACCGCACGCTCAAGACCTCAGCAGCTTCAGGCCAGTGGCTCTAACATCCCACCCGATGAAGACACTGGAGAGACTGGTCCTTGGCCACCTCCGCTCCACCGTGAGCTCAGCGATGGGCCCGCTGCAGTTTGCGTACTGGCCTGGCATCGGAGTGGAGGATACCGTCATCTACCTGCTGCATCGCTTACTGTCTCACCTGGAGAACCCCGGCAGCACTGTGAGGATTCTCTTCTTTGACTTCTGCAGTGCTTTCAACACCATCCAGCCATTGCTCCTGAGGGACAAACTGGAGACCGCTGGTGTGGACTGTGACCTGGCAAACTGGATCCTGGACTACCTCACAAACTGGCCCCAGTTTGTGAGAGCCAAGAACTGTGTGTCTGATCTCCTGACCTGCAGTGTGGGGGCGCCCCAGGGCACTGTCCTTGCGCCCTTTCTTTTCACCCTCTACACTGCAGACTTCAGACACAACACAGACAGCTGCATCCTGCAGAAGTTCTTTGATGACTCTGCCATCATTGGCCTCATCAAGGATGACGACGATGTGGAGTACAGAGGACTAACACAGGACTTTGTGGACTTGTGTCAGTGGAACCACCTCATCATCAATGCAGGGAAGACCAAGGAGATGGTGGCAGACTTCCGCAGACGCCACTCTACTGCCCCCTCAGTGAACATCCAGGGAAGGGACATTGAGAGAGTGGACTCATACAAGTATACCTGTATCTGAACAACAAACTGGACTGGACTCACAACACTGATGCACTGTACAGGAAGGGCCAGAGTCGGCTCTATCTCCTGAGGAGACTGAGGTCTTTTGGAGTGAGAGGGCCACTCCTGAAGACCTTCTATGACTCTGTGGTGGCATCAGCCATCCTGTATGGTGTGGTCTGCTGGAGCAGCAGCATCACAGAGAGGGAGAGGAAGAAGCTGGACAAGGTCATCAAGAAGTCCAGCTCTGTCCTGGGCTGTCCTCTATACTCAGTGAAGGAGGTCGGGGACAAGAGGGTCCTGGCTAAGGTCACCTTTATGCTGGACCATGAGTCTCACCCCCTGCAGGACGCTCTGTCGGCTCTGGAGAGCAGCTTCAGTGACAGACTGATTCACCCTCGCTGTGTGAAGGAGAGGTTTCGCAGGTCTTTCCTTCCTGCTGCTGTCAGACTGTACAACGAACACTGTTAACATGTCATTCAACTTTATCTGCACTACAATATTCAGCTATACTCCAGAGTCTATTTTTAGGTCTATTTTTAAATTATTTAAGCCATTATTTTTTTATCTTGTTTTATTGCATGCTACTTTTTCCTGCTGTTCTTGATCAGTGCGTTGCAACACTGGAATTTCCCCACTGTGGGACTAATAAAGGCATATCTTATCTTATTCAAAATCCAAAGTCAATCAATCAAAATAGTGTAATGTAATTAATAATATAATTATAACTATAGAATAAATATGTATATAGCACACCAGTCTTATTCTATAGTTGGGTGCATATTTACTATATCTATATGTATTCGAATATTCTCCAGCTTTATTTTTCAATTATTGTTCCATTATTATTATTATTATTATTATTATTATTATTATTATTATTATTATTATTATTATTATTATTATTATTATTATTATTAATTACATTACACTATTTTGATTGATTGACTTTGGATTTTAAATTATGTTGTTTTGGGGTACACTGTTCATTCATGACCTGTCACCCTTGGGTGCTTGCCACACCCTATTTAAGATGGCCATCTTTAGCTCTTACTCCATTTTGCCTGATGAAGGCCTAGGGCTTTATAAATTTCTCATTTTGCAAGTAATTTGGGATTGTTTTCTCCTCGTGTGTTCTGGGTCTGCTCCCTCGCCTCCGAAGTTCTCATTTTTGTAAGTTTCTGATAAAAAGTTTATCTTAATTCATATTTTGAGTTGACATGATATACAAATTAAAGTGGACGGTAGTTTGGGCCAGGCCAACTAATCTGCGCATGCTCATTTGGAATCTGCTGTTGGGATCTGCTGCAACGGGGTAACCGGAGGAGTTTATATTTGTTTTGATTAGGCTACGTTTATATGATGACGGTCTGAATAGAAAACGCAAAAGTGGAGTCGCGTCTTCACTTTTTAGACAAGCATTTAGACGAGCGTTTTCAGGAGAAAATCTGCGTGCAGACAGTGACGCAAAAGTGTGCGGAATTCGATTGGGTATGCATGCCAGGCGGCTAGGTGGCGCTGTGATACATTATCACTATGTCTGCGCGCAGGCGTAGAATCTTCCTTCTTCTCATCTGCTTGTCAGTACCCAATGTATCGTGTGCATACCCAATGTGGGCGGATGTACCTGATGTGGGCTCTGTGTGTACTGCACATGCGCACAATGACGTGTAATGACGTATCAGGAAACAGGACATGACGTATCAGGAAGAAGGAGGGTTTTCCTGGCCGATTCGGGCACTGTCGTGAAACCCGTACAACAATACGAACAGAGACGTATTTTGACAGGGTTAGGGTTAGGTTAGGGGGTTAGGGTTAGGGTTAGGGCTAGGTGTAAACCAATTGCAAGGGACGAATCGGGCACTGTCGTGAAACCCGTACAACAATACACAAACTGCACATGCGCGAACACAGAGCCCACATCAGGTACTTCCGCCGGTAGAAAAAAAAATAACGTGTGGTCAGTTCAGCTGTTGCTTCAGACCACGTTAGACTACAAAGCAACGAAGGCGCAACAAGGTGTGGACATAAACAAGGTATGTGACGTAAACACGTACGCAACGTCAGCAGATTTGACCAGAGTTTTGCGTCTTGGGCAGTGCAGACGAAAACGCTACGGCGGAGCGTATTCAAGTTTTCCACTTTGGAGGGCGGTTTCAGTTTTTTGCGTTTTTAAGCCCTCAAAATGCCATCACCGTCTAAACGTAAGGCACTTCCAGTAAAATATTTTGTTTTTTGTCGTGGTCTCAGAAGTTCTGGAGAGGTGGCCAGGTCTATTTCTTGAAGAACAGGTAAGGCATTTTTCATGGCGTTTAGTGTTTCTGTTTACAATGGCTTTTTCAAACAAATTTTAAAGCAAACATTTAAATATGCAACTGTACATGATATATATTATGTATTACCCAACCTAATCTGATCTGTATGAGGGATTCATTGGTAACATTGGATCATTGCATTATAAAAATTGCATGATTATTTTGTTGTACTATTTGTATTACAGTTGTTTCAGATTTGTGAAGAGTTCACACGTGTCACCATCAAGGACCTGTTGCGGACCTTCAGAGCTGGCCTTGAGACGTTCACTCCTCGTCTGCTGAAATTGTATCGTGCCAGGAAGGGTGCCTTTCTTTAATCGAGACATGGAAAAGCTTTTGGAAAAGCTTGATGAACAGGTTGTTATATTTATACTAGGCCTTTTGTTTGTGAGCTTAAATTTAAAGGAACAGTACACCGTACTTCCATAATGAAATATGTTCTTCTCTGAATTGAGACAAGCTGATCCGTACCTCTTCGAGCTTTGTGCGACCTCCCAGTCAGTCAGACGCGCCGTTACTCCTGTTAGCAATGTAGCTAGGCTCAGCATGGATAACGTTTTTTTTAGGGCTGTAGTTAGATGTGACCAAACTCTTCCACGTTTTTCCTGTTTACATAGGTTTATATGACCAGTGACATGAAAAAAAGTGCAGTTACACAAATTGAAACGTGGCGATTTTCTATGCTATGGAAAGTCTGCACTTTAATAACAGGCGTACTAACACCTTCTGCACACTTCGTCAGCGCATTGATACCTTCACTCCTGTCCAACGTGACCACCAAAACAAGTAGCCTGCACTCCTTGGAACACAGTCTAGGAGTGAAGATCTCAATGCACTGTCGAAGTGCGCAGAAGGTGTTAGTACGTCTCTCATTAAAGTGCAGACTTTCCATAGCATGGAAAATTGCCACGTTTCAATTTGTGTAACTGCAATTTGTTTCATGTCACTGGTCATATAAACCTATGTAAACAGGAAAACATGGAAGAGTTTGGTCACATCTAACTACAGCCCCAAAAATATCCTTGTCCATGCTGAGCCTAGCTACATTGCTAACAGGAGTAACCGCACGTCTGACTGACTGGGAGGTCACACAAAGCTTGGAGAGGTACAGATCAGCTCGTCTCAATTCAGAGAAGAACATATTTCATTATGGAAGTACGGTGGACTGTTCCTTTAAGGACTCAAAAGTAACAGTCACAAACTAACAATCTGCAAATATTTAATCTCTCAGCATGCACAATTGTACAAATGTAAACAAAAATGGAAACTTAAAGTCTTGTACAGTTATCTTGTCAAAGAACTAAAAGCATTTGTTTTTCTTTACATTCTCCAAATCAGACATCTGATATCACACTTCAACACAGACAGACAGCTTTGCAAGGACTTCCAATATTTTTGCGGGAGAATGCAGACAAGTTTTTTCGGACATGCCTGGTGAGTAAAATTGTCCTACCTACCTCTCTCTTCCTCCCTCGACCTAGCTACCTACCTACTTCTGTACTTGCCTATCTACGTCTCTGTCTTTACCTCCTTCCCTAAATACCCTTCCTTCCTTTCTCTCTCCCCCCCTACATACCTCCCTCTCTCTACCTCCATCCCTCTCTCCACCTTCCTCTCTCGACCCACCCATGTACCTTTCCCTATCCTCCGCTCTCTGTTCCTTTCCCAACCTACGTACCCCTCTCTACCTACCTACATCTCTACCCCTCTGTCTTACTCTGCGGAAGAATATAGGCAAGCAATTCCTGGTGAGTAATATGTACCTACCTGTTTTTCCCTGGTTTGCTGTTGCTCTGTTAGGCAACTGATACAGAAGACAAGTGGACTGAAGGGGTCTAGATGGGGGTCCTCACAGTCCTTGAAGATGATGAGACACAGGCTACAGTCATCGATAATGTCCTGGTGTTGGAGGAAATCATTGTCCTCAGAGATGTTCCAGATTTCTCGACTGCACTTGCGTATCTTTTTGGCCTGCTATATGCTCTGAACATGGACTTTTCTAAAGAACTCAAATACACCTGGGAAACGATCCAGCACATTTTCATGGAAATGTCCACTGACTGTTCACAGCATGTCAGGAGCTTCAAGACCAAGCTGTTAAGCCAGTGATTCCTGTCAAACTGTTTTCTGTTTATGGTGAAGCTTGCTCTTACGTCTATTTTGTTGATATTTTATATTTTTTTGTTCAACTTCTCATAGACCACCTTTTTATGTTTGTCTTCTCATAGATCACCTTTTTATTTATTTTATTTTTGATTTGATTTCCCACATGTACTTGGATGTGTTTTTGCACTGAATGAGAGCTTTACTTTGATGGGCAAAAAAAAAAAAAAAATTCTTTTTTTTTGTAGCTTTACATTTACATGTGATGTTTGTTTAGAAATATGGTTCAGCAGAGAAATGTAAGTTTCAGTTTTATACCGCCATTGTAAAAGAGGTACAGATTTGCTGTCTAAGTTGTGTATAAACACAAAGTAAAAAAAGTTAAACTAGTTGAAAAGTAAAAAAGAAAAAAGCATCAGCCATATTTCAGATGGCTGATGCTGGAATCTATTTTATATAGCCTACTTTTGTTAATTTTATGCTGCAAGACTTGTTTTTTGTTTCCTATGGGCATTAAATTACTGTGTGCTACTTGGTTTTAAAGTTTTAAAAAAATATACAAAATAAATGGGGTTTTTTTTGTTTTTTTGTTTTTGTTTTTTTAATGTGGGTGTAGTAATTTCAACTCAACATATTAAGTTTTCACATGGGATAATAATATGAACTGGAAATAATAAGTTGGCAAAATAGAAACTTGAACTTAAAATGATTAGCTGGCACAACTTTAAAAGCTTAGTTTACCCAACTGGAAAAGCTTAGTTGGCATTACTTTAAAAGCTTAGTTGATCCAACTTAACAGCAATACTTATGTGACTGAATGGAATTTATAAGACTGTCAGCAACCTGACTACGCCACCTATGGGGGGTTAGCCCACAGGGATAAATAAGTAAACCCTTTGAGATATCAGGCAACACAGGTTCGCACATTATACATGACAGAGACGTGAGTTCAACCAAGTTATATTTATTTGCTAATGTTCAAAGTGGTGCAGAGAGAAAGTTCTTAGACCTTTAACATAAGTCTGAGCTAGCCAAATCTGGCTCAACACCCCCCCCCCTCCTTCACACACACACACACACGCATACTTGAATCTTGAATCTTCTCACTGACCTTACGTTCCCCATCAGAACTGATAGAACCGCAGGCTTAAATTTCCTTCTCCTCTATTTCACTCACTCCAGCGCAGCATCCTCAGCGCCATTTGATTTGAACATGTTAGTTTACCTTTTATGAAATGTAAAGTGAAAATGTACAGCTTCTTTGACGGGATTGGCCGATGTGACCCTTCGGAGACACGGGGACATTTGGTTCTCAGAAGACATGGTCACAGTTAGCCTAAATAACTGCAGCCTTTGTGCTTTGCGAATTACCGTCATTCATAAAGTGATTTCAATTAGACCGCGGCAGCAGCTCGCGGTGTGCAGCATTGTGTTGTGGAGCCATTGACACAAACAGTGACGCATGGTGAGCCCAGAGTGGCCCTCATGGTCCCAGAACCGGGGGGGCCCGTTCGCTCCTATCCTGGAGGCCCCACCACAAAGGGCTCAGACTGGGGAACAGTGAGGGGGAGTGAGGGGTGAGGAAGAGTTGAGGGAGTGAATGGAGCTGCTATGAGTGAAGGAAGGTGAGAGTAGTAGCAATAGTAGTAGTAGCTTGTAGTAGTAGTAGTAGTAATACAGTAGTAGCAAAGAGGTGAGGGAGTGAATGGGTCTGAGTTAGTGAGTGAGTTAGGGAGGGAGGGGTGAGGAAGAGAGTGAACAAATGAGGGAGTGAGAGAGGAGATGAGGTAGTAAGGGAGTGAGATAGGGAGTGAGTGAGAGGGTGAGAGTGTGAATAGGGCTGTTTTTGAGGGAGACAGTGGTCTTAAATGGCTGGAAGATGGAGTAAAGTAGGGAGTGAATTGAAGGGTGAGGTAGTGAGGGAGTGAATGGGGTTATTTATGGGTGAGTGAGGGGGTGTAGGAGTGAGGGGTTGTTGGGATGAGAGAGCATGAGAGTGAGGGGGTGAGAGGATGAATGGGTGAGGGGGTGTGGGAGTGAGGGGGTGAGAGGGCTGCGTCCCTTACCCCTTACCCTATCCCTTTATCATCATTGTCTTGCCCCTCGATACCAAGCTGAGAGGGCTAGGGGTATGAATGTTCCTCTAAGAAATGGGACACCACTCGATTACCATTTGCGTCATCAACCCTTGCCTCTACCCGGCTGCTACATCTATACAGGCGACAACGATTGACACAAACAAATGTAAACAATTGTCAAGGATTATTGTGTACCTCAGCTCGACAAAAAAAAATAGCTTGTTTATACATGAAAGTTCAATGAAAACGATAACATCGGCTAAACAGACGTCACTACAATTAAAACCGCAACAACAATTCACTAAAAGTAACGTAGAACATAAGCGTTATAATTGTAAACCTGCTAAACTGTTAATCGATAATTACAACTGCTGAAAATACATTCATGAGACTCCTTGGTTGGTCAATGTGACGCTGCCATCCTGATCCCAAAACTTGCCTGAACTTGTAGGTGTACCCCTTCGTTCCAAGTCTGGCCGAGAGCTTACTTCGTTTCAAGGGGTATGTAGCCCTCGGTCGTGGCCCTATCCCTTGATCAAAATTAGAATCAGGACACTCCTGGCCCTCACATGAACGTGCAAAACCAAGGGGTAGGGGTAAGACGAAGAGGTAAGACAGAGAAATGAGACCCAGCCTAAGGCTGTTTATGAGGGGGAGTGAGAAGGTGAGGGAATGTAGGGATGATGGGGTGAATAGAGTTGTTTATGAGGGGTTGAAGGAGTGAGGGTGAGGGGGCGCTGGAGTGAGGGGGTGAGGAAATGTGGAGATGATGGTGTGAGGGGGTGTGGAAGTGTACTGTGATGGGGTGAGGGTGTGTGGGAGTGAGGGAGTAAAGGAGTGATGTAGTGAGGGCTGTGGGGTTGAGGAATGTGGGAGGGTTGTGGGAGTGAGGGTTGTGGGGGTGAGGGGTGACGGTTTTGGGGGTGTGGGAGTGAGGGAGTGAGAGTTGTGGGGGGTGATGTAGTGAGGGTTGTGGGGGTGAGGGTTGTGGGGGTGAGGGGGTGAGGGTTGTGGGGGTTGTGGGGGTGAGGGGTGAGGGTTGTGGAGGTGAGGGGTGTGGGGGGTTGTGGGAGTGACAACCCCAACGATGACAAGGATTGATGCAATGTGATTGATTCAATGTGTGCAGTAAGTTACTGGAGATCTTCTACCTGTCTGTGGTGACAAGTGCCCTGTATGGTCTGCTGGGGGAGCAGCACCAGCAAAAGGGACAGTGGGCAGATTGACAAACTGATCTTTAAAAGTGGTCACATGATCGGCTGTGAGCTGAAGACATTTGAGGGTCAGGAAGACACTGGACAAACTGAGAGATACTGGACTACATTCATACCATACTTCATACAGATGTACAATAACTCACCCTCAACCCTATGTATTTGGCGGCACGGTAGCAGAGTGGTTAGCGCTCTTGCTTCACAGCAAGAAGGTTCCGGGTTCGATCCCCGGGTCGCCCAGACCTTTCCGTGTGTGTTCTGTGTGGAGTTTGCATGTATGGTCTGGGTTCGATCCCCGGGTCGCCCGAGCCTTTCTGTGTGGAGTTTGCATGTTCTCCCCGTGTCTGGGTGGGTTTCCTCCGGGCACTCCGGTTTCCCCCACCAACCCAAAACATGCACCATAGGTACTCCAGCTTAGGTCCTGACCAAGCCGAAGCAAGAAGATCATGGAGATGGTCCCCGGGCGCCCTAATGTGTGCTGCCCACTGCTCCTAATATATGTATATATATAGGATGGGTTAAAATGCAGAGAAGAATTTCTCCAGTGTGAGATCAATAAAGTTCACTTCTTCTTCTTCTTCTTCTTTATGTCCTATCATATTATATTAGCACTGTTTTTCCTTCTTCCACCTTGTATAGAGCTGAGAGATACAAGTACAGTAATCCCTCGTTTATCGCGGGGGTTAGGTTCCAGAAATAAATAAGAAATAAATAGGAACAGTCCAGGTTTAGACCTGGTTTAGACCTGGTTTAGTCCTGGTCTAGTCTCTTAGCCAATCAGGACGCAGAACACAATGTTACACTATAAAAAAAAAAGTTGCACTATAAAAAAAATTGGAGAAAAAAAAAAAAAAATCTGCGAAACAGCGAGGCCGCGAACAGTGAACCGCGATAGAGCGAGGGACCACTGTATTGTTATTTTTATATTGTTTTATTTTTACTTGTACATACAATTACAACTTCACTTGTGTATCAGCAAAGTTTGTCTAAGTTTGTAGAAAGCCTTCACACTCACTCGGAAGCATGTGTACCAGTGTTGCCAACTTAGCGACTTTGTCGCTATTTTTAGCTACTTTCTGGACCCCCCTAGCGAGAAAATTAGACAAAAGCGACTAGCGACAAATCTAGCGACTTTTTTTGGTGATCAGAGGCTCCAAGATCGCGGGAGGGGGAAAAAATAATTGCGCCGGTTTCTCTCTTTCCCCGTTCAGAGAAAGAGACAGAGGGACCAGGTGGGGCAGTGGAAGAGAGACACAGGCAGAGAGGGGCGGGGGCGGAGTTGAGAACAGCGTGGACTGTCGCTTCCTTGTTTTTTTCCCCTCACTCACTCACAGGCACAAATGCAATGTAAAGCGTGTACAATGCCAAAGTGATTTTAGGTTTTGGATGGGTTTGCCATAGGCTCTGATTCTCAATAAGTGTATGCCTATGCGCTCTGATTTGTTTTCTTTTTCTTTTTGGCGACACAAAGTCACAAGTAGCACTGCTTAAAAAGCTAGTTGTACAGCACAGAAAAGTTTTAAAAAGCTAGTTCTTTAGCACCAAAAAAAAAAAAGCTATAGTTTGCCCACTATAGCACAAAAAAATTAAAAAAAAAGCTTTAGTTAAACTACAGCACAAAAAAAACACAAAATAAAAAAAAAGCAAGCTATAGATCTTGGACTACAGCTCCAAAATAAAAAATATCTAAAAAAATAAAAACCAAACCCCCGCTCTCACGTTTGGATTGGACCACTCGCTCGTCTAGCTACTTTTAGCTACTTCTGGGCGGGCCAATAGCTACTTCCGATGCTGGGGAGTTGGCAACACTGATGTGTACTGCTCAAACGCACTCAGCACTGTGACGTGTGAGTGGATTTACATAGACGTTAACACGTGCACCCACCGCAGCTACCAGCAGGGCGCGCTGATAACAACACAGTGCGGCTGTGCTGCCTCAGACCATAGAAGAAGCGTGACTAGCGTTAGCCTAGCTTAGCTTGGGACACAAGCTAACTCTGGAGCACCGAGAGACCGAGTGTAACTGCTCCGTAGCCTGCGTCAGAGCCCGTATAAACAACTACCGAGCCCCGCACCGCCCCAGGACCGCCCCAGCCCGCACCGCCCCGCGCTCTCTGCGGGCCATGCAGCTGTCCACAGGGGAATGAGCCGAAAAGTCCCGGGGTCTCGGCTCAGCGGCGCCCACAGAGTGCAGCCTCACTGGAATGACTGGCAGCCCAGGTCCGTGCGCTGTTCCGGGTGAGACCACCAACAGAGCCCGCTGTGTGCGCTGTGTCCGCGGCCTGAGCGCTCTGTGCGGACACATAGGGAGCGGGGCTTATGTGTCAACACTATTTACATGTGTGAGGACCGAGTAGAGCCGGGGCACAGCCGGAGCACAGCCGGAGCACAGCCGGGACAGGCCGTTAGCCCGCATGTAACGTGTCCGTTCAGCGGCTCTCTAAGCCTGGAGCTGCAGTTGGACTTCACCGTTGATAAGCTGAAGGCGGCTAACATTCTGCTAACTGTGCTCTCGTGGTGTGCGCTGCGTCTAACAGCCGTATATGTGATATATGCGTGATATATGGGATCTACATTGGATCTGTGTGGGTAAAGAGCGCAGTGTGGATGTGTACTACAAATGTTACGCACTTACGACTCTTGAGTGCTTTCGCTTTGTCTTTACCATGCTGTTACGTTCTTACTAGAAAAGCTAACAAACGGCTACACTCATGACACGGTGTTAAACCACACGACAGAACTGTAGTTTTGGTGTACTTGTCTGTAGTAAAGTCCATGTGCGAACACCCAACTGTTGGCATCAGTCAACCCGGGCTGAACGGGCACAGCTGGCCCGCAGCGGCGGGTGGATTATTAGTGAGGAGATATGCTTGGCTTGTGTGTTTGGACCGTGTAGTTGGACTATGTGCTTGAACTGTGTCCTCTTCCGTGTGCTAAACGTGTTATGCTGCTCCTGTGTCTCCAGAGTTGACAGTTCCTCATCCGCCTCGGCGGGAGTAAAGTCCAGAGAGCTCTGCCCACCCGCGCTGCACGGTGAAGTGTCTACCAGTGTCCCTAACCCAGCAGTGTCCAGCGATGCCTGCGCTGCTCCAGACAAACGGGAAGATGGTCAGTCCTTGTGCCTCCTCTCTATCACTTTATTTTTTTTTAGAGTTTACTGTTGTTTTTCTGTGTGGAGAACAAATGAGAAAAACAGTCTTCATCAGATCTTAAGTATAAAACCAAGGGTTTGGCGATATGGAACAAAAATTTTATCTCGATATATTTTTCTCTCTCTCTCTCTCTCTCTCTCTCTCTCTCTCTCTCTCTCTCTCTCTCTCTCTCTCTCTCTCTCTCTCTCTCTCTCTCTCTCTCTCTCTCTCTCTCTCTCTCTCATATATTTATATATATATATATATATATATTAGGGCTGTCAAGTAGGGATGCAAATTATCGGTTAATTCATTAACTGATAGTTGATTGACCTTATCGGTCGATTAACGATTAACTGATAAGCGGCGTTTTTCACCTGAATTTGAGTGTTTCATTAGGATCTTTAAGAATATAAGCTATAGTAACATAACACTGAGTCATAAATATATCATAGTATTATTATATTGTATATTCCTCAATTAATTATTCCTTAGTAAAAAGCAGACAAATGTATTGATGCTGAATAACAAAATACAGTAATCCCTCGCTCTATCCAATTTTTTTTTTTAATAGTGTAAACATTTTTTTATAGAGTAACATTGTGTTCTGTCCTGATTGGCTAAGAGACTAGACCAGGACTGAACGTGGACTGGACCAGGTCTGGACCTGGACTGGACCTGGACTGGACCGGGACTCGACCGGGTCTAGACCTGGACTAGACCAGGATTAAACCACTGGGGCGCGTGCTGGTTTCGCCGCGCCCCGCGCTCCGAGCCGCAGGCCAGCCGCGCGGGGCTCGGGGCTCAGGGCGCGGGCTGCGGCGAAACCGGCATTCCGGGTTAGATCTCACCTCGCGCTTACACCCGGGGCTGCTGAGCAGTGCCGTTGGCGCCTGCGGCCGGCTATGAGTCGAGCTTGGCGCAGCGCAGTTGCCTTGTTTCATGACCACGCGGGTGCGCATGTCCGCGTGTCCGCGGTTAGCGGTTAATTACAATTAATGCATTTTGATCGGCCAACGTCTTAATCGACAATTAACCGTTAATCGATTAATTGTTGACATCCCTACTGTCAAGCGATTAAAATATTTAATCGCGATTAATCGCACGGCGCTCATAGTTAACTCGCGATAATCGCATTTTAATCGCAGATTTTTGTCACATGAAAAACCATTGTAATTCTCTTATCAGCATAGAAAAGTGAATGGGCTGGCTTTGTACAAATTATTTTTTTTATTATTGCAAAGCATAACATCACAGTGACTGAATATCTTCCGTATTAGATGACAAAAAACAAAAAAGCCCCTGAAAAGAGGCTAATGCAAAATAAAGTGCATATTACTGTTACATATTACTTTAGTCATTAGTTAGTTAGCTTATTCAACACGGGCTCAACACAGTCATACCGACCTCTGCTAGTCAACATAGGCTTAAAGGAAAAGTAACGTTATTTTACAATCTGAGCCTTCTTTCGGTAATAAAACAAGTTGTTTGACTCACCCATATCACGTTCGTGTCATTTGGAGCTGTTTGAAGAAAGTTATGTTGTAGCGTATCCGTTAGCATTTGTATTCGGGGCATTACTTTGCGGTCTCCAAATAACACAAACTTTAGCACTTTTCAAATCATAGAAGCCCGATGTCTTAATGTAAGATTTCGTTTGAAGCAAAAGTGGCCTGTAATCCGAGATTTATCCATAGTTTTCAGCTTTGCGTTTCATGTTTGGGTCCCGGGAGCAGTCCGCGCATGCGCACTGGCGTCCTCATCTACTCGAAACTATGGCTAAATCTCGGATTACAGGCCACTTTTGCTTCAAACGAAATCTTCCATTAAGACATCGGGCTTCTATGATTTGAAAAGTGCTAAAGTTTGTGTTATTTGGACACCGCAAAGTAATGCCCCGAGCATATGATACAGCACCATGTTAACGGATACGGGATCATTACTACAACAGAACGCCTCAACATAAGTTCTGCGATACTGCTCCAATTGACAGAAAAATGCTATGGGTGAGTAAAACTACTTGTTTTATTGCCGAAAGAAGGCTCAGATTGTAAAAATACGTTAATTTGCCTTTAAGCTTACCAACCCTGCCACTGATATCTGCCATAGAAACAAATAAAAAAATAAAATAAATAATAAATAAATAGATAATAAAAAAAATTCAACAAAGAACCCAGCCTCTTGAATACTGAACATGAACATAATGTAAATGGTAATACGTAACAGGTGAACAAACCTAAAGGCCTACTTTTTGTCTTTGAGCCAGTTACTCAAACAGACAAGCCTGTTGACATTTTCAGACAACAGGGAAGCTCATTTTTTCTGAACATGTCCAGACAGTGAAAACAATCGTTCACATGGTACTGACGTGGCAGGCGTTGCTAAGTATTTGCGTGCAAGGGAGGCCATCTCACTGTGTGATGCTTCATGTGTGGACCACCATTCCTGAGGAGAGTCCTCAATGCCAATCATAGGTTCTGCCTTGTAGCGCTCAATACACTGCTCCACATTGTCCTGCTCTTCATCTGAGGAAGATTCTTGTGCAAACATGAGAGCTGGCTTCTTCTTCTCTGGCTCAGGCGTGCTTTGGTTATCCAGTTCTGCTGGACTCCCCTTCTCCTGCTGCTGGAGCAAGGCGCGGATGGAATCCCACACGACAACCCGGTCAGGTTTACTCAGACACTTGAGGTCCTTAAACCTTGAAATGAATTGATATAAAATATCAACTTTATTGTCATGCAAGCAAAGGCATGGGTAAAACAAAAAAACAAAAACAAAAACCTAATCTCTATTCCAGATTCAAAACCAAAAACTTTAAATGGATGTTAGAGAAGCAACCTCACAAAACAAAGCAGTGCTTAAGACAAACAAAATACTGACAAGAATGTAGCATGAATATCTTACCTTGGGTCGAGTGCTGTAGCAGCCCTGAGCCTCTCTTCTGTCTTCATAATAGTCAAAGCACGGGACTGAAGTTCCCACTGCGGGGTGTGCTGTGACTCCGAGGTAGTTCTCGTGAGTGACGTCCAGTAATCTCCTGTTAGCGCGACTACGTCTGTCTGTCCCAATGCCTGTTGTAACTGGGACTTCTCAGTTTCAAACAAAGTTTCTATGCGGCTCGTGATAGTAGCTCTGGAAGGAGTTTCGTAGGTCCAGTCGTTGGATGCGATGCGAATTATCTCCGTCAGACCCTCATCATCCACAATGCTAACGGGCCTGCATGCTGTAGCCACCCATTTAGCTATGGCTGCAGTTAGCTTGTTTTTAGTTGTAGCATCCATGTGCCGCTGTCGGAACCCATCCATAGTTGTTTGGTTGTGACGCAGGGGAGGCGTAGAATCTGGATCACTGGTGTGTTTGGCCATCAAATGGTATTTCAAACTGGATGTGCTCCGATGGTAACTAAGTTCACATTGACAGTAAGTACAGATAACTTTAGTTTTATCTATCGAACCATCCTTTCGTGTTTTAAATCGAAACTTCCCGTTCAGAAGTGTTCCTTTTGCTGCCATTTCAAGTTAGCGCAGTCTTGGCTGGCGTTGCTCTAGTTGGGTTCTTCTTTGTTTGATATTTGGAAACATATCGCTCCGTACCGCCACCATGTGTACGGGCGCGAGATTACAGTCTGTAGTTTTTCTAACGTTCCTGGCAGTTTAAAAAGCTTATGAAAAAACTACATCAGGTCACACAGCGTTAATCAGCGTTAAAAAAATTATCGCCGTTAAAATTAGCTTGAGTTAACGCGATAATAACGCGATATTTTTGACAGCACTAATATATATATATATATATATATATATATATATATATATATATATATATATATATATATATATATATATATATATATATATATATATATATATATAGAGAGAGAGAGATATAGATATAGATAATATAGATGTATATGATATAGATATAGATAATATAGATGTATATGATATACATCTATAGATAATATAGATGTATATGATGTATATATGATATATATCTCCATATCTGTACAGGAAACATAGCCCCCCAAAAACTACTGTAAAAACAAATATGCCAAATTCCACAAGGTCTGTTTTTATTGAAGTGCAAAGAGGTAGGCAGTTCATGTTCTGCGACATTAAAAAAATCCCTGTATACAAAAATAATAATTAAGCTGTAAAATAAAGGAAGAAATGATACATATTGCCTCTTTTTTATTCAAAAATAAAATGACTCAGCTCAAACTCATCTTTGCATTAACTGTTAACCATATGATAACCATGAGCTCTTTTAGCATAGGAAGCTCAGGAGTTCCTTATTTTAATAGATCCGTGTTCCTAACCAGTGGTAAGGAGCTCTGAGGTATCCCATAGGCCACTGCGCAGATCAAATCGAACATTTCCAAATACTATTGTACAAGTTATATACTGCAGCAGTTTAATTAAAATCTTCTGCATAAATAAACTTTACAACATATCAATCAATCATAAACCATAACTACTATAGAGCCACTTCAGCCTGTCTGAGATTATGTGTTTAATGCCGCTTTGTGCGCATTTGTTTATGTTTTATAGAAATGAAACATGAACACCACATGGCTCATTTGCATAAACTATAAACACCGAAAAAAACAGCTGTCCTTTTGCCGCTGATGCGGCCAGCTCCTGTCGGACTAAAGGATGCGACTCAGAATATGTGTGTTCTCTCTGTGACAGAGGATGTGCTGCTGATGGTGAGTCTGTAAATGGTGGAAAAGGTTTGTGTTTCTAGAAGCTTTGGTTGGCACCAACTTTCGGCATTCACGGCAGTAAATATCTGTCTGCTGTTCATCCGACACTTTAAAACTGAAGTATCTTCATATAATGGAGTCAGTTGTCCTTTTTTTTTTTTTTTTTTTTTTCTTTCTTTCCCCTGAGACAAGTTCTGGATCCTCCGGGCTGGCTGTGGGCGCTGCCGTGTTGATTGGGACACATGAGGGGAGGGGTCACAAAAACAAGGAGGTGGGGGCGAGTGGGGGTGCGCACAGAACAGAGAAGGCAAACGAGCAAAGAGGCAAAATCAGAATTTAATACAAGCATTATTTCGATACATCCGATATGTCAAAATCCATATCAAGTTTAAAGAAATCTCTCTATATTTCAAATATCAAGATATCACCCACCCCTAATAAAACCTACTAAACATCTAATGGATAGTTGGTAGTTCTATCCCAGTTTCAGTGCATGTGGTTGTAGTTGCCATTGTATGTGATAGTGGCCAGTGGTGCAGATTGGCAGCTTCGTTTGCATCAGTCTACCCCAGGGCAGCTGTTGCTGTGGAAGGCAGTGACCATTCAGATCAGAAAGTCCTTTTGGTTTAAAGCAAATGGATTTCAGCACTGAAACAATCAACTCAAAAGAGAGACTCATGAGAGTCTCATTCTGCTTTCTGATTGGATAATCGCCTTGAGAATGTTTTGTAATGAAAAAATAAATCAGTATTACAATAATTGTAAGTAGAACTGTATTTGAGACAGAGACAAGTCAAGTTTATGTAATTTAAAAATCAGTCAAAACTGTTCTTTAATGCTTTACTTGTTAAACTCCTTTTTAATTTTCACTTATAATTGACTCCATTCAAATCTGTTATGTACATTTTTTTTCAGCAGCTGTAGGCTCCACTTCACAGCTGTCACTACTTGCACTGATTGTGTGAGTGCATGTATGCAGTCACCAGCAGGTGTCAGCAAACTGCACATCACTAGCTCATTGTGTTAATGTCTAGGGTAAGTCTCTGCGCTCTGTTGCTTTTATGCTTGGGCTTGCATTCCACACAACAACGTTTTTTGGTGGAAATGGAGAAGTTTGTATTCGATTTGGCCTTTTGCGTTTTGGGTGGGTGAAAACTGTGTTTTTTGAAAATGGGTTCCAGAGTGGAGAAATCTGAAAACGCTGGGGGTTGCGTTGTCTTGTGGGCGGGCAAATGCGACTTTTGGGAAAACGATGATGTCACAATGCCGTCATCATCACGTGACCAGAAGGTAACCCTGCATTTTGCCGGTAACGACCAGATAACAACAACCATGGCGGACAATGGAGTTGAGTTTGTTATGCGGACATTTGTAAGTTTATTTGCACTGTTGCATCAAAACCTATTGATCTATGCAGTGCAACACCAGTGGAGACGCATGCACAATTACGCGCGTCGGATTCTTTTAAGCCCGCTACCGTGTACAACAAGAAGGGCCACCAGAAGAAGATTTTGGGTGAGACATGGGAGAACGAGTAGCTGGTGGGACAACTTCGTCAATGGCGTTGTCATGGATGATGAATGGAGAGCGAATTTCCGGATGTCCAGAGCTTCTCTTGTGGCCCTGAGTGAAGAACTGCGTCCTCATATCGAAGGCCAAACAACGAATATGAGAGCAGCAGTCGACACATTTAAGAAGGTCGCCATTACGCTGTATTACGTGAGCAATGAGGGAAGGCTATGAAAAACGGCAAACTCATTCGGACTGCTCTTCAACCCAGCCCGAAATACATCAAGCTCCCTTTCACGGAACCCGAGCTAGAGGAGCTTGTTTCGGGCTTCCGTCGTGTGCATGGCATGCCACAATGTTTGGGAGCGATCGACGGGACCCACGTTGAAATAAAGCAGCCATCCTCCAACGCCACAGATTACATCAACAGAAAGGGCAAACATTCCCTAAACATACAAGCAGTGTGTGACTACAGGTACCGGTTTATGGACGTAATTGTGAAGTGGCCTGGCAGTACGCACGAGTGTTTGCCAATTCAAAACTAAACGCGTATTTTAAAACTGGAAAGAGTGGACAATGAGGAGCCCATACCAATTTGAGTATGTTGTGTGCTGTAAATAATGAAAAAGAGCAACCATTTCTTGTCTCTTTTTATTGAATGAAAATTTACCTTTTACAAACAGGCACATGCAGTATCACACACAAAAATATATAAAAGCATTTCTGTTTTCTTTACACAAATTCACACAACTATACCCCGGTTGTATATTCTCGCTGAAAAGCCAACATAATGTCCGAGTATTTCCTTGGGCAGGACTCCCAGTCGACGTTATGCTGATACTGTTGTGTTTTGTAATCCAGCATAACCCGCAGAAGTAAATCCACTTAGTCGTCGCTCCAAACGAGAGACTCTGCTTGTGCGTGCGATGGCCATTACTATCTTGTTGTGTTTGCTTGTTTACGGAAGAGAAAGGAGTTTATGCGCATGCGCTCTTTGAAGTATTGCGTGTCTGGGGGCTCTGGCTGTTTCCTGTTTACAGCTGTTTCGGTGTGGCATATGTATTGCATCGTTTTCACTCAGCGCTCAGTTTTCGCCTGGACGCAAATATTTACTGATCCGACACGTGTGGGCGCATATTTTTTCCAACCCGCATTAAAAAAAAAATCCAGGAGCGTTGTCGTGTGGACGTAGCCTCTGAAGAGCCAGGTCCAGAGCCAGGTCCAACGCCTACTCTTTGTAGAGGTTGTTAAGTGGTGTTCTTCACAGCTGACATCAGTTTAACTGTGTGTGTGAGCAGAGATGCCAACCTGAAAAGCTCCAACAGTCCAATATCTCCTGTGTAAGAGGTAGTGTAGTTGGGACACCACACATCCTTAAATCCTGTTTCAAACCCAGCATACAGGTTCCTTGGGCCTAGATCAAAACAAGGAAAACAATAGTGATGGCCAGTATGCTGGGAGTGAGATCACCCTTTAAGGGTATTTCACTATTTGTGATTATGCAAATATGACTCCAGCACGGTTGACACTTAGCCAAGTCTATTGAACTACACTAACAAACAGAAACTGTAAACAAATATGTGTTTGTTTCAGCGTAGAACTGAAGAAGCTGCTTGGATGAGCAGCGAGATGTCTTCACTCTAAAACTTTTGTCCACTTGACAGAATGGAATTTTTCTTTAACTATGGATCCTACCTGGATGACTGGACGATTAGCACTAACATCTACTGGAAGATGCACATTTGACAGCTGTTTAAGGCTGCTAACACTCAGAGCAGCTTAAATACAGACTGTGGAGGCTCTGCAGAAGCACAAAAGTCTTCTAAATAAGTGATTACTGCATTTATTTAGCCTTTGGAGAGGAAGCACAGCTTAGGTGAAATTAACTGTGTACCTTGTATCTAAGAGTGTGTGTGTGTGTGTGTGTGTGTGTGTGTGTGTGTGTGTGTGTGTGTGTGTGCGCGTGTGTGTGCGCGCGAGCAATAGGTAGACGTGGCCCTGACCCTGTACTCCTGTGTGATCTCTGTGTGACAGGTGGATATGGCCCTTGTTATGCTGGTGATACTACAGCTGATTGGAAGTCGCTGGGGCAAGAGTTGAGGCCCAATGACGTGACGCTGGACTCCACCCCTTTTCAGCATGGATCCCGTGCTTTAGCTACAAAGGACATGAGGAAATCACAGGGTAAGACTGAGGGATGATCACAATTTCACTCCAAAAACATTTGTCCAGTTGACAAACAGTTGGGAAACACTGTCTTAGGTGACCAAAATATGTAGTGGTCAACAAATTATTTGATTTAGATTTTAATGGGACAACAGCAGAAAGGGTGGGTGGTTGAGTGAAGTAGGTGAAGATTTATGTGACCGACGGCAAAATTCGCCACAAGTCGCTCAAAGTGAACAGGAGAAAATCGCTTTTATTATTGATAAAAGGAGAAGTTCAATTTGTCAACTGGACAAAGTTTGTTTGGTTAAACGTTTCGCCGCCCTGTTTATATCTAGCTGCAGGGAGCTGTAGTGAGCTCCTCTCTGCAGCTAGATACAGTATAAACAGGGTCTAACCAGCACTAGAACCAGAACTGAAGAAGCCTCTCGGATGAGAGGCGAAACGTTTTCAACCAAACAAACTTTGTCCAGTTGACAAATTGAACTTCTCCTTTTATCATGGATTCTACCTGGACGACTGAGGGACTTTTTTTATTTGTATTTTGTTTTTCCAAAATTTGTGATTTTCATTTTTTTCGCCAAATGTGCTAGATGAGATCATGAAGAAGCCACTCCATGTTTCAGATAACGACATTGGTTTCTTTAAAAGCATACATTTTGTCTTTGAAATTGGCTAGTTTTTCGGAAAGAATTGGGGCATGTGTAAATTACCATAATTACCATACTGGTGGTACTGGCCATTCACGTGATGATTAGTGCTTTTGTTTTTTTTTTTTCTTACGCCACTCACCTGTGTGCTAGAAGCAAACCTTATGGCTTCTTAAAGGGATATGCCACCCCCAGGTCAAATTTGGGCATCTCCCCACAGTCCAGAGACTAAAATAAGTGATGGAAAGCGTTTTCCTGGTCACCCAGCCATTGTCCGAGTCTGTCACCACTGACCGCCGCGCGAGCTGCTGCTCCTCCGCCTTAGACTGGAGGCTAACGTCGCCAGAGAAAGATTTCGGCCAAAAGGAATTAATTTGCTCGATGCTTTTCCCAATTACTTTCTGTGTAGTGCGCATTCATATCGAGTGCAAATAAATGTGCAAATCAACACGGAGAGCTTGCCTTGGTCATTTTGGGTGGGAACTATTTTTCAGTGCGGAAGAACATGGCCGAATCACGCACCACGTTGTGCAACAGGGGAACTCCCTTCCCGGTGCGTAACTGGGATTCCCCTGGCAGCGTGCTGCGTGATTCGACCATGTCCTTCCGCACTGAAAAATAGTTCCCACCCAAAATGACCAAGGCAAGCTCTCCGTGTTGATTTGCACATTTATTTGCACTCGATATGAATGCGCACTACACAGAAAGTAATTGGGAAAAGCATCGAGCAAATTAATTCCTTTTGGCCGAAATCTTTCTCTGGCGACGTTAGACTCCAGTCTAAGGCGGAGTAGCTGCAGATACCGCGGCGGTCAGTGGCGACAGACTCGGACAATGGCTGGGTGAGCAGGAAAACGCTTTCCATCACTTATTTTAGTCTCTGGACTGTGGGGAGATGCCCAAATTTGACCTGGGGGTGGCATATCCCTTTAAGCTGCGTAGCTGCATGTAATTTCATCACTGAATGAAGACGGACTAAGCGTCTTCATTCAAATGTATTGCACATGAGCTGAATCGTGGCTGTTTTCCCGCTCACACAGAGGAGCTGGATCATAAGATATCAGATGCTATATCTGCAGTAACATTTGAAGAGGATAAGGAGAGTGAAATGGAGGAAATCTGTAACTTTGACTGTAAATGCTATGTAAGAAGGAACGAGAACTCTCTCCTCAGGATGTTCACATAGCCAGAAACTTTCTCCAGAGCTTTTGTACAGAATGCGATTGGATTCTTTAGCTGCCGAAAGACAGTTGCAGGATACGTGAATAATTGGACAGACGTACAGTATTTACGTCAGACAAGACCACATCCAGCAGAAAACCCCTGACAAAAAAAGTGTCCCCGAACTACATATTTCATTGGAGGCAATGATGTTTGCAGGAACACATTTCTCTTTCTTATGGGGTGAGTAAAGTGCCTCTAAACTTTGACACTACATACTTTAGGACATGTTTAAATACTAATTCAGCTTTTGTGTGGTCATATTTCTGCATCAAAGGGAGATATTTAGCTGAAAGCAGGGGGCTTGTTTAATTGTCAAACATAACATCATATTACTAGCCAAAGCCTAGTGATTAAGTAATGATTGGAGATACTACAGTACTACTAGCATTATTCCAATAGACTACCACAAATACTTAATTTTACTGCATTGTACTGCATAATGCAGTATTTTGGACATGAAAACTGCCGTTTTTGTGTTATACACTGCAGGGTTTTTTTTTCATAAGGGTGAGGAACAGAATACATCCAGAGTCAGGTGACTCATGTGTATTATGCCTTTATGACTTTGATTTAACATTATCCTGTGTATTATTGAATTACTGAATTATATGGCCTTTTTGTAATACAAGCATTTCCATTTTAACAAAGTACCTTCTAATTCTGATCTGTCCTGAATGTTAACGCCACAGTGATAGTGATGGTCATGGTCTTTATGTCATGCAAATGAGAACCATTCTGCCCTACAGTGAGACAATCTTCAACACAACCTTTCTCGGCTTGTTTTCAGATGTGCATGCTCTCAAATGGCCACAATCTTCTAATGCTATAAGATAAGACTTTATTGATCTCACATAGGAGAAATTTACTTGCCCCAGTAGCTCCAGGCATAGACACTTTGAACAAGAAATAAGTGCATGCAGGTAAGAATAAAATAAAATGAGTAATAATAAAATAAGTAATAATAATAAAAACAGTAATTAGGAGAGTATGGAAAAAAAAAAATTGCACGTTTGGCCTATATAGGAGAATCTGATAGCGGTGGGGATGAAGGATCTGCGGTAGCGCTCCTTCTTGCACTGGGGGGTGTCTCAGTCGGCTGCTGAAGGAGCTGCTCAGCTCCTCTACAGTCCGGTGCAGAGGGTGGGAGGTGTCATCCTTGATGGATGTGAATTTTGCCTGCACCCTCCTCTCCTCTCAGCCACCTCCTCTACAGAGTCCAGAAGACAGCCTGGGACAGAGCTGGCCCTCCTGACCAGCTTATTGAGTCTCTTCCTATTGCGCTATGTGCTGCTCGGGGCCCAGCAGACGTCAGCACAGAGGAGAGCGGAGAACACCACAGAGTCATAAAAAGTCTTGAGCAGAGGCCTGCACACTCAAAGGACCTCAGTCTCCTCAGGAGGTGGAGGCGACTTTGGCCCTTCTTGTACAGGGCGTCGGTGTTGTGGGACCAGTCCAGTTTATTGTTGAGGTGAACACCCAGGTAGGGCTGGGCGATATACCGGTGCATACCGAATACCGGTGTTTTTTTATTTTTAATTTTTTTAACGGTAAGAATTTTTCATTTACCGCAGTACCGGTGAGTGTGTCCGTACAGAACATCGGGAACGGGGAACGTCGTGCAGCGAGATATTGTTTGAGAGGGGGACTGTTTCGCAGTGGTACCAAACAAGCTGCATGTGGCTGCATCAGAGCGGTGAAAGCAGTGTGTGTTGAGCGGTGAACATGGATGTTACACAATCAGTGGAACTTGTACCGAAAAGAGGAGCCGTGTCCGTTGTTTGGAGGTACTTCGGGCTTAAAAACTCTGATGCCGATCAAACAACAATACAGTAGTCCCTCGCTCTATCGCGGTTCACTGTTCGCGGCCTCGCTGTTTTGTGGATTTTTTATTTTTATTTTTTTATAGTGTAACATTTTTTTTATAGTGTAACATTGTGTTCTGCGTCCTGATTGGCTAAGAGACTAGACGAGGATTAAATGTGGACTGAACCAGGTCTAGACCAGAACTAAACCAGGTCTAGACCAGGCCTAAACCAGGTCTAAACCTGGACTGGTCCTGGACTAAACCAGGCCTGCAGGATTAAACCAGGATTAAATCACTCCGTGCGGCTTTTTGCTGGTTTCTTGCGGCTCTTGTGTTCGTTTGTGCATGTTCGGTTTGTGGCTCGGGCTGCGGGCGCTGCGGTTCGATGTCGTGCTCGCAGCCCCGGTGTACACGCGGCCTCGCACCAGTCGCGCTGCTGTCATGGATTTGACCACGATGAGGGGTGCACGTGTCGCGCACTTCTCCAAGGGGTTGGTGCGCGTCACGTCCCGGGACGCGGCAGTGCTCCTCGCGCGTCCGGTGGGGCTTCTGGAGCCGTGTCTCCTCCCACGCGTCACTATTAATACATTTTGTTGAAAATCTATGAAAGTTTGAGTGTTTCAACGAGAGATAAATGTGAGAAAAGGTTAATTCCAGTAACATTAAAGTTGGCACTGCAGCACAAAACGCGAATCAGCTGGCACTCAAAGACGCGTTTACTAAGGGTAGAGCCTACGACAATAAAAGCAAATGGTGGATTGATATTACAAACGCTATTAGTGTTCACATAGCCAAAGACATGGTACCACTTAGTACTGTTGAGAAAAGTGGCTTCAAGCAGATGATTAAGCACTGGATCCCAGATATACGTTACCAAGTCGAAATTACTTCAGCCGAACAGCAATCCCTAACTTGTACCGAAAGCACAGAGCCAAGATAGAAGCAGATTTGGCTACCGTTCGCCACTTCTCAGCAACAACTGATTTATGGACTAGTCGCAGCATGGAGCCATACCTAAGCCTCACTGTTCACTTTATAAGTGATGACTGGGTGTTGCAAAGTCATTGTCTGCAAACAAGCTTTTTCCCCGATGATCATACTGGCGAGTTTCTAGCAGCAGGCTTGGAAGAGGCACTTGATTCCTGGGGTCTATTGGAGCACAGACTAGTGGCCATCACAACAGACAGTGGAGCCAACATCATTAAGGCTGTTGAGCTCCAGTAGAGCTGAGCGATGTGGCCTAAAAATAAAATCTCTGATTTAAAAAATAAAAAAAAAATCTGATTTTAATCGATTTTTCTCTGCCCTACTCAACAACAAATAACAGATGACATACAAATGGCTCAAAACAATGCAATGTTCTTTTATTACACCTAACATCAATTAAGCTGTTATTGTTTTAAAAAATATATATCACACTTAAATAAATATCTTTCTTTTATAAAGAAGCATTTTATGGAGCTAAATTATTCCCTGATTGTGGGAAAGATGGATTGGAGTCGGTAGTGTTGTTTTAGTTTTAGTTTTTCGAGTGATGCAGAAAAGGGGGAGCCACTGGCTGTGTTCATGTATGTTGGCTTGTGCAGTCTGTATACAGCTGTGGCAACTTCAGAAAAATATTTGCGGCTTGGTAGCACATACTTCGGGTCCAAAACTTTCACCATGTTAATGAATCTGGGCTTTTCCCCAGTATATATGGGCACCATGTCTTTTACAATATACATCATGTTTTTGGTAAAACATACAACAGCGTGTGTGATTGCCTTCCGTTGTGGGCCGTGCTTATCATTAGGGGTGTGCAAAATGATCGTCATGACAATGCATCGCGATACTAACTTTCACAATATACTGCCTCGATTCTTGATGCCAAAAATGTATTATTATTAATTAATAATTTATTAATTAATTATTAATAAATAAATATTTTTATTTTTTTTATAAATCCTATGCACTTTTTTCTTTGTGAAAGGGTATTGTTTGTTATGATGGTAGCTACCTCCAAAATGGCAAATGTTTGAACATCATTTTTTGTTTTAGAAAAAATCCTGTGCACATCCTATGCACTTTTTTTGTTATTGGTTTGGTTTATTTGTTTTTGTTATTCAATAAATTCAGTTATGAATTGAGTTGCTTAGAGTTATGTATCAATTGAAGACACTACCCAGATACACAGCCACTGATATTTAAGTTATCCTTTTTTTTTTTTTTTTTTGGGTACATTTTCACTGAAGTATGTTGAATATATTGCAATGCATCCCAATAATTCAAGTATCGTGATGCATCGTGATAGTATCGCATCGTGGCATATGAATCGTGATTCGAATTGAATTGTGACTTCTTTGCCAATACCCACCCCTACTTATCATACTGCAAACTAGGGATGTCAACAATTAATCGATTAACGGTTAATTGTCGATTAAGACGTTGGTCGATCAAAATGCATTAATTGTAATTAACCGCTAACCGCGGACACGCACCCGCGTGGTCATGAAACAAGGCAACCGCGCTGCGCCAAGCTCGACTCACAGCCGACCGCAGGCGCCAACGGCACTGCTTAGCAGCCCCGGGTGTACGCGCGAGGCGAGATCTAACCCGGAATGCGTGCCGGTTTCGCCGCAGCCCGCGCCTCGAGCCCCGAGCCCCGCGCGGCTGGCCTGCGGCTTGGAGCGCGGGGCGCGGCGAAACCAGCACGCGCCCCATTGGTTTAATCCTGGTCTAGTCCAGGTCTAGACCCGGTCGAGTCCCGGTCCAGTCCAGGTCCAGTCCAGGTCCAGACCTGGTTCAGACCTGGTCCAGTCCACGTTCAGTCCTGGTCTAGTCTCTTAGCCAATCAGGACAGAACACAATGTTACTCTATAAAAAAAAAAGTTACACTATAAAAAAAAAATTGGATAGAGTGAGGGATTACTGTATTTTGTTATTCAGCATCAATACATTTGTCTGCTTTTTACTAAGGAACAATTAATTGAGGAATATACAATATAATAATACTATGATATATTTATGACTCAGTGTTATGTTACTATAGCTTATATTCTTAAAGACCCTATTGAAACACTAAAATTCAGGTGAAAAACGCCGCTTATCAGTTAATCGTTAATCGACCGATAAGGTCAATCAACTATCAGTTAATGAATTAACCGATAATTTGCATCCCTACTGCAAAGAATTCGAAAAAAAATTTAACGACTGGACGGTGGTTATTTTCATTCCGTTCGGACCTGCACTTCTCCCATTCCGCTGCGTGCAGCAGCTTTCGGCGCTAGAATAAATTTGTCGTGCTGCAACAGCTTTTGAAAAGACCTTACAGAGAGCACTCGTTTGTTCTAAGTCCGACGCAAAAAAAACGAACCAGTTCCATATAACATATGTAGCAACACCTTTGTTTGGTACAAGCTCCGGCTTTCCCTCACTCGCTAGCCGCGCTAGCTCGCACAATGTTTGGGTACGCCCCGCTAACTTACCTGTGTAAAACTTGGCTGCGCATTAGTTCCGCTTGCATGTAAAAAATAACAAAAAAATTAATTTTCATAAAAACACATCGTCCTGAACTGTAAAGTCGATTTAATCGATAAATTGCGCAGGTCTAGACTCCAGTGCTTCGGTCACAGGCTTCACATAGCCATTGGTAAGCACTAGTTATTATATTAATTTGACTATACATTGAATGAATCTGTTATAATAAATTTATATAATTTTTTATTTTAAAAAAAAAAGTTTCACACCTGTTTCAGTAGTGTTTATTGTTGCCTTAATGAAAGTTCAGTGGATAAAGAAGTCTTCACTTTGCAGTTACAAGGGACATATTGTTTACATTGTAGCCAACTTAAAGATGTTTTAAAGTTGCAAAACTTGCACAATAAAGCTTTCTGTATTTTGTCATGCAGTCTGATTTCTTCTCATTACACACTGTCACCTTTGTGAACAGCAGAATTTTGTGGGACCATTTAAAACTTGGGTTAGTACTAGTCTGGTCATTCTAAGCCAATTTACTGCAGTAATTATTCTCTAAATTATTAGGAAATGAGGTTAACACCTATTCTTGCATGAAAAAAAAAATACTGTCAAATACCGTGATACCGATACATTTTTGAAAAATACCGTGATATACATTTTTGGTCATACCGCCCAGCTCTACGCCCAGGTACTTGAAACTGTCCACAGTTTCTATGTCCTGCCCTTGGATATTCACCGGTGACTGAGGTAGTGGTTTCCTCCTGAAGTCAATCACCAGCTCCTTTGCCTTACTGGTGTTAAGGCTCAGGTGGTTTCGCCCACACCAGTCCACAAAGTCACTGATGACTGAGCGGTACTCCAGCTCGTTCCCCTCAGACACACAGCCCACGATGGCCGAGTCGTCAGAGAACTTCTGGAGATGGCAGCTGTCCGTGTTGTATGTGAAGTCCGAGGTGTAGATGGTGAAGAAGAAGGGTGAGAGGACAGTTCCCTGGGGGACCCCAGTGCTGCAGACTACCACATCTGACTCGCAGCCGCACATACTGTGGACGGTCAGTGAGATAGTCGATGGTCCAGGCAGCGAGATGACCATCAACTCCCGCATCCTCCAGCTTCCCGCAGTGCCGGCCTGATGGTGTTGAAGGCACTGGAGAAGTCAAAGAACATCACTCTCACAGCACTCCTGGCGATCTCTTGGTGGGAGAGCGCTCGCTGCAGCAAATGGATGACAGCGTCCTCTACTCCTACGTTTGGCTTATAGGCAAACTGCAGTGGGTCCAAGGTGGGGCTCACCACGGAGTGGAGGTGACTGAGGATCACCCTCTCCATTGTGTTCATGAGGTGGGAGGTCAAGGCGACTGGTCTGTAGTGGGCCGGTTCCCTGGCGTTTGTTGTTGAACCGGGACCACACAGGAGGTCTTCCACAGGACGGGGACCTTTTCCAGGCTGAGGCTCAGGTTGAAGATGTAGCAGAGAACCTCACAGAGTTGGTCTGCACAGGTTCTCAGCAGCCTGGAGCAGATACCGCCAGGTCCTGCGGATTTCCTCTGCTTCAGTCGCCTAAGCTCCCTCCTCACCTCGTCCGGTGTGATGGAGAGGGGGGAGTGTAGGGGGGACTTGGGTGGGCTGCAGGGGGTGGTGGTGGGGGATGGAGGGGGGCTGGAGCTGGGTTGGGTCCATGTGAAGGGGGAGGGGGATGTGGCCACTGGCCCGGGGAGGTGTGAAGAGGGGCAGATGGGGTGAGGGGCGAATCATACCTATTAACCCATTCACTGCCGGCCTGTTTTCAGAATTCAAAGCCCCAGACTGCCAGAGGTTTTAGAGCATTTTCACTGATTTTACAAGACTCGCATCAAAATAAAGTGTAGACACTCTTCTTTCACCTGGAAAAAAATTATGCTTCTAACCTTTCGGTTCTTAAGTAATTGATAGTAGAACATAGGGTAGTTTCAGCAGAAAACACTGTTTTTTGACCACAAAGTGGAGAAAACGAGCGTTTTGTGCAAAAAGGGATTTCTAGCACATCAGTGATATCAATACTTATTGATTTAGTGACACCTCAAACATCTAAAACAGAGATTTTTGATGGCAAAGTACATTTTTTATTTACAAATATAAGACTATAAGGCTCTGTGAATTGAAAATTCCTTCAAATCAATTGTGGCCAGAGATGTTACAGGATATAATATCTTTCATATAAAATAGAACTTTGTCACTTCACAACAAAATTGAGGCATGCTCAGAGTACAGACCCATAATAAAAACTAATATATACACACACACATACATATATCTGTACATACACACAAGCCCATGCGTAAACCTTTACATACACACAGCTATACCTACACACACACACACACACACACAGCAGCATCATGTAAACTTAATTCTTCTCATCTCATGCCTCTCTGGAGACGAGGATCTACTGCTCCCAGTCAGTATTCGTCTTCATTGGCGCTGTTGTAGTTCTGAACTGATTTCCCTGCTTCGTGCAGCGCGAGCATGACATGTCGTCTGCCTCGGGCTGAGCAGATCCACATTTTTTCACTTCCGGTCCGATCACATGGATCGGAAATTTTCGCAGGTTGGATCGAAATTTCCGATCCGTGAATTACGTTGGTATTGGAACCCGATACCGATACTGGATCGGATCGGCCAATCCCTAGTCTCCGATTGGCAGACAATAATACAAAAGACTGCTACCTATAGGTTGGGAGGCGTGAATTACACCTCAAAAGTTGCTCCAGGTCGTATCCTAGTGACCCCCGCTGAAAAACGTCTTTGACGTATATATACGCACTCAATGTTTGGATTCGACATGTCAAAAGACATCACCGGCAGTCAATGAGTGAAAGGAACAGTTTAATTCGCCCGCACAGCGCTAATCACCATCAGCTGTCCCTCTGCTACTCTGTCCAAATCCAGACATGTTCCTCAGTCCTCTCCACACATTACATTACAGTACATTGTTTTGGGCCAGCTGCTCCTCCATCTTCCTCCCATAGTCCTTCTTGGCCCTTCGGATCCTCCACTGGAGCTCCTGCTGGACCCTTTTCTGCTTCTCTCTGTCTCCTGAGTTGAAAGCCCTCTTCTTCTGGTTCAGGATGGCTTTAAGCTCAGGGATGACCCAGGGGTGGTTGTTGGAGAAACACAGTACTCTCCTGGTTGGTACAGTGTTCTCCATGCAGAAGTTGATGTATTCCATGATGCAATGGGTCAGGCCGTTGATGTCATCTCTATAAGAGGCGATGAACATGTCCCAGTCAGTGTTTTGGAAACAGTCCCTCAGACTCTCACAGGCCTTCTGAGTCCAAAGCTTCACAGACCGCTTCTGCACAGGTCCTCTTCGCACCCTGGGTGTGTATTGCGGGAGCAGGTAAACCAGACAGTGGTCTGAGCGTCCGAGCAGGGGGAGGGGGGCAGAGGTGTAGGCATCTTTGACATTTCCGTAAAGCAAGTCCAGAGTCTTATTGTCTCTCGTGGGAAGTAGGAAGAGAAGTGTGATTTAAAGTCCCCAGTGATGAGAAAGAGAGCATGTGTATGACGTGTCTGCATCCGAGTCACGACGCTGTGGTGCTGCTCGCATGCTGCTGCTCCATCTACTGATGGAGGAATGTATACACAGAACACAATTACTTGCGAAAATTCCCTTGGGAGATAGAACGGCCTCATACTCACAGCCAGCAGTTCAATGTCCCGGGAGCACAGCTGATGTTTCACGTGCGCGTTCCCGGCATGACACCAGCGTTCGTTCACGAATAAAATTAGTCCACCACCTCGCATTTTTCCGCTGCCCGACAGTCCGGTCCGTGCACTTTGTAGAAAATCCGTCCAGGGAAATGATATTGTCCGGTGTGTGCTCATTCAGCCACGTCTCTGTGAAGCACATCAGGCTGCAGTCACGGTATTCTCTCTGCAGCCGGGTCAGCGCAGTGAGCTCCTCAGACTTGTTGGAGATGGAGTGAATGTTTCCCGTAATTACCACAGGTAGATACGGTAAATACGGTCTGTTTCTTGCGTCCACCCCTTCTTCTCTTTCTCCGTATCTCCGCTGGAACGTCAGGTTTCCCGGCGTGGAGTAGGGAAGGGCCACGTAGATTGAGCAGCTCATCATGCACATATGAGATGCGAGACGTAGCTGAATGCGGTTCCCTGCACATCCCTGGCGAGGACTTATAAAGTGCAAAAAAGCACTACAGCGATAAAGCTGTATTAAAAGTAGGCTTCCCAGGTGCACAACTGCACCGTGTTTCGCCTGCTCTAAAGAAAAAATGAAAAAGATGTCTATATACAAGTAAAAAGAGAAAAAAAGGTAAAGTAGAGACGGAGCTACTCCGGCAGGCGGCTGGCCTCTCCAGCGCCATCTCAGATTTCCATGTGTAAGGCATCAATGGAAAGCATAGAAATGACACTTTCAGAATCCGTGAATAACTCAAAACGCCTCTGGGACGACTTGTGTAATTATATATATATATATATATATATATATATATATATATATATATAATATTATATTATATTATATAATTGTTGTTATTTTTTAATTCTTGCCATATGTCCTCCATGTGTCCACTACTGCAGACAGGGCTATGGCTCACTCGGATGAGGCCCGGCTGTCCAACTTGCTGCGCCGAGTGTCCCGCGAGGATGACCGGGACAGAAGACTGGCCACCCTCAAGCAGCTCAAGGACTTCATCAGCCACAGCGAGAGCAAGACGGTGGGTATTCAGCGCCCCTGCCAAGGCTACTGCCAGTCAGGCTTTGTGCTCCTAGTTTGAGATTGTGTTTGTCCTGGTTTAGTCTTCAATTTAGACACAATTAGCCCACACAAAGACATGATATGACAAGATGGTAGGGTTATCAAAAGTATAGAAAATCTGATACTAACCTGTACTTGATCTAGTATTGAACCTAGATACTCATTTGAGCAGGTATCAATCAGGCATGAAAATCCC
This sequence comes from Paratrypauchen microcephalus, assembly GCA_036785185.1. NCBI lineage: Eukaryota > Metazoa > Chordata > Actinopteri > Gobiiformes > Gobiidae > Paratrypauchen > Paratrypauchen microcephalus. Next base: position 1,548,650 of record JAVJIX010000029.1, read on the forward strand.
TCACCTTTCGTCGAAATTCGTCATTTTGAAATCAAAATGGTTGACCTACGTGAATCGTGTAGATCCGGGAAGAAAAAATGGAATAATAGGGAATATTAATTGACTGAGCAAAATCCCCGCATGTTCGAAGGCCCGAACTGCTCCAGCTTCCAATCATTTTGCATCTTAATTACCCACCGATCACGCTCCCGCCAATCATGACTATTGGCGCTGTTGTGTTTGCGCCTGTTCGCCGATCAGCTGTGAGTGAGCCTCGTGAATAATGTACGCGGCATTTCATGAAACTGGAGAAAATCCTTAACTTGCTACGAAATGCTACGTAAGAAGGAACTCTCGCCTCGGGACATGGAACACGTTCAGGATATGTCCGTTTCTCCGGAGCTCCGGATAATTTAAAGTCCGTGGATATACGCAACATGCGCATACACGTGGATATGCAAACTATCAACATGACAAACTGTTAGAACGGAGTGACCGCGTTCTTATGGGGTGAGTCAGATTATCAGATTATTTCTGCATCAAAGGGACAGATTATCTGACAGTAGGGGCCTAAACTGGGACTAAACTGGGACTAAACTGGGACTAAACTGGGACTAAACTGGGACTAAACTGGGACTAAACTGGGACTAAACCAGGTCTAAACCGGGACTAAACCAGGACTAAACCAGGTATAAACCAAGACTAAAACCGGTCTAAACCAGGTCTAAACCAGGTCTAAACCAGGTCTAAACCAGGTCTAAACCAGGTCTAAACTGGGACTAAACCAGGTATAAACCAGGACTAAAACCGGACTAAACCAGGTCTAAACCGGGACTACACCGGGACTAAACCAGGTCTGAACCAGGACTAAGGTGTGTGTGTGTACGTGTGTGATAACATATTCTGTGTATTTTTGAATTCTTCAAATGTTCTCAGATTTCCATGTGAAAGCTTAGAATCTACACTTTCAGAATCTGTGAATAACTCAAAGGAGGGGGAGCGCACCCTTCTCACCCTTTTTCACCCCTGACCCGTTTTCATGCCTGATCAAAAAGCCCCATTCACAGGACACAAATGAACCTTTCCTGAATGTCTTTAGAAGTATAAGAGCCTATCGACTAAGGCTAAGTTTATACGGCGACGATCAAAACAGAAGACGCAAAAGTGCCGTCTCGTCTTAAATTTTTTATCCGCGTTTAGACGAGCGTTCTCAACAGGAAATGTTTGTTTATACGAAGACGCAAAAGTGGGCGAATTCGATTGAATATGAATGCCAGGCCGCTAATAATATAATATAATAAATAATAATAAAATAATGCAGGTAATATAATGTCAGAGCTACCTTTTTCAGGACACCGACAGGGGCTCTCATTACGGTTGTTTCACCCTTGATGTATGGTCGGAGCTCTTCGCTTAATGCAACAAGAGCTTGTTTAGTCATTCTGAAGTTTTATCAAGGTAGTCAGACATGTTTGTTATTGTTTTTACCGGCTTGGCGCATCCAGTGTGACGTCAGGTGTATGCGACGTGAACATGTTTTGCGCTTCTTGCCGTTTAGACGGAGACATGACCCGGGGCCGTCTTCAGAACTCCACACTCTGGAAGGAGTCTTCAGATTTTTGCGGTTTCAGAGCCTGACGTCGCCGTTGCTGTGTAAACGAAAGACACTTCCGATAGAATATTTTGTCGTTTTTAATCGCAATCATCCTCATCTAAACGGCCCCTAATACACACCCATGGACCACTATGGAACCTACCTGGACAAATGAGGGATTACAAAGATACAAGGCCACATAGGAATAGAACAGAAAGTACTGCCATTTCATGTTGAAAATGACATTCTACTATGCAAAATCGAAATTTATGATCTGCAAATCATTATTATTATTATTTTTTTAGATTGGCTCCACAAATTATTCATATTAATCTTATGTCTTAAAGGGATAGTATTTTTTTTTATGTTAATCTATATGGGTTCCCTTATAACAGTGTTGTGCATTAACACTGGCTTACCGCTGACAGTCTCGTCTCAGCCCGGTTTTGCTCAGGTTCTGGAGCTCACTTAAGTAGGTCCGGTAAGTTCGCGGGGACAGGTAATAAACCTTGTTTTTCAACAACATTTGTTGTCCAACAAAACAACATTTGTCCAAAAAGTGATATATATTTCCGTCACAGTTGTCCGAAAAAATCCCGCAGCCTAATTCGCCTTCGCATATTTTCTCTAGAGTCGTATCACTCTGTTCACGTTAGCTCTATTAGCCTGTTCACTTGTAAGCGGATGTATACTGCAGATGCGCTACGGCGTAAGCGGATGTTTACAAGTGAACAGGCTGGAGGCTAGGCTACGCGCGCAGTGATACAACTCCAAGAGAAAAGGGCACCATGCAAATTACGGAAAATAGGCTGCTGGATTTTTTCTATTTGTGACAGAAATATAGATCACTTTTTGGACAAATGTTTTTTTGCGAAGAAAAACAAGCTTTATTACCTGTCCCTGCGAACTTACCAGACCTACTTAAGTGAGCTCCAGAACCCGAGCAGAACCGGGCTTGAGACGAGACTGTCAGCGGTAAGCCAGTGTTGAAGCACAACACTTTTAGAAGGGAACCCATACAGATTAACATAAAAAAAAAAACGCACTATCCCTTTAAAGTCATTTCACTTGACAATGATAATGCATTTACTAGGGTTTAAATCATGCCACCAATTTCTGAAGCTGTAATACATCATTTGACATTTGCTTATTTATAAGCAAATGTCACAAACTGTCACAGTTTTGTTTCATGTGGACAGGCCCAGTAATTTGAACCATAAAACAGAACACACATCAGCAATCTGACAGTCAAAAAGCAAACTCCACCTGAGAATTCTGACCTGTCCTCCAGCTCTTGTCAAACTAGAGGGATTCTACATTGTATATTTGATTGGTAGTGTAACTGAAATTGTACAACAGATTTGTAGTATAGAATGATTTGGTTTAGAGTACAGACCTCAGTGATGTAACTGTTCTTGTGATGTTGTACTCTCCCCTTTTGTGTGGCAGACATTGGGCAAACAACTGGACAACATCCTCAGCACCTTGAATGATATTTTTAATGAGAGGTAAGACGTTTGAATGGGTTTTGTGTGTATTAATAAACGTGTTTGATGGCGCTGCATGTGAGGCAGCAAACCCATTCCAAAGCAGTAACAGAGCGTAAGTGCAGCACCACAGCAGACGAGCGGCATACACCCAGGAATGGCTTTCCATACGGTTGGAAAATTTACACCAGCAGTGTCAGAGAACAAAATGTTCTCTAAAACCATTACAGTCGCATAAACACATTGCGTTGCATCCAGGAACTTGGGGGATGACTCGTGATGGACTACAGTAAGTTTAGATCCACTGAAGATCAATATAAAACACTTTATGACATCAGATGGCAACTATACAAGAACAAGTTCTGAAGGAAAATGCGAGTAGTGCAGACAACCAAAGTTAACCAAAGGTGAGTAGCTTAATTAATGCGAGCACCGCAGATACGCCTTTTTATCACGGCTAAGCTTTGTCTTATTGTGATTTAAAACACATAATTCACCCAATCAACAATGAATACGTAAGCAGTGTGAAAAGTTCAATGTTTAAACGTCACAGGAGCGGCCTGTAGTTTAAATTCAATTGAAGCTTTTAAAAGTATGTGCGTAAAGATGGATTTCTGGGCAATGTCATAAAGACAAGTTCCACGTGCAGCTGAGGAGCAAAAGATACACAGACAGCATATGGTATAGCACCCCTATACCCCTAGATTGACAGCATTCTGTAGACACAGGGTGTCTGAATAAGGCAATTAAACATATCAGGCCAGCTAAACGATGGCCATTTACACCTGTCTACCACCCACCGCTCTGTGGGAATAATGCATGGATCAGGCAACTGGTGCCCATTGCTGAGGACCAACTTAGCTGGCATGAGTGGAACTATTCAGGGTTTCTGTGTAATTTGTTGTGATTTAAGCCATCCTAAACTATCCAACTTAGTCTCTTGTACTGTGTACAGTCTAGTCATAGAACATTTAGGCTAGTACCGTAGCTAATTATGACAGGTTGTAAATTAAAGGGATATTCCAGGATTTTTGACATGGGGGCTCATTTCCGAGTTGGCCAGAGTGTTGCTGAGATGTGGAGACACTTTTTAGCGAATTTCATGCAGTCCTTCCAGCTGCAGAGTTTTCAGTTGCTAGGCTAGCGCAAGTCAATGGTAAATGGTAGCTTGATTTTTAATCAGGCTTACCCACTCCATAGTGCACCCAAGACAAGTCAATTATAACGGCAGACTGTCGATGTAAATATATGTTGATTGGTGATAACAGGAGAAATTCAATTTGTCAACTGGACAAAGTTTATTTGGTCGAAAACGTTTTGCCGCTCATCTGAGAGGCTTTGTCAGTTCTGAAAACTGACGAACTGACTGAGGGATTCTTCACGCATCTTAAGATATGTTGATTGAGTAATTTTAAAAATAAAACTGACTGCGAATAGCATGAATCATTCCATATCTGAGGGACTAGCTTCGCAGCAGCAGCGCGATTTTACTTTACTCTAGTTGGTTGTGAAGTGACCAATCACGTAAACAGAGAAGCGAGAAAAGTCGTCGTAGGGAAGACCACAGAGTGAAGAGGTGAATTTTAAAAGAACTACTGGGCAAAATGGTGTTTCAGTGTGCATTTAGAAAATGTACAAATAAAGCCCGTAGGTGGGCACCACAAAGTTTTCACAGCTTTCCAGTGCACGATCGAGAGGCTCGACTGTGGGTTGTACAGTGCCGTGAAAAAGTATTTGCCCCCTTCCTGATTTCTGTGTTTTTTGCATATTTATCACTCAAAACATTGTCAGATCATCAAACCAATTTTAATATCACACAGAAACAACCCAAGGAAAGACAAAATTCAGTTTTTGAATGATGATTCCATTTATTAGTGCACAAAAAAAATCTAAACCTATCTGGCCCTATGTGAAAAAGTAATTGCCCCCTTAATCTAATAGCCAGTTGAGCCTCCTTTGACAGCAATAACTGTAACCAAACGTTTGCGATAATTGGTGATGAGTCTTTCACACCGCTGGGGAGGGATTTTGGCCCACTCTTCTATGCAGAATTGTTTCAATTCTGCCATATTGGAGGGTTTTCTTGTATGAACTGCCCGTTTAAGGTCACACCACAGCATCTCAATCGGATTTAAATCCGGACTTTGACTTGGCCACTCCAAAACCTTAATTTTGTTTTCTTTGAGCCATTCAGAGGTGGACTTGCTGGTGTGTTTTGGATCATTGTCCTGTTGCATGATCCAAGAGCGCTTGAGTTTGAGGGCACGAACTGATGGCCGGACATTCTCCTTCAGGATCTTCTGGTAAACAGCAGAATTCATTTTTCCGTCAATCACAGCAAGTTGTCCTGGTCCTGAGGCAGCAAAGCAGGCCCAGACCATCACACTGCCACCACCATGCTTTACTGTGGGCACCATGTTCTTTTTATCAAATGCTGTGCCATTTTTACGCCAGATGAAACGGGCTGCAGACCTTCCAAAAAGTTCAATTTTAGACTCATCGGTCCACAAAATGTTTCTCCAAAAGTCTTGAGGGTCATCAAGGTGCTTTTTGGCAAAGGTGAGACGAGCCTTTGTGTTCTTTTGTGAAAGCAGTGGTTTTCTCCTGGGAACTCTTCCATGGATGCCATTTTTGGCCAGTGTTTTTCTAATGGTGGAGTCATGAACACTGACCTTAACTGAGGCCAACGAGGCCTGTAGTTCTTTCGATGTGCGTCTAGGTTCTTTTGTGACTTCCTGAATGAGCCGTCGTCGCACTCTTGGAGTAATCTTAGTTGGTCGACCACTCCTGGGAAGGGTTGCAACTGTTCCCAGTTTCCTCCATTTTTGAATAATGGCTCTGACAGTGGTTCGCTGGAGCCCCAGAGCTTTGGGAATGGCTTTGTAACCTTTTCCTGAATTATAGACTTCTATCACTTTTTTTCTCATTTGTTCTTGAATTTCTTTGGATCGTGGCATGATGTGTTTGTTCTTGAGATGTTGTAGCCAACTTCACTTTGTTTGACAGGAACTATTTAAGTGATTTCTTGATTCAACACAGGTGGTGACAATCAGGTGTGGGTGTGGCATGTAGAACTGAACTAAGTTTTCTCAAAACTGTGGTTAGTCACAGTTAGTTTGTGATTTAACAAGGGGGGGCAATTACTTTTTCACATAGGGCCAGATAGGTTTAGATTTTTTTTGTGCACTAATAAATGGAATCATCATTCAAAAACTGAATTTTGTCTTTCCTTGGGTTGTTTCTGTGTGATATTAAAATTGGTTTGATGATCTGACAATGTTTTGAGTGATAAATATGCAAAAAACACAGAAATCAGGAAGGGGGCAAATACTTTTTCACGGCACTGTAGCTGTTGGCTTAGACATCAACACACCGGTGGAGACGCTACATAAACAAAGATTTGCAGTGATCATTTCGGACCAGACGACTACACCAAATCCCTTGGAAAGCCTAGTCTGACAACCACTGCAGTACCATCTGTCTTTCCAAGCGCAAGAATCCGTGATGAAGAACAGGTTTGTACCTTTTTTACCCAAGCTTGCTCCTGTCGTTATGTTAGCCTGCTGGTCGATTGATGAAGACTGTGCTAGAGCTTTTGCTTCACTCTTGTAGTCTACCCGGCTGACAGAAAAGGCATGCACGCTCATAAAGTTGTTGCTAGCCCTACGGCTAACGATGACAGCTGAAGGTAAACAAAAAACAGCTGGAAACCTAGCTGCAAGGTGATATCACTCCGCCCATGCCTAGCTTGATCAGGAAAAAAACGCGCTGTTGCATAAGGACATAAATCCTTTAAAGTACAAGGTTGATTATATTTCTAAAATTGTTTCATCAACACAGACATTTACATCGACAGTCTGGCGTTATAGTTGACTTGTTTTGGGTGCACTATGGAGTGGGTAAGCCTGATTAAAATCAGGCTACCATTTACCATTGACTTGCGCTAGCCTAGCTACTGAAAACTCTGCAGCTGGAAGGACTGCATGAAATTTGCTAAAAAGTGTCTCCACATCTCTGCAACACTGGCTAACTCGGAAATGAGCCCCCATGTCAAAAATCCTGGAATATCCCTTTAAGTTGCTGTAAATATTTTAGCTACTTCAGTTCATGTTAAGACGAAGCTCAATAAAAACATACTACTACATTATAATTTTCATGAATTTGTTGGACATATCAGCATCCAATTAAGTGGTAACAATTCAGATAGCTCATTCACTTGAAACTTCTGTACACACATTTGATGTGGCTCATGAGGTCAAGCCGCTATAATTATGCAAATGAAAGGCAGACAAAAAACTCAGATGTAATTTTATAAAATTTTGATATCAGTGGATCATTTTGACATAACATTCAGACATGACAAAGCATTCTGGGTGAATGAACTACAGTGACTGTAAAACAAGGTACTGGCTAGCCTACTTACAGCTACATAATATAGAATAGAATAGAATGCTTTTTATTGTCTCTATTCATATGTACAATTTGCATCATACATACTCACAATGAGACTGAAAGCATCTTACTTCAGTGCAGACATTTAAGTACAATATTTACAACAGCAGGATATTTACAACACAGTATAGAAGGGAAAAAAAAGTCTTGTACTACGCATTAGTTGCTAGGTTATTGCAAGTCTTGCTCATATTGCAGTAGGGGTGACATATACAGCCATACATGCAGCAGAGACTAGAGAGTCGGAGATGAGAGGGAGATGTTACACAGAACACCATCCATCCATCCATTTTCTCCCGCTTATCCGGGGCCGGGTCACGGGGGCAACAGTCTAAGCAGGAACGCCCAGACCTCCTTCACCCTGAACACTTCTCTGGGCTGGAGGGACCCCAAGGCCAGCGTGTCCTGGGTCTTCCCCGGGGCCTCCTCCCACTGGGACATGCCCGGGACATGCCTGGAACACCTCCCGAGGGAGGCGTCCAGGAGGCATCCGGAACAGATGCCTGAGCCACCTCAGCTGGCTCCTCTCGATGTGGAGGAGCAGCGGCTCTACTCCACGCTCCTCCCGTGTGACTGAGCTCCTCACCCTATCTCTAAGGGTGCGCCCAGCCACTCTGCGGAGGAAAGTCATTTCGGCCGCTTGTATTCGCAATCTTGTTCTTTCGGTCATTACCCAGAGCTCATGACCATAGGTGAGGGTAGGAACATAGATTGACTGGTAAATTGAGAGCTTCGCCTTTCGGCTCAGTTCCCTCTTCACCACAACGGTCCGGTACAGCGACCTCATCACTGCCGACGTTGCACCGATCTGCCTGTCAATCTCGTGCTCCATCCTCCACTCACTCGTGAACACGACCCCAGATACTTGAACTCCTCCACTTGAGGCAAGGACTCAGTCAAAACTGATCTTTTAGAGCTTTTAAGCACATCTCTGAAGATGTATCTGAAGTGATTCATGCATGTTTGAGTCATCTTTATTCTGTATTCAAGTGGCCATTACTCCAATCTATCTGTGTTTTCAACTCCACCGGTACATGCCCACTGTGATGTACACACTTTCGTCTCCAGTTGGTGATACATGTAGGATTCAGCAGCTACAAATAAAAACAAAAGCTGCTACTCTGTGACATGCAGCTATCCGCTGGTAGGCCGACAGCATGTGGTGCTTTGTTGTGATGACCATTACCTCAACGTTGGAAAACTGCAGTGCTCAATGATCGCATTTGTTTTATTAAGTCATTTTAGTATTCTGATTTACAATGTCCAAATGATAATGATCCACGGGTGTCATAGATTATTACTGTATAGCAGACACAAGCACAGTCTGAGTACTTTTAAAGTCTTCAGAAAATGTGACTTTTATTCAAACCTTGAGCCCAACTGCACATTTCTCTATGTAGCTTACTAAGGTAACTGTTACTTTTGGATGTGAGTCCAATTTAAGCTGATTGTGTGTGTTTGTTTGTTTGTGTCTCACAGCAGTAAACTTCTGTGGGAGCTGAGGCAGGACGCAGCCTCCTGCCTCGGTCTACTCTGCACCGTCCTGAACTATGAGGCCGAGCGCATCTTTAAGTGGCTCTTTGTTAAGTTCTCATCCAGTGCCCGGGATGAGGTGCGCCTGCTCTACCTGGTGGCAGCTCAGAGGGCCCTGGAGGCAGCTGGAGAGAGGAAGGCTTTCTCTCATGTCATGCAGGTGGGACAATACTAAACCAGCATGTCTATCATCAAGTTCCAGGTATTCCAATCTAACTTGAGGAGTTGGACAAAATAAGTCATATTTATTCTGGAATATCTGCTTCTCCTTTTGCTTGAAAAATATTAAAGTCCAGTAACTGTTTGTCTTTTTTCAAATGTTGCACATGTGTGAAACCACCCCCCCTCCTCTACAGCTTCCTAAGTAGAAATGTCTCCTCCCGCCTCCTTACGCTTATGCTGCTTGTTTATAGCCAGTGCACGATCAGAATTGCTGTAATTATACTGTATATTTTCAAGAAGTGTCTTGTCCAGAAGTAGTTTAGCAACCAACACGTCAGTCTTTAGACCCTCTGCTTCAGTGCACGCCATCACTGGAAGGAATCTCAGAATCACCTTAGTTTAACTTCGCTCCTTTTCCCCTTCTGTTCTTCAGCAACCTCAAAAATGGACTTTCTTTTGCCGCTAAGTGATTCTTGTTTGCCATCGCAACAAACTTTGTGCTAACTGCAAGGAAACTAGAGTTGGAAAAAGCCACCAAGAACCGCTGCATTGGTTGAGTAAACAGTGTCTTGCGTCTGTGGAATGCGTGAGAGGTGTACGTACACCATGTAATCCCAGCGCGCCGGCAAGTCAGTTACACTAGAAGCGTAGGGAGTTTGATTGACAACCTAACGATGTAGCCTCGTTTTCTATTGGCTAATGTTTATCTGGCCCCACCACGTCCACAGTTGATGGATTTTCATTTAGTTTTTTTTTTGGTTGTCATAATTACAAGGCTACTGAATCTCTATAATGCTATCATTGACAATTTGAAACAAAAAAAAATCCGCCATACAACCTTTAATTTGGAGAAGGAATATGTATTTAAAATGGTGCTGTCAGGTGATTAAAAAAATTGACCTAATTAATCACATTTTAAGGGTGTGAGAAAGATTGAGAGGGAGAGATAGAGAGATTGGAAGATAGAGGGAGAGAGAGAGAAATTGTGGGAGAGAGAGGGAGTGATGGAGAGATTGTGGGAGAGAGAGAGAGAGGGAGGGAGAGATTGTGAGCAAGCGCACGAACGAACCCACTCTGCGATTGAGTTTGTCAGTTTTCAAGTGTTCGCTTTGCTCATTCGTATCCCAAATTCTGCAAGCGTGGTTTGGTGAGGTGCGCACTATCACTGGTAACAATGGAACTTGTTCGGACGTGTTTATCAATCAAATGATCCATCAGGCTGGAGCAGCTTCAGTGATCGGAAAATTCTTTTTAACAAAAGCTACAAATCAGCGTGCTCTTGTTAATAGTCTCTTGCTGTTCAAAGGCCCAAGCAGCGATTTGCTTGCCGCCCGCCAAATTTAAAATGTGTGCGCATTGCATTGCCACTCATAATTAATTGCGTTAATTTTTATAGCATGTTAATTTGCAGTGTAATTAATGAATCTAATTAACGCGTTAAACTGTAACTAGTTCTTGTCTTTCTCAAACCCTTGGGCACATTGCTAGTATTAACATGCATACATTTTGAGGCGTGTGCTTGGCTTTAACAGCTTTGAGAGCTTAACCACAGTCAATCTGCACCAGCGAAATACAGTTTGTTAGCAGATGTGTTTAAAATGGTGGTTTATTTAAAAAGAGTAATTGGGCTCTTTTGCCTATAATTAAAGACATTAATATGCTGTATAAAATGTTCTGAGTGAAGACTGACAGTTCAGGCCAGTTGATACTTCATAAGAAGCAAAAGGTTGGTTCTTGGGCTCTAAGAACTAAATGAGTAGTTCTCATAGCTTGTTCTTGGCAGATCAGCTCAGCAGAATTTGGTTTGGCAGGGCTGTGAGTTAGTGACCCAATGGCTCTCAAACGTTTCACACCAAAGAAACCATTTGGTATTCTGAGTTCCACCAGACCTAGTTTAAGTATGATGTAAATCCAGTGGACTACATCACTTTCACTGTAGTTCTAAAAAGAAGTCACTCAAAGGAGGACAGAAAGTGAAGGAGCTTGCATACCACAGTTTGGGAAATGCTGCTCTAGTCTAATGACAACACGCCTTCCTCCTCTTGAGCCTCTAACGTTATGCTCTGTTTCATGCACTTTAAAGCTAGTATTTGAGGCTCCATTCAGAGGCGTGCTGCAACATCTCTGAGGTTTGATACACCAGAGCCCAAAACAACAGCCCTATCAACTGGCCTTTAGTCTCCAGATATGTTTAGGGTTAAATAAATGCAATGTGACATTTATACAAGTGGCATGTTTTAAAGCTGCTTGTCTATAGTGTAAATAAGCATGATTAAAGCAGTAGTTGGTTGAGTCTGTTCCAGGAGCATGATGTGACTGTGTTTCAGATGGTGATGAACAACCTGCAATCCATCCTGGAGAACGTAGATACACCGGAGCTGCTGTGTCAGAGCGTTAGGTGTATCCTACAGGTGGCCCGCTGCTACCCACACGTCTTCAGCACCAACTTCAGGGTCAGACTCTCCTCCTCCTCTTCCACCACCTCCTCCTCATAAGCACAGAGCCCATCTAAACTCTGGTGTTTGGTTCACAGGACACGGTGGACATCCTGGTGGGCTGGCACATTGACCACACCCAGAAGCAGTCTCTCACGCAGCAGGTGTCGAGTAAGGAGCTGTGTTTTGTATAGTTTCACTTGTATATGTTATTTGGACCAATACTCACATGTATTTTGCCCTTCTGTAAGGCTGGCTGCAGAGTCTGGAGCAGTTCTGGGTGGCAGACCTCACCTTCTCCACCACTCTGCTGGGACAGTTCCTGGAGGACATGGAAGCATACGCAGAGGTGACCTTATCAATGCTGTTAAACCTGTATTACATTACACTAGTGTGTTGTATGAAGGGTCGTCTTCTGTGATGTTGGTATAAAGAATCTACCTCTGTGCTGTTGGTGTAATAGTCTTCCTCTGTGCTATTGGTATAAAGAGTCTTCTTCTGTGCTGTGTGCAGGACCTGAGCCACGTGGGCTCTGTGGAGGCAGTGGAAGAGGACATCCCTCCTCCCTCTGTGTCTCTGCCCAAACTGGCTGCTCTTCTGCGGGTCTTCAGCTCGGTGGTGCGCAGCATTGGAGAGAGGTTTACTCCAGCTAGAGGGCCTCCCATTACGGAGGCCTATGTCACAGATGTAAGCACCAGTCTGGAGCTTTGACATTTCTTACACATTTAACCGTATTAAACTACACTGTCCCTATGTGTGAACAGGTTTTGACTCGAGTGCTGGCGTGTGTGCGTGCAGCCAAACAGGTGCAGTTCTGTGAGTCTGTGCTGACCGCGGGGAATGAGTGTGTTGGGGTTCTGCTGGCCAGTGTGGAGCCCTGTGGTCCTCTTATGGAAGCTGTACTGGCCTATGGACTGGACCAGCTTAGCTGCTGCGGGACCTGTGGCTCTGAATTCAACCTGACTGTGCTCAGCCTGCTCACTCTGGTACTACAGGATTAAGCATGCAACATCATGTTTGGAGTCACAGCTCTCCAGGCTGTCATAAAACACATGTTTATTATCATCCAAAATATGTGGTGTGCCCCATAAACATCATGTGTTTTAACTCTTTACATTGTCAGATTGTGGAGCAAGTGAACACCAAGCTGCCAGCATCGTATGTGGAGAAACTACTGGCTCCAGACTCTCTGCTGCTTGAGCTCCGCTTTCACAGAGAAAACGAGGTTGGTGTAGGCAGTAGTTTTATCACAATATGAACATGTCAAACTTGATATTAAGGAATATGCTAGACACTCCATACCAATTCCAATACCACAAAGATGATTAAAAAAAAACAACAACAACACTATTAGACCATGCCTTATATCTCTCAGTGGTCCAGGTATGTTCCATAGTGGTCCATGGGTGTATACTATGTGCTAACTTGTTCTGATACAGCTCAAGATCATTCTCAAACTTTTCAGGAAAGGTTCATTTCTGTCCTGTCAAGGGGACGTTTTAGGCCTGAGCTCCTACAGGGTGTAGGGCCTGTTGCTTTTGCTACAATGAGTGCATGGGCAACGATGAGGTCATGGGCATATGCGAGAGGACGGCATGCAACTTTGTCCTCTTGGTCATCCCTGGCATGAATAGCAGTATCCCAGTAACCCATGCCCAAGGCCTGGCCCATATTTATAACTTCTAAAATGAATGGAAGGCAGTGGGAGAGTTTCTCTTCTTTTATGCTTATAGCAGCCAATGATGCAGAGATATTCCTTGCAGCATGAGATGGTGCATGAAGATGATTTTGCTACGGCAAGCATGATTCTTCTTTTTGTATCATGGAAGAAAATTGTCAGTCATAAACTTCACATACTTTACAGAGGTCATTTTCACACCTTCAGGGACCTTAAAGGGGCTGACCAGCTCTCTCCCCATGATTCCGATGGGACGTGGTGGCTGTCCACCAACCATCCATCATTCCATCCATCTGGACCATCCAGGGTTGCAGGGCACTCATCAGTGAACAAGACTGTTTGAAAAGAAAAGTCTTCATGCATTTCTGGACCCGCTGCAGTCGTTTCTGCTTGTGACCATTGTTTAAGAGTGGCTGAATAGGTTTATGCATAACTGCAAGCCTCTGGAGGATCCTACACTTGATGTTGACGGGACTCCAGAGGCACGAGCATCTTCAAATACCCGTTTGCTGCTTTAATGGCATTTTAGCAGGTGCTCTTAATCTGATGTATTTGTCAGAAACCTTCCTCATTGTGCCTTTATCTGCACGAATCAGTGTGTGCTTTGAATTAGCTACAAATCTCTTAATAGTACAGTGATTGTGAAATATAATAATAATAATGAGGTTTTTTCATACCTTGTCCAAGGTAATCAGCTATTTCACGCTTTTCGGCACTAGACATCTCCTTTTTTTTCCTATACAGTGGTCCCTCGCTCTATTGTGGTTCACTTTTCGCAGCCTCGGTTTTTCGCTTTTTTTTTTTTTTTTTTTAATAGTGTATCAACACGTGGACTAAACCAGAACCTAAACCTAAACTCACGGATTTGACCACGATGAGCGGGTGCAGGTGTCCGCACGCACACTTCTCCGGTCCCAGGACTAGACCAGGTTTAAACCTGGACTAAACCAGGACTAGACCATGTCTAAACCAGAATTAAACCACCGCGTGCGGCTCTTTGCCTTGTTTCGTGACCCCGCTCATCGTGTGCACGTGTCCGCGCGCACCCCCCACGCTTCACTATTAATACATTTTGTTGAAAATCTACGAAAGTTTGAGTGTTTAAACGAGAAAAATGTGAGAAAATGTTAATACCAGTCTGAGAAAAGTGTATAATGTGTGTGGTGAGGTGTTTACAGCCTTAAAACATGTATAATTGTAAAATATAAAGTTGTCCTACTTCGCGGATTTCACTTATTACGGGATAAGTGATAAACGAGGGACCACTGTATTGCTTGAAAATGGTGGTCTGCTTAATAATGTGGAATGTCCTTAAAGGTACACTGTAAGATTTTTACCCATTAATTACCGAAATTGAAGATACCCATTCAAAAATGGTGTTTCCAAGCCTTTTCACTTCCATCATGAAATCAAAGTATTCTGTTGAACTTAGATATAGTCGATTTCACCTGCATAAAAGGGGGATCTTCCCCATGTAGCGGCATCCATTTAAATTATGAGAGCCGCAGAAGGACATGTATTTTGGGCTCCGCCTTCGCCGTTTTCTTTATAGCTGTCGGTACTGGCCCATGGATTTCACACACTTTCACTTTCGGGTTAATGGCGGGTTACGCGTTGCTTGCGCATACCGCCACCTACTGGTTCCTGGGAGATTCTGCTACTTATTACTGTTGTTTATGACCCTCGAAGTTTGCCGTAGCTAGAACCGGAATTGCAATACCCACCATCCACCAATGTGCCACCATCCTACACAGTGTACCTTTAAATAGTTTTTCCTTTAATTGGACTTTCCTGGCAAACTAATTGGCACAGATGTTTGAAATTGATTTCACTGTCCCAATGACCCCTGAGACACAATACCATCCATTATTTTCACTGGAAAACAAAACATTTTAACTTTATGACACTTAAACCCAATTTGTATAATAATTTGGAACGTGTTGTGTAGTACCGCCTACCATGGATATGAGACATCAGCATGTACTAAATTTGTGAATTAAATTCTATGCATGACTACGAGAAAAAAATATTACGGACATGGAGAACTTTTCACAATTGGCCAGCAGGGGTGCAATGACTCCCTCCAAAAATGTAAAAAAAAAAAAAAAACATGCACATACTTAGTCTAATCGTGCTGAAATTTGAATCACTAAGGCATGCTCTCAGCCTGAATATAGTCCGCTATAAAGCATATGAAAAGAGTACACTATAGCGCCCCCTACCATAGACATGAAACGTCAGCATTATCAGATTTGCACCAAATTTGGGAATTAAATTCTATGAATGCCTAGAAGCAAAATCATATTACTGACATGGGACATTTTTCACAGTTGGCAAGCAGGGGTGCAAAGACTTCTAAAAAAAAACAAAAAAAAAACATTTAATGTATTTTTTTTCTGGTGGAGTATGTGTTGGCCTGGGTGGTAAACCAGAGGGCCACAATCTTGGATGTTTTAAAAAAAAAATCAACACGCGCAAAAGTTTTGAAAAATGGCAGGGTTAGGGGTTATGGTTAGGGTTTGAGCTATAGTTGGGGTTAATTTAGTATTCATACTTGCTCAAATGATTATCTAATTTTCTAGTTTTGGTATCTTTTTTGTCAGTTAGAATTAAATGACCAGTTAATATTTGAAGCCAGTTTGACATTGTCTTGGAGCTTTTCTAATGTCTCTTCATCTGCAGGTGATGTCTGCGGTGCACGGGGTGTACCAGGCCCTTCTGAGCCTGAAGAACATCCCCACTCTGGAGGCGGCCTATAAGCTAGTGCTGGGGGAGATGGCGTGTGGTCTGTACAGTCTCCAGAGCAGCCTGGAGCCCCCTTATAGCCCCCAGAGCCCTGACAGTCCAGCACAGAGCCTTCAGCACCCGGCCTTCTCCTCCCTCAGTCTACCCCCAGATAAGGCCCAGTTCACGGTCATCTTCAACCTCAGCACCCTCACCACCATCGGAAACACCAAGAACTCTCTGATCGGGGTAAGGTGAAGGCTGCTTTACAGCATCTATGCACCATTTGATCAAACCTCACTGCACTGCAGTTTTATTTTAAATTCTATTTGTTCTAAACAGGAGCTCCATGGTTACACATAGGGGAGTCCGCTTTTCTTTTGTCAAGTATTATGTGACTATAGATGCCACATGTTTTAAATCAAAGAATGTTATGTTTATGTTCATGGCCAGTAACATTTCTTTTATATTTCTTTATTTCCATGATTATTTACATTGTAGATTCTCACCAAAGGCATCAACCTATGAATGAATACACATGAATTGTTGCAAACAAAAACTATACAAAAAATAACTCAAAACCTGTTTTAGATTATTTAATATTTTTTAACGGCTACCCTTTGCATTGATCACTGCTTTGCACTCTTGACATTTCTTTACCCTGAAAAGGCACACCTGTGAAGTGAAAACTAATTCATCATGAAGCTCACTGAGAGAAGGCCAAAAATATTTAAATTATTTAGTTATTATAGTTTTTTTCTTTACATACAGAAGACATCAAGTATATGCAAGATGGAATTAGGTAGTAAATAAAATATAGAAAGTCTGTTTGAAGACACTTTGAAATTTGACTAATAGTTTTGGAGTCTAGTGTAATGTGTGAGTTGTTTGTGTGTTGCAGATGTGGGCGCTGTCCCCAACGGTCTTTGCTCTGCTCAGTCAGGACCTGCTGCTGGTGCACTCAGAGCTGGCAGTGTTTTACCCTGCTGTACAGTACGCTGTGCTTTACACCCTGTTCTCCCACTGCACCCGGTGAGCCTCTGCTTCTTTGTGCTATACAGCGAGTAGTGTGTTAAACTGCCATCAGAGAGCTAAAGATTTCAGACTGATGTTTATCATTTTGTATGGATCTGGAAACCACCCATTAACCTTGCTTGCACAGGAATAGTGTACTCATTCAAATTTTGCACTTGGTAATCCTTTTTCAATCCATTTAGCTTAAGCTAATTAATGGCACTAAAATGCACCAACAACCTTTTGAAACAAGGGAACTAGTCTTTATTTGAAGGCGAAATGTACAGAATGAAGCTAATAAACGGATGTTCCACACCAGATTTTAGCTGAGTAGTTAGTTTCTATCTGCCCCTGATTTATAGGAGTAATGAGTAATGAGTCATGAGTTGATTTAGTCTTATAAAATACACATTTACTCACCATTTTTGCATTTCACTTGTTCCATCAGTCTATTGATTGCATATCACTATTACATTGCATGGTAAAAAGTCTTAAATAGTTCTGTGAAAACTATTACCCATCAAAATATACAATAGGGCTGGGCGGTATACCGAATACCTGTGTGTGTGTGTGTGTGTGTTTTGTTTTGTTTTTTTAATATGAATTTTTCATTTTCCGCAATACTGGTGAGTGTGTGCGTACAAAACGTTGGGAACACGGCAGCGGAACGTCGCGCTGGAGAACTGTTTTGCAGTGGCATGAGAGTGGTTGAAGCGTAAGCTGTGTCCCAATTCGAGGGCTACAGCCTCCACTGCTTTTTCGGCCACTCCGAAGGCTGTAAAAGCTGCAGCCCTCGAACTAGCCTCTGTGGACCGCAAGGCAAACATTCTGTAATGTTGTCAGGCTAAACTTGTAGCGACTCAGACGTCACTGAAAGACACGTTTGCTAAGGGAACTGCCTACGACAAGAAAAGCAAACGGTGGAACGATATTACTACCGCTATTACTATCCACTTAGTGAAAGACATGGTACCACCATAGGGGGAGTCAAATACCGTGACACCGATATAATTTTGAAAAATACCATGATATAAATTTTTGGTCATACCGCCCAGCACTAATATACAATGCAACTCTGTGTGGTGTGGTTTGTCATAAAACACAAAACAAAAGATTGAGCTCATTAAACTTTAGCAGGTCTCATTTAAAGGGATGTCATTCAGTATAATGTCTGTACTCCACAACAATAAGTTCTACTATAGACCCCTTTACTGCCAGTGACGTGACATCACTGGCATGTTCGCACACTGTTGACTCAGAATCAACCATGGCGGACCATAGCGGAGTATCTGAACGATAGGGAAAGTTACATTCAAAAGCTCATGTTGAGCAACGGGGTTCGACTACCAGATCCTTATGCGATCACGGAGTGGCAGTACGACCGCAGAAAGTGGCCAGATTTACAGTGGACAGATATCCACTGTTATTTAGTCGAGAAGCCCAGCGTGTAAACAAGAGAGAAAGTGCGCGCATACAAATCTATGGATGCTTACCAGTTTGCCGTATGTGGCCATGTACAGGAGGTAAAATACCACAATATCGATGGGGAGTTTTGCGTGTTGGCATCTAACGTTCTCCCCAGTCAAAGACAAGGCCACAAGACAACCCTGTACCCTGTGCTATCATCAACAAGCGCGATAACTACGTTCTGACCACCAACTGCACTTGCGTTGCGGGGTAAGTAAGATACTACGACTTAATTCACAAGTCACAGATGTGATCTCAATCATGTCAAATGCCATTTATGATGGTCATGCGAAAACTTATCATGCATTTTAACAAAGTTATTCGGTGGAGACGGTTGCGTATGGTTTGTCTGGAATCCCTACTCCCCCTCACCTCTCGTAAACGGGCCTGCAGCTGTGTGGCTGTTGCATGACGATGTCTGAGTGCGTAGGTCCTTAGGATACTGGTCATCGTTGCAGTCTGTCACTCGTGGGGCTCCAATCCTGGGCCTGTCATAAACTCTGCCAGTAGTTCTGTGTCTTGATGCAAGTCTGCTGATGACACTTTGAGACACACCAAGTTCACGAGCAACATCTGATTGCCTGCTACTGACCCGAAGGCGCGCTATGGCCAGGTGATGCTGCTTGTCCGTTAAGTGACGTTGTTTGTTCATGGTTGTTTGAAGGATGAACTTGGAATGACTTACTGACAATACCAGCTTATAGCCACAGAATACTGAAATTGATGCCACATTGAAAAGGTTTGTCTTTTAGTATTTTTTGGCATTAACCCTAGTAGGGCTGGGTATTGGCAAAGAAGTCACGATTCAATTCGAATCAAGATTCATATGCCACGATGCGATACTATCACGGCACGGTGGCTGAGTGGGTAGCACTCATGCTTCACAGCAAGAAGGTTCCGGGTTCGATCCCCAGGTCGCCCAGGCCTTTCTGTGTGTGTTCTGTGTGGAGTTTGCATGCATGGTCTGGGTTCGATCCCCGGGTCACCCGAGCCTTTCTGTGTGGAGTTTGCATGTTCTCCCCGTGTCTGGGTGGGTTTCCTCCGGGCACTCCGGTTTCCCCCACCAACCCAAAACATGCACCATAGGTACCTCCAGCTTTGGTCCTGACCAAGCCGAAGCAAGAAGATCATGGAGATGGTCCCCGGGCGCAGTAATGTGCTGCTCACTGCTCCTGATAACAGGATGGGTTAAATGCAGAACTGGAATTTCCCCACTGTGGGACTAATAAAGGCATAGCTTTCTTTCTTTCTTTCTTTCTTTCTATCACGATGCATCACGATACTTGAATTATTGTGATGCATTGCAATATATTAGACATACTTCAGTGAAAATGTACCAAAAAAAAAAGAGGATAACTTAAATATCAGTGGCTGTGTATCTGGGTAGTGTCTTCAATTGATGCATAACTGAGCAACTCAATTCATAACTGAATTTATTGAATAACAAAAGCAAATAAACCAAACCAATAACAAAAAGGCTGCCATCCTTCCTTGATGCTGCCTGAAGTCCATTGCTTTGCTGGAAATCAGTTCAACACAATCGAATTGTGAATGCTTTTATCTATTTCCGATGACAACTGCTTTTACCTATGATAGATTTATTTATTGATTAATTTATGTATTAATATGTATTTATTTATTACTTATTGAATTTCTCCTTTTATCAGTACTTGAATTTCTCCTTTTATCATTACTTATTTATGCTTTTAAAGGGGCAGTGTGTAAGATTTTTACCCATTAATTACTGAAATTGAAGATACCCATTCAAAAATACATTGTTTTCCAAGCCTTTTCACTTCCATCATGAAATCAAAGTATTCTTTTGGACTTAGATATAGTCACATAAAAGGGGGATCTTCCCCATGCAGAGGCAGCCATTTTGAATACGAGAGCCGCAGAAGGACATTTGGGCTCCGCCTTCGCCTTCGGCAAGGCTCGTGGTTTTGGGTAAACAACACAAGCATGCTGCCGGATCACACGTCGTAATGGATCTAACACGTGTTTTGGACTAAATTGTTTTACTGGATTTTATTCGCTGGATCCTTACGGACAAATTGAGAGCAAGTTTATGGTGAAATACAGAGTTTGACCTGTGCAAAGCATTCTAAGGTAAGCTAACCTCGTTTTGTGCTTTTCCGTATGAAAGCCCCATGTGCTCGGGGAGTGATTGTTGTGCAGGGAAATGAATTGCATAGTCAAAAAGAGGAGACTGTAAGGTTTCATTTGATGTGTAGAGTGTCATGGTACATGATCGGGAATGTGTGTTTTCATGAGAAAAAAAAAAAACTGGACCGCGTTTTATTTATGCAGTAGCGGCGCGCGGCTCGTGCACGGGTGACCCTCGAGGTCTGCCGTAGCTAAAACAGAAAGTGCAATAGCACCATCTACCTATGCGCCACGAATCCTACACACTGGGGCTTTAAACGCTAAAATATGAATTTATATTGTTAAATTATACTTTAATTGTATTGTTGTTAATGTTACCTGTAATGCCCACTTGGTCCTGATGGCTTCTGCAGTTACTCCATTGTAAACATCTTAACTATCGTCCTCGGAAAGGAAAGGTCTTATACAGAGCCTCTTTTTCACTCAAATACCTCTTGTTAAGATCCTGGCATATTGTGGTTTTAATTTCCCTTGTCAAGATGGAATCAGTCGATCATCGATGCAGTATATTGTGAAAGTTAGCATCGCGATGCATTGTCATGACGATTATTTTGCACACCCCTAAGCCCTAGTATGTACACAGTGAGACCAGTATGTGGAAAACACAAAATGAGGTGTGTCTATCACTCCAATACATTTGCCTCACTATCCCAAAAATCTCTGAAGTGAAGCAAACACCGTATGTATGACATCCGCTGAGTCTCTCTCAATATCCCCAACTTATTGTGTGTAGTGTATTTTGGCAGCTCCTCATGTCCAGCTGTATTTCCTGGCTGGCTAACCAGCTGGCTAGCTCAGTGACCGGCTGGCTAGCTCAACTGGTAAGTCACTTGACTTTCACCCGGGGGACCTGGGTTCAAATCCTCCCCGGCAATGAGCAAGCCAGTGTGGGTCCTTGGGCAAGACCCTTCACGGTACTGCCCCCTGGGCGCCGGAAAGATGGCTGCCCACTGCTTCTGAAAAAAGATGGGTCAAATACATTTCTCCTGTGTGTGTGATCAATAAAGTCTTAAAGGTCCCATGACATGGTACTTCTTGATGCTTTTATATGGCTCCTTAATGGTTCCCTAATACTGTAAATGAATCCTTCTTCAAAATCAACACTCACTGCATGAGATATGACTCTGACAGTCTTCATGAGGCTAGATATGTGTCTAAAATGCTTTATTGTGGGTGTTGCTGCTTCAGTGCAAATGAGAAGGACAGAGAGATTGGCTAAGGAGCGGGGGGGCCGGGTTTCACCCGCTCGAAGCGCAGCTCGGCGCAGCTATCTGCTCTCTTCCGTGTTTTACACAAGAAGACAGATGAGAGACTTTGAATGGAAAAAAAGCATATTTACACAGAAAATAAAATTAAACCACTGGTATTTAAGAGGTCCAGAGGGTCGGGTAAGGGACTTGCGAGCCTAGAAACACTCGGACGTGCCTCCAGGCAAATAAAAAAAAACGCATTTCGCATTGTAGCGCATTGTAGCGCATTCACAGTCCAAACTCTATGGGCGGGATATACAGGGACGCTGAGCGGAGACAGAGGGAGGGGCTGGAGCTGCATTTGCCGATCTGACGTCAATAAGGTGCCTTGTCCGAACTCGCCCGTTTGAACACTGGTTTTGTGTAACGCAGAAAAGGACCGCAAATGCTCAGTTTAGACATTTCGCAACTTTTAGCCATGGGGGGGGGGGGGGGGGCTAAACAGGGTAGGGGAGCTCACATTAACGTTCAAAAACCTCAGAAAGTGAAAATTTCATGCCATGGGACCTTTAATCTTATCTCTCTAATGTGGCTGTGTGTTGAAACATGTGTGCTTGTTTGAGCAGACACGACCACTTCATCTCGTCCAGCCTGTCGTCGTCGTCCCCCTCTTTGTTTGATGGAGCGGTCATCAGCACAGTCACCACAGCAACCAAGAAGCACTTCAGCACTGTGCTCAACCTGCTGGGGGCACTGCTGGTCAAGGAGCAGCTCTACTCTGAGTCCAGGTCTGCCTCAGATGCAACACAGATCATATGTCATGGTACACGCAGGAGAGCAGTTCATATTGCTTATTGTCATGGAGACAGAACTAGAAATTGAATATAGTTAGTAAATAATATTTTATTTTATTCCATTCTTGAATGTGTGCACGTTTCTTTGTTCAAACTGTCCCTACCTGGAGCTACTGTAAATTAG
Organism: Paratrypauchen microcephalus; assembly: GCA_036785185.1. NCBI lineage: Eukaryota > Metazoa > Chordata > Actinopteri > Gobiiformes > Gobiidae > Paratrypauchen > Paratrypauchen microcephalus. The sequence goes on from JAVJIX010000029.1 coordinate 1,571,509, forward strand.
CTACTGTAAGTAAATTTCTCCTGCGTGAGATCAATAAAGTCTTATCTTATAATAACTGTTAAAGGGGCACTGTGTAACCTTTCCAGAACTAGGATCTGCTTTTCCCCATGCAGATATTATAGCTGTGCATAGAATGTGCTGCAGTGTATGACAGTACAATGATCAATCTTGTATTTAGTCAGTCTCAGATGTTTTTAGAAGGTGTTTTAAAAGTACCTGAAAAAAACATTTATGTCTGACTTGAGTAGGGTCACCTCTCTGCAGATCTGACCAGTAACTTGACCTGATGGCATGATTTGCTTGTCTTCTGTACATTTTGAAAGATTACTGAAACCGTATGCGGCAGGTGACTTTAGCCTTGTGCAGGTTTAATAATATAAATATTGAATAATAAATCTAATAGTCCTTGTTGAATGTGTGTTGTGTGTGTGTGTGTGTGTGTGTGTGTGTGTGTGTGTGTGCGTGCGTTCAGGAGGTTGCTCATGACCTGGGCTCAGGAGATCTGTGTTCTCATGAGGAAGAGTGACACATACAGCCCTCTGTTCTCCCTGCCCTCCTTCACACGCTTCTGTAGAGGGCTCCTGGCCAACGGTACACACCACACGGGGCCACCACCATCTCACATGCCCACCATCTCACCATCAATTGTAACTACTAAAAAAGTGGTTGACCATTTTAATAATTGTTAATAGTTAACTGGTCTGTACACAAAACACTACATTATTAAATGCATTTTTATTTAGGATTTTTGTGTTGTCAGACTTGAAAAACACATTATGCTAAACTGATTTTGTTGAGCGTTAACCATGTTATTTTTATGTTCCCTCATCAAAAAACATACCTGGAGTTGTATTTTGTTTCAGTCACACACCTCATTCCTGCCCACATGTTCAGTTAGTAATGTGTGTTTTGTGTGGTGCAGCTCTGAATGAAGACCAGAGCCTGTGTCTACAGACATGTACCGCCCTGCAGATACTCTCAACAGCCCTGTCTCCCGAGCTCATGCAGAGGTAAGAAGCACAGCTTAAAAAAAAAAAAAAAAAAGGATTCGTCTTTGAGACAGAATTATTATCCTTTTCTTCATGTTGGTGATTAGCTCCCCCTGGGGTGTATATTGTGCCATGTACCTGAGGGGTGTGTGTGTGTGTTTGTTTCAGGTGTGTGGACGTGTGCAGAGTCCAGCTGGTCCACTCTGCCGTGCGGGTCAGACAGGCGTACAGCAAACTGCTCAAGAGCCTCCCCCTAGATGTGGCACTCAGGTAAGGCCCTACCCTCTCCACCTCTCTATTACTCCAGAAGAGGAAATTTATGAAAAGGAGCAGATAGAAGCGCAATCGTATGTCATCTAGCCCCTTAGTTAGACTATACACAGGGATGAAGACTTGCGCTTTTTTTTTCGGATTTCCGCTTTTTTGTCAGCCGCCTGGGTCATTTTTTATATCAGTGCAAATCCATTGAGAAAGATTTTGGGTGTGTATGTATAGTTGTGTTTAGGGTTGCCAACCATTCCTTGAAAAACGGAATTGTCCCGTATTCAGAAACAAAAGTACGCGTCTCGTATTGAGCTGAATAAGGACGCACTTTGTCCCGTATTACTGTGTGAATCAAAAACAGTATAAAACATCCAACCTGTCCGTCCGCTTCACGTTAGCGCGCCGCTCCTCGCCTTTTCACACTCTCCCTCCTCCTGCTTAGGGATGGGAATTGATAAGATTTTTAAGATTCCGATTCCATTATCGATACTGCTTAACAATTCGATTCTTTATCGATTCTAATTTGGGGAAAAAAGAGCAGCATCAAGGTTAGCACTAGTTCTGGTTTAGTTCTGGTTTAGTCCTGGTCTAGTCCTAGTCTAGTCCTAGTCTAGTCCTGGTCTAGTCCTGGTCTAGTCCTGGTCTAGTCCTGGTCTAGTCCTGGTCTAGTCCAGCTTTAGTCCTAGTCTAGTCCAGCTTTAGTCCTAGTCTAGTCCTGGTCTAGTCCAGCTTTAGTCCTGTTCTAGTCCTGCTTTAGTTCTGTTTTAGTCCTTGTTTAGTCCCGGTGTTGACACAAGCCGCTGCTTTCACCTAATATGTCCATTTGATGCAGAAATGATATTGTGATAACCTGGGTTAATGGTGTTCTGTTATCACTGGGGTTTTATGTCTATGTCCCTTTAAGGGGTCTGCTGGTGTGCACATGTGGGTGGGAACGAGAGTGTGTGCGAGGAGTTGAGAGACTGGTGTGGCTGCGCTGATGCTCTGTTAATGTTATACGATTCAAAAGTTCTGTTCATCAATAAAGTTCATTGTGAAGTAAGAGAAGCCTCAGGTCATTACAATATGATTATGCCGTAATGGGAATTATGGCGATAAAACTCCTCTCTAATATCAAAGACTCTGCAAACATGGTTGTCTTTAAGCAGGTTTATTGACGGTCGAAAGGTGAATAAACACATGTAAATTACAGCACGCCAATCACAAAAACACACAGCAAACACAAGGTTGCAAATCCACACATTGAAAAGCATCCGACGCCATTTTGAAAACCTTGTGGTTCAAGTGTAATTGACCCATTAAACTACTAGCTTTACAAACAAACCTCACAATGCTGGATTTCAAAATAATTATGACTAAAGTTGTTAAACATAGGTAAAAAAATACATACCGGTGATGCAACCTCAAAATAAAGAAATTCCTGCAGTCAAAACGTGCTGCGTGCGGCCATGTCTGCTTCTTACAGCTATTGCTTCTGGTTAGGAATGCAAATTATCGGTTAATTCATTAACTGATAGTTGATTGACCTTATCGATCGATTAACGATTAACTGATAAGCGGCGTTTTTCACCTGAATTTTAGTGTTTCAGTAGGGTCTTTAAGAATATAAGCTATAGTAACATAACACTGAGTCATAAATATATCATAGTATTATTATATTGTATATTCCTCAATTAATTATTCCTTAGTAAAAAGCAGACAAATGTATTGATGCTGAATAACAAAATACAGTAATCCCTCGCTCTATCCAATTTTTTTTTTTCATAGTGTAACATTTTTTTATAGTGTAACATTGTGTTCTGTCCTGATTGGCTAAGAGACTAGACCAGGACTGAACGTGGACTGGACCAGGTCTGAACCAGGTCTGGACCTGGACTGGACCTGGACTGGACCGGGACTCGACCGGGTCTAGACCTGGACTAGACATGGACTAGACCACCACGTGCTGCTGCTGTTTTCGCCGCGGCCCGCGCCCCGAGCCGGGTTCGATCTCGCCTCGCGCGTACACCCGGGGCTGCTGAGCAGTGCCGTTGGCGCCTGCGGTCAGCTGTGAGTCGAGCTTGGCGCAGCGCGGTTGCCTTGTTTCATGACCACGCGGGTGCGTGTCCGCGGTTAGCGGTTAATTACAATTAATGCATTTTGATCGACCAACGTCTTAATCGACAATTAACCGTTAATCGATTAATTGTTGACATCCCTACTTCCGGTTCAATAAAGTTCGGCTCAGAACATGTGCTCTGATTGCAAACCCGAAAATGTCCACTAGATGTCGCCATACAAAACTTAAACTAAATTAAAGACGGGTGAATTATACATTTTAACCTTTTTTTAAACTCTTTATGCATAACAGAACACTCCCCGCCTGGCATGATTAAATGCCACAAAAAACACTTAAGAAGGAACTAATACAACGATCTCTGAAATTGATTGGTGAAAACCTTTGTGCATCTGATTTGGTAACCTTAACCTCTACTGTACAAACTTTACCATCCTTAGAAGAAAACACTTGAGTTATGAGTCCAAGAGGCCATTGGTTTCTGGGTAGTTGACTGTCCTTGAGCACTACAGTACTGCCTGGTGTCACATTTGGTTGGTCAGATTGCCACATGCAGCGTAGCTGCAGTGTGGGTAAGTATTCTTTCTTCCACTTGTCCCAGAATATGTTTGACAGGCGTTGAACCTGCCGCCACTGATGCTTATAGAGGTCCGACACTGAAAAGTTGCCTGCTGGCGCTTGAAGTGGGCACAACTTTTGAGTGAGCAGAGTTGCTGGTGTAAGAATGAGAGGGTCACAAGGGTCCATGGAAATGGGAACAAGAGGCCTAGCGTTTATAATGGCTGACACCTCCGACATAAAGGTGACTAGAACGTCATGAGTGAGCTTTGTATTCTTGAGCTGGAAAAACATGGTGTCCAATATTTTCCGTGCAAGACCAATCATTCTTTCCCACGATCCATCGAAATGTGAAGCATGAGGTGGGTTAAAAGTCCATGTACATCCCTGTTCTTTTCAAGTAGGTTTGTACAGCTGTATTGTCCATGTTTGGGGGGATTTTGAGTTCTTTACATGCGCTGACAAAGTTTGTGCCTCTATCGGACCGAATGGTTTTGACAGGTCCTCTAATAGCTAGAAACCGTCTGAATGCATTAATGAAACTAGATGTGTCAAGGGACTCAATCACTTCGATCAACTGCTCTAATACTAACCATGTGAAAATCACAGTCGATCTTTTATTTTGAATAACATGTCCCCTTGTTTTTTTTGAAGACACAAACCATGGGCCGAAAACATCTATGCCCACGTTTGTAAATGGAGGGTCTGTAGAGAGTGAGTCTGGTGGTAGGTCAGACATTTTCTGTGTGCTAAGAGGGGCACGAAGCCTTTTGCAAGTTGTGCAGTTGAAGATGATTGCGCTAACCTTCCTTTTGCCTTTGACAATCCACCAGCCTGCAGCACAAACAGCTCCTTCAGTGAACAGGCGACCTTGGTGCTGAGTTTGTACGTGGTAGTGCCTTATGAGAAGTGCTGCAATATGATGGTGGCCGTGAACAATAAGAGGGTTCTTTTCGTTTTGGTTCAGATTTGAGTTTGCCATGCGACCACCTACTGCAAGAGTCCATTTTTATCCAAGAAGGGGTCGAGGTTCTTTAAAGGACTGGCTTTAGGAAGTTTTCTTTGTTTTTGTATGCACTCTATTTCATCGGCATACACATCTTGCTGCACTGCATGAATCACAACATCTTGTGCTTGATTAAACTCAGCTACGGTGAGACCTGTTTCACAGTAGTGCCAACTATTGCACTGTTTGGGTTTGAGTGAGGATGAATGAAAGTTGTGAACTATGTGCAGTAAGCGAGCGAGTGCACGGGTGAGTGATTTCCATGAAGAAAACTTTGTAAAACTTTGAGAACCAAGTCGTTTGGCATGGGTAGTAGTTTTGAGTGTGGATACCTGTGGTCTGACATCTGCGTCAGTGCCAGGCTCGACAAGGTCAAATGTGTCAGTGGAGCAGTTCTGACTTTGAAACACAATGAGCCAGTTACTTAGGGGAGTTGGTAAGCAGGGACAGAACGAGTGGCGTGGTCTGCGGGGTTCTGACTGCTAGTGATGTAATGCCACTGATTGGGCTGAGATGACCTGCGAATTCTGTTTACACGGTTGCTAACGTAGACATAAAATCTACGTGTCTCACTATAGATATAGCCTAAAATGACATTGCTGTCTGTGTAAAACATGGTATTATCTAGTGCAATGTCTAGTTCACCTGAGATTAGATCTGCAAGCTCTACTGCTAACACAGCAGCACTAAATTCTAATCTTGGGATGGTCTGATCAGGGCGTGGAACTAACTTTGCTTTGCCCATCACAAAGCCAACTTGACAGTTTCCTGCTGTGTCTGTAACTCTAAGATAGGCTACTGCTGCTATCGCCTTAGTGGACGCATCAGCAGTGGAAGGTGAAATGTTTGTGTACACTCTAGGGATTGAGAGCTTTGATAGTTCTTTGAGTGAGTCTCTCCAGCGTGTTCAGGTTTCTTCCATTTCTGGGGGCAATAAGCATCCTAATCTCCATTCTCAACTGTGAGCTCGCGCAGAATTGACTTTTCCTGTATAGTGACTGGTGCTACGAAGCCTAATGGATCGTAAAGGCTATTTATTGTTGATAAAACACCTCGCCTAGTGAAGGGCTTAGTCTCGTCAGATGTCTTAAAGATGAAGCAGTTTTTTTTAATGTCCCAAAGAAGGCAGAGACTGCGTTGCATGGGGACGGAATCATCTTCAAAATCTAACTCTTTAAGGTCTTTTGCATGGTCTTGGGTTGGGAAAATGGCAACTGCTGGAGAAGGGCTGTTCCTGAAGACGTGAACAGTCATCCGGTACGCTACAATATCTTTGGAAAAGTCATTGTCACGAAACCACAAGAAGCGCATGTAGTTCCTGTCTTGCTCTCGTACGCTGAAACAATAAAACATTTGCTCAATGTCTGCAGTAAATGCAACTGCGTCTTTCCTGAAGCGGATGAGGACTCCGAGCAGTGAGTTGTTAAGGTCTGGCCCTGTTAACAACATGTCATTTAAGGATGTGCCTTCATACTTGGCACTGCTGTCGAATACTACCCTAATCTGTTTGGGTTTTCTTCGGTGGTACACGCCAAACAATGGCAGATACCAACATTCTTCTCCATCTGCCAAAGGGGGAGCTATTTCTGCATGTTTATTTTTGAATATTTTGTCCATAAAGTTCATGAAATGTTCTTTCATTTAGTTCTTTCAAAGTTGCGGACAAGTGACATTAAGCGGTTCAGCGCTTGTGGCCTGTTTGGCAGTTTCCGACGTTTTGCTTTGAATGGCAAAGGAGCTGTCCAATTACCATCTTTGTTTTTCGTAAGTCCCTCCTCCATTATTTTAAGAAATTCTTTGTCTTGAATGGAGGGTGAGATGTAGTTGTCAAGTTTGGTTTGTTTGAACACATTACATCCTAAGTGATCAGTTTCACCTGTGTACAATCACTGAACTGAGTGCTGACATGGTAAGGGACTTGAATGTCACAATGCTTTTCTTTTACTTTGTACACATTTGGACATGGCTCGAACATTGTGGGACGCCCTTTCTCTGTTGCATTGGTAAAGAGAGTTTTTACTGACAATGTTTTGTGGACATCACCTAGACACACATTTCCTATTATGACCCATCCGAGGTCCAATTTTTGCGCGTAAGGTGCATTGTGAGGGCCACTTATCTGCCTGCGGACTTTATGAACTCTTACTATGTCCCGTCCAAGGAGCATTAGTATTTTAGCATTAGAGTCCAATTCTGGGATGAGATGAGCGACAGACCTAAGGTGACTGTGATGCGCGGCTGCACTAGGAGTGGGAATCTCATCTCTGTCATTTGGAATGTTTTTGCATTCAATGAGGCTAGGGAGTGGGATTTGGACTGTACCATCTAGAGCTTCCACTACATAACCACTAGCTCTCCTACCCATAGTCTCTTTAACACCTGCACATTCTCTTAGTGAATAGGGAGAGCAAGGACCACAGTCATTAAACAACTCAAAAAACTCTGGACGGACTAACGATCTGTTACTTTGTTCATCATGAATGGCATAGAGCTGTACTGCCTTTTCTGAATGACCTTCAGGGTACACTTTCACAAGACACATTTTAGAGCATGATCTACTCGCCTCACTTTGACAACAAACCTGAGTGCATTTGGAGGTTATCTCATCAGGCGATGCATTGTTTTGCTCCCCGCCATGCTCTGCTGGGGGGTAGGCTGTAGGCTCTGGTTCTGTCTGCCATGAAGCTGGGCCAAGATGAAGTGCAGCACAATGTTTTTCATTGCCACACTCAGAACACTAGAGGTTGACCTTACAGTCCTTTGCAATGTGTTTGGATGAGGCACAGCATTTGAAGCATATATTGTTTTCTTTTAGAAAGGTTTTTCTCTCGTCAAGTGTTTTCATGCAAAAGGTCCTGCATTTTGATAGAGAATGGGCTTTTTTGTGAAGTGGGCAGAGTTTCTCACTATCTTCTCTTTTGTATCCATGACTTAGTTCCTGGCTCCAACCCAGAAGTACAATCTGTTTTGTGCACTATTTCTTTTTGTCTGTTTGCTCTCCATGGAGGTTTGTCTAATTTGGGAGGAGCATCAGCATAGGAGGTAAACTGAAAGCTAGGGTCATTCCTAGCATTAGCTTCTTGTGTGATAAAGTTCACAAAAACACTAAATGGTGGATAAGCAACATGGTTTTTACTTTTGCAGTTTGCTCCATATGTTATCCATTTCTCCTGCAAATTAAATGGGAGCTTCTGGATGATAGGGTTTACACCTCTAGGCGTGTCTAGAAAGGAGAGACCAGGGAGGTCTCCTTAAGCTTTAGCACACTGTATTTCCATCAACAAGTCGCTAAATTTTCTAAGCTTGGCATAGTCTTTGGATGTGATTTTTGGTTTTAGTGGGATTGTTAATGTGGATGGCTCTGATTTGCTCAGCATGCTCAGCGGATTCCTTGCCAAGCCATTTTAACATTAAGTCCATTTCTTCACAAGCTGTCAAGTCTAACCCTCTGCATTTCACTGCATTAGTGAAAGAGCGTTTCCATGCTCTGAAGTTTTGAGGTTTATTATTAAACTGGAGAAGCCCTGTTGCAACTAATTCCCTGCGAGCAAAGTACCTGATAAAGTCACTTACATTACTCTCCCTAGGCTCCTGGGAAGGAAAGTTATGTGTGGGTGGTGACACCTGGTGGGACCAGTGGGTATTGTCAGGTTTAACAGGGTGGGGAACAGCGCTAGCTGGCATATGCAGAGAATAATTAGGATTCGAAAGAGAAGCAGGTGGAACTAAATAGCTGGCATTGTTTCCTCCACTGGAATGTAATATTTCACTGCTAGTATGGTCTGATTTGAGCTGCATTTTAGTGTCATTGTTTTGTACTGTGTGACTTTCTTCATTGTTCACAAATGTACCAGATTTCGTCCGGACAGTCCGGTTTTAGAGCTGTCTGTCCGGCCGTCTGTCACGTGTCCTCCTTTTTTACATTTTGTCCTCCTTTCGGACCCTCATCGCCCACCGTTGCATAAATCGTCATAAATCCCCACCCATTATTTACACTTGCTAGTAGCAAGTATTATTTTTTAACATATCCTAGATGAGATCTATGGTTATGCGGTTGCACAGAGTGAGACTTCACACAGAAACATCAACGCGTGCGGCATGACACGCTATTGGTTAAAAACACGGAAGCAGCTCGACGCGCAAAGCGCGAGTACAGAGAGGAGATAAGAAGAGCGCTATAATGAGCGCTATAATGAGCGCTATAAGAACGCTATAATGTTTGGCGTATGTCTGGATCTGGAAATACTATAAAGTTGATGACAACAACATAGACATAGCAAACGGTGGGATATGTAAACTTGGGATTGCAAGGGGTGGAAAGGAAAGGGCTACATTTAACATAACAAACCGATACGGCACCTCAAAAACAAACACCCGACACAATACAGCGAGTTACAGGCAACCCAGCCAAAGACGAGTCAGCTCACGCTGCAGGAGAGCTTGAAAAGGAGACAAAAAAATGCCCCTTGACAGTGCGAAGGCACAGGAGAATACAGCCAGGAGCACAAATGATCGCAAAGAGTGGCTTACCATTCGCCTTTGTAGAGAACCCTGGATTTCTTATGCTTATGGAGCACGTTGGACCTTGTTAATAATAACGGGTCATGCTGAGCTATCACACACGTGTCCGCGCGCAGTCTTCTCCCCCCTCCCCCTTCACTATTCACACTTCACTATTAATACATTTTGTTGAAAATCTATGAAAGTTTGAGTGTTTAAACGAGAGACAAATGTGAGAAAAGTTTAAATCCAGTCTGAGCAAAGCGTATGTGTGTGGCTGAGCGCGCATTATTTTAATTTTTGAGATTTCGCGTTTCGTAACTTGAATTTTCTTTCGTATCTAGAGACCAAAATTTTACGTGAAGGTGTTTCGTAACTTGGAATTTTCGTTTGTTGGGTCTTTCGTAAGGTGAGGTACCACTGTAGTTCTGAAATTGAATCAAAGATCAAAGAAAAACATATCAATGTAAATATTAACTCTAATTATACAAATATACATTTTTAAACAAAACAAAAAAATGGCTCCAACACATAAATAAACTTTTGGTCACATCAAAATGGACTTTAATAACAATTCAATCATTTCAGTCAGCTAGCTTTAATTCCAAAAATAAAGTGCACTTTCAAAGTTCTATTAAATAAATCAATTGGTATTGGCATTGTGGCCTAATTCATTAAAAAAAAGTTACAAAAAGTTTCAAATGCTGCGCATCACATAAGAACTTCCATTCAAAAACCCATGGCTAAATAAACGCTGAGTCAAAAAGGTTATAAAAGTGCCGAAACGGGTCAAATTGAATCAAAATAAAGTATTACTCTACCGCTATAGCCTATGGCAAAACGTTTGGCTTTTATATAAACAAAAATAGAGTGGAAATTAACCTAAAGAGACTGTTCTTGGTCACGCTGACTGCATTTGTTTCAATGCTAGCGTTAGCATTAGCTTAGCTGCATTGTGAATGGAGATCCGCGGTGCCACAAAACAGAAATAACTTAACAATAAATGAGCAGATTGACTCACCGTTGAGCGGATAGTTGGTTGGATATTATACGTACAGAACCGTCGGGGCAATTTGTTCCAATATGCATGTTTTTTTCCATTGAGATTGCCAAAATAACAGCCACAAGCAGCCACAGCAGGAGCAGCACCGGAGCAACATGAGAGTTTTTGGTGTCTGACGTCACCGCTAAGGACGTTGTCCCGCCACAACAAACTCCTCACCGGAAGTGGGACATTATTTGACACGGGTGACAAACAGAACTGGTGACAAAGGGCAGCCCTGGCGGAGTCCAACATGCACTGGAAACACATCTGACTTAATACTAGGGATGGGGCCGATCCGATCCAGTATCGGTATCGGGTTCCGATATCAACGTAATCCCCCCACCCCCCCGACCGGCACCTCTCTCCCCTCGCTCCGGTGCAAACTATTCCCGGCTACTGCAGGACTGCTTACAACCTGTTTTCCCGCTATCTGGACCCTGTTCCCCTCCCTAGTGCGTGCGAGGGTGCGCGGATCCAAATGCTCTTCCGACCTTCTCCTCCGCGCTGCTCTCTGGTTCAGGGGCCAAAATAGGGCACTTCCTAGTCTTGCGATAAATAGCGCATAGTCTTGCGCTAAAGGGGGCCACATTAAAGGGGGAACCGTCAATGTTCATTTGTGGGTTTATTTTGTTTTCTTAAGTCTCTTAGTTAATTAAGTCATACCATATGGGGGGTTATTTAAAGTATTTTCTTTATTGTGTTGAATTGCAGGTGTTTTATCATTATGGGTACCGTTATTTTCAGTTAAACAATAATGATCATATGGAAAACAAACAGTTTTGGTAGCGGAATAGTATCGGTATCGGCCGATATCCAAATTCAGGTATCGGGATCGGATCGGAAGTGGAAAAATGTGGATCGGTGCATCCCTCCCGCTCCGGTCATACAGGGACCGAACAGCCCTTAGCAAAGAGCCCCGAACCCCATACTCCCAGAGCACTCCCACGGGACCCCACAAGGGACACGGTCGAATGCCTTCTCCAGATCCACAAAGCACATGTGGACTGGTTAGGCAAACTCCCATGAATCCTCGAGCACCCAATGGAGAGTATAGGGCTGGTCCAGCATTCCATGGGCAGGACGAAAACCACACTGCTCCTCTTGAATCTGAGGTTTGACAATCGGTCTGATTCTTCTCTCCAGTACCCTGGAATAGACCTTACCGGGAAGGCTGAGGAGTGTAATTCCCCGGTAGTTGGAACACACCCTCCGGTCCCCCTTCTTAAACAGAGGAACCACCACCCCGGTATGCCAGTCCAGAGGTACTGTCCCAGACCGCTACGCGATGTTGTAGAGACGTGTCAGCCAAGACAGCCCTACAACATCCAAAGACTTAAGATACTCAGGGAGGATCTCATACACCCCCGGAACCTTGCCACCAAGGAGCTTTACAACCATCTCAGTGACTTAAGCCAGGGTAATGAATGAGTCTGCCTCAGAGTCCCCAGCCTATGCTTCCTCCTCAGAAGACGTGACGGAAGGATTGAGGTTGCCGCACGCTTGGCCCGCCGATACCCTTTAGCTGCCTCAGGAGTCCCATTAGCCAACAAGCTCCAATAAGATTCCTTCAGCCTGACAGCATCCCTTACTTCCGGTGTCCACCACTGGGTTCGGGGATTACCGCCACGACAGGCACCACAGACCTTACGACCACAGCTACGAGCGGCCGCATCGAAAGTAGAGGCTGAGAACAAAGCCCACTCGGACTCCATGTCCTCAGCCTCCCCCGGAATCCGTGAGAAGCTCTCCCGGAGGTGTGAGTTGAAGGTCCCCCTGACAGAGGGCTCTGCCAGACGTTCCCAGCAGACCTTCATTATACATTTGGGCCTGCCAGGTCTTTCCGGCTTTTTCCCCCGCCAGCGGACCCAACTCGCAAACAGGTGGTGATCAGTTGACAGCTCTGCCCCTCTCTTCACCCAAGTGTCCAAGACACGCGGCCGGAGGTCAGATGACACGACAGTAAAGTCGATCATCGACCTCCGTCCTAGGGTGTCCTGGTGCCACGTGCACTGATGGACACCCTTGTGCTCGAACATGGTGTTCGTTATGGACAAACTATGGCTAGCACAGAAGTCCAGTAACAGACCGCTCGAGTTCAGATCAGGGAGGGCGTTCCTCCCAATCACCCCTCTCCAGGTGTCCCCGTCGATGCCCACGTGGGCGTTGAAGTCCCCCAGTAGAACAAAGAGTCCCCGGTTGGTGCACTATCCAGTACCCCTCCCAGGCACTCAAAGAAGGCCGGGTACTCTGCACTGCTGTTTGGCCCGTAGGCCGCCACAACTGTGAGAGACCTGTCCCCGACCCGAAGGCGCAGGGACGCGACCCTCGTTGGAGTTCACCGGGGTGAACTCCAACACACGGCGGCTGAGCTGTAGGGCAATAAGCAGGCCCACACCGGCCCGCCGCCGTTCCCCGTGGGCAAAGCCAGAAAAATGGAGAGTCCAACCCCGCTTAAGGAGTTGGGTTCCAGAGCCCAAGCTGTGCGTGGAGGTGAGGCCGACTTTATTTAGTCGGTAACGCTCAACCTCCTCCATGAGCTCAGGCCCCTCTCCCCCCCTGCGAGGTGACATTCCATTTCTCCAGAGCTAGTCTCCATGTCCGGAGATCCGGCTATATGACTTAAAGGTCCCATGGCATGAAATTTTCACTTTCTGAGGTTTTTGAACGTTAATGTGAGCTCCCCTACCGTGTTTAAGGGCCCCCCACCCCACCCCATGGCTAAAAGTTGCGAAATGTGTAAACTGAGCGTTTGCGGTCCTTTTCTGCGTTTGAAAAAAACACAGCTCAAACGGGCGATTCTGAACAAGGAAACTTTCTGACATCACACGGAAAATGCAGTTCCACACCCCGTCTGGATGTCTACCCACCGTCTCTGGAACTCACGACCAGAGAGTTTGGACCGCGAATGAGCTACGCAATGCGAAATGCGTTTTTTTAATTGCCTGGAGGCACGTGAGAGTGTTTCCAGGCTCGGAAGTCCTTTATCTGAGCCTCTGGACCTCTGAAACAGCAGTGGTTTAATTTTATTTTCTGTGAAAATGTGTTTTTTCATTGAAACGGCTCTCCTTTCTTCCTCCGCTCTTAAAACACAGAAGTGGGGCCAGCACACAGCGCACCGCTAAAACAAGGAACCAGCGGCGCATTTGCCCCCCCCTCTCCACCCCCTCCCCACCCGCTCCTCTGGCCTGTCTGTGTCCTTCTCATTTGCATTCAAGCAACAACGCCCAGAATGAGGTGTTCAGAGACATATTTTTTGACCATGTCTGTGTACAGGGGTCTTTCTCATGCACTGAGTGTTGATTTTGAAGAAGGATTCATTTACAGTATTAGGGAACCATTAAGCCACCATATAAAAGCATCAAGAAGTACCATGTCATGGGATCTTTAACATAAGGGCTTCTGAACCGCTCTTAGTCTGACCCGTCACCCAGGACCCGTTTGCCTTGGGTGACCATACCAGGGGCATAAAGCCCCTGACAACATAGCTCCCGGGATCATTCAGGCACTCAAACCCCTTCACCACGTTAAGGTGGCGGTTCACGTAAGGGGTGTTCACTTTCATACATGCGTTAATCCAAAACAATGTGTTCATGCTATCGTACAAAGAAATGTGTGTATTTCTGTTGCTGCGTACACATTTGTAGTAGTAGTGTGTTCACTGAGGTGATTTGATGGAGTTTGTTTATGTGCTAACAGTAACCAAAGCCAGTCCAGGCTGAAGGAGCTGTCTTTGGCCATCCACCAACACCAGAGCCAGGGCTCCAGCAGCACCTTCCACCCCCAGGACTTCAGCGACCTCATCAGCTTCATCCTGTACGGGGTCTTGCACCGCGGAGGGTATGCAACACACACACTCTCATTCTATTACTGACTCAGTGCAGCTTCAAGGAGAATGCTTGTTCATGCAATGTAACTGAGTGCATTTTTGAGATAATCGTCTACTAATTGAATAATTTCTGGACTATACAGACTCGAGCAAGTAGTAGTTAAAAATTACACAGGAAAGATTTAGATGTAGTCTTTTTGATGGGGGTGTGAGTGCAGCGCGCTGACTCACTAGCCTTGAGCCTCTTGAAGGTTCCTTCGGACGCGGCACGTAACAAAAAATAAAGTCTTTAATCCAAGGTTTGTCTTTTCTATCTTTACTAAAGTGAAAGTCATACAGAACAGAAAAGGAACAACAAAAAGAAACAAAGGAATTTCTAGAGCTTGTAACTTCCCTACATGACGTCCTACTTGACGTCATTATGTGCTACGTGACGTCCTACATGACGTCCCTATGTGCTACGTGATGGTCAAAAGACTGTAGCTTCTAGCTCGAGGCTTCCTACTTCTGGCTCGCTTGGCTATCCTACACCTTAATTTAGCTTAAATTAAATCAAAGATTAATGATCAATGATTAAAGTAACAAGATCAAAAAATCAAAGTACAACATAGCATCTTGTTACTTTAATCTTTGATTTAATTTCAGCTAAATTAAGATGTAGGATAGCCAAGCGAGCCAGAAGTAGGAAGCCTTGAGCTAGAAGCTACAGTCTTTTTACCGTCATGTAGCACGTAGGGACGTCATGTAGTGATGGGTAATTTGAAGCCGAGGCACAGAGGCTTGTACCGAGTAAAAGGGGGCGTGTCGAGTGAAGCCCCGATTTGAGGCTTGCGTCAGATTGCCGAAAACCACGTGACCGGCATAAAGTTAAGCCTCACTTCCCACTGGTCACGTGACCTGTGAATGTGAGGCCTCGCTTTCGTGAAGATGACGTCATTGGTTAATTTACTGTGTTACGTGCACACTCACACTTCATAGGCGTGTCGGTGAATTTTAAGAAGAGTGTGACGGAGTAGCTCCGTCAAAGACCGCGCTCACTTAAGTTCCTCCAAACAGCCCGCGTTCGCCGCTCACCCGGTGTCATTCATTTCGCTGTTTTGCGCTCCGTGTCCCATTTTCCATCTGTCCACGCTGTTTGCTGCTATATATTTACGGTCCGTTCACCAGCGCAGTAGTCTTGGGTGCACACAAGTCCGCTGTTGAATCCTTCACATCCATAACTTTGTTTTCCTCCAAACAAGTATCCATCTCCCATTCACAACGCTCACTGCCAAACCGAGCGCCGATCATACTTCCGTTTTATTTCGTCATGCGCGGGACAATGGCATCTGACGTCACAGTGACATCATGAGAAATATAGGGAATTGATCAATATTATTACTGGTGCTGATACAGGTGCAGGGACATGGCCATGTTGCACACTGTATTCCAATGTATTTTCTATATTTTTGTTATTATTGTTAAATGGGTTTTAATGGGGAAAACCTAGTATTTTTTGTGTTAATTGGCTGGGGGGAGGAGCCTTGGTGGATAAAAGGGGGCCACTCTCCCTACCTCAATCAGTCTGGACTTGGAGCTGTACAGAGAAGCACTCGTCAAACTTTCTTCTTTTGGGAACTTCCTTAATTAAATAATCAAAACATCCTTCTGACTACGCCATCGTAATTACAGTAGAATAGATCCCTACAGAAGCTGTAGGGAATTCGTGGAATTGTCAGTTTATGCGGATGTATGGGAAACATGTCAGGAGCAAATGCTGATCCACTGTCTGACCAAAAGGGGGCTGTTGAGCAGAAAGTAAAGAAACTAAAAGACGAGAGAAGGGGAATCTTGTCACAGCAAAGAAAAAAACATAGAAACATCGAAACAAGATGAAAACAATGTTGATAGCATAAAATGGGAAACTCTGCCTAAGTTTGAAAGATACTTTGGATTGTACAAACGTCTCACCGAACAATTGTGGGAGCTCTTGAGTGAAGGTGAACCAAAGGTTGATCAGGAGAAATATAAAAGTAGATGTGAAGAATTAAAGGCATTCAAGCATGAAACAAAGGAATGGATTGCAAATGCTAAAAGAGATTCGGATAAAGAAGAAAATATCATTAGACCTCAGGATAGTATTTCTATGGCTAACTCAGCTATGAGTCGTGCATCTCAACGTTCCAATGCTAGTTCAGTGCAGTTAAAACTCAAAGCAGAACGTGAGGCACTGTTAGCAAGAGCAGCAGCTATGAGAAAGAAGCAAGAGCTGGAGCAAGAAGAAATGAGCTTGCAGCAATAGGAGGAGCAAAAAAAGATGCGCTTGCAGCAAGAAGAGATGCACTTGCAGCAAGAGCTTGAGCAAGAAAAGGCGCGTTGAGAGCAAAAAAGGAGCAGTGGCAGATAGAAACTGAGCTTGCAGCTTCAAGTGCCCAATTAAGAGTTTATGATCACGTTGAAGATGCTCAGGAGTTTGTTGCTGACTCTCGGAGCCCAGTAGCAGGGTCGAGAGCTTGATCAAAGTACACAATTGGTGGAAAAGAACAGGTCACCAGCTATGGTTGTGACCACGTTAGAGTTGATAAGCCTTTGCATGATGTCGGGTCTAGAGCAGCTGCGCCAGTTGTCCCTTCAGTCAGAAGAAAATCTACAGCAAGGCAAAGGACTGACAATGCTCAGAATTCTGGTTCTGGAGAAGACCTGTGTGAGGTATTACAGCGTCGGAATGAGGTGACAAATGCTCGTCAAGCAACAATGTTTGACTCAATTGCCTCAAAAGGACATACCAGTGTTTACAGGCGATCGTCTGACATACAGATCCTTTATAAGAGCCTTTGAGCATGTCATTGATAGCAGAACAGATAGTGATCAAGACTGCTTTTATTATCTTGAACAATTTACAAGGGGGGAACCACTTGAGCTTGTTCGCAGCTGCGAACACATGAGGCCAGAGGGGGCATATAAAGAAGCGAGAGCATTGCTTGACCGTCTTTATGGTGACCAACTGACGATATCCAATGCCTATATCAAAAAGGCTATGGAATGGCCGCAGATAAAGCCGGGGGACAAGAAGGAACTGAACACCTTCGCCTTGTTTTTGATCGGGTGTCGTAAGACAGTGGGTGACGCGAACTACATGGAGGCCATGAATAATCCCGTCAACATAAGGTCCATCGTATCCAAGCTTCCTCCTAGGCTAAGAGAGAAATGGGGTAGTCATGCGTTCAAGATTCAAGAAAAGGGGAGGCGGCAAGTCACGTTTCATGATCTGGCGGACTTCGTGCATTATGAAGCCAGAGCCATTAATGACCCACTGTTCGGAGATGCTGTGAACGCCATCTCAGATGCCGATAAACAGGCAAATGCAAAAAGGAAGGCCAACTCGGGAAAAGGTGAGGTCAAAAGAAGCAGCTTCGCTGTGACTGACTGCTGCTGACAAAAACGCCGGTAAAGACCAATTAAAGAAGAAAGCACCAGCAGTAAAGTCAGCCAGCGCCTTTCAAAGTCCCTGTTTATACTGGAAGAAGAACAATGCACTGAACGTGTGCAACATGATTAAAGATCAGCCTTTGAATGAGAGAACTGACTTCCTGAAATCTCAAGGACTTTGTTTTGGCTGTCTTACGCCAGGCCACATGTCTAAGGACTGTAAGAAAAGGAACTCTTATCCTGACTGTTCTTTTAAGCATCCTGCTATCTTGCACGTCGCAAAGCAAGATCACACACCGGAAAATATCAATGCAGATAACGGCTCAACGGGTATAGCTGACGTACATGGTGCTCTTGTACGCGCAGAGCGTGAACAAACTGGGGCCGGGAATAAAGCATGTATTCTTCCCATCGTGCCTGTGCAGGTAAAACATAAGAAGGGCACAAGAATAATTAAAACGTATGCATTCCTGGATTCAGGAAGCACAAGGACCTTCTGTACTGCAGACTTGGCGAAGAAATTGAATATCCGAGGTAGGAGAATAGAGTACCTGCTTCATACCTTGTCACCGGAACAGGAAGTGTGCAGTTACATTTAACAGATATAGAGGTGTGCGACCTAGACGGACAAGACTTCATCAAGCTGCCCAATGTGTATACACACCCTGACATACCGGCAACGAGAGCCAACATACCAAAGAGGAAAGATTTGGAGAAGTGGTCTGACTTGAACCGTGTCCACCTCCCAAAAATAGAATCTGAAATTGGATTTATCATCGGTTCCAATGCCCACAAGGCTATGGAGCCATGAGAGATAATAAACAGCCGAAACAACGGACCGTATGCCGTGAAGACTGCCCTAGGTTGGGTAGTCAACAGGCCTGTCAGCAGATGCCAAGAGAAAGAATCCAATGATGCCGAAGGACGGAATTTCTTCGTTAATCGCATCTCTGTATCAACCATAGAAGACATGTTGGTAAGGCACTATGATGCAGATTTTCCAGAACGCCGGTGTGAGGACAAGCAAGAGCCATCTCAACATGACAAGCAGTTTATGCACACTGTGACCACATGAGCACATCTTTCAGATGGCCATTACTGCATTAAGCTACCTCTGAAGAATGACTGTGTGAAGATGCCATGCAACCGTGGTATAGCAGAGCAAAGACTTAACTCCTTGAAGAGGAAATTCAACAAGAATTCAGACTTCTTTCAGGAGTACAAAGACTTTATGACCAAAATCCTAGAGAAAGGGTATGCAGCCAGAGTTCCAGATGAGTAGCTGTGTCACAGAGATGGAAGAATATGGTACATACCGCATCACGGGGTGTATCATCCGAGAAAGAAAAAAATTGAGGGGCGTGTTTGACTGCAATGCGACCTATCAGGGAGTGTCGCTGAATGACAAACTGCTACAAGAGCCTGACCTTATAAACTCCTTAATTGGAGTACTGCTTAGGTTCAGGCAGGAGCCTGTCGCTATGATGGCGGACATTGAATTTATGTTCTACCAGGTACGGGTTCCAGATGAAGATAAGAGATTTGTTGCACTTCCTTTGGTGGCCAGACGGCAAGCTGAATGAGCCAGTGGAAGAATACAGGATGTGCGTGCACCTGTTTGGAGCCACGTCGTCCCCCAGTTGTTCTTCATACGCACTAAGGAGAACAGCACAAGATGCTGTTGCAACAATTCCAACAGAAGCAACTCAGACACTCCTAAAAAACTATGTAGACGACTGTTTGAAGTCAGTTGCCAGAGAAAATGAAGCTATAAGTCTTGCAAAGGAGTTGACAAAGTTGTGTGCCAGTGGCGGGTTTCATCTGACTAAGTGGACAAGTAAGAGTAAGGCTTTGTTACGTTCCATCCCTAGTGACGAAAGTGCAGCCGAATTTAAAGACTTAGACTTGCAGCACGATAAACTACCTATGGAACGAGCATTAGGTGTGTAGTGGTACACAAGTTCTGATAGCTTCAAGTTCAAGATTAAGCTGCCAGACCAGCCATGCACAAGGCGAGGCATTCTTTCAGTTGTTAGTTCGGTGTATGATCAATGGGATTTTTGGCAACCCTACTCCTCCCCATGAAGCTTATTCTGAGAGACCTCTGCAAAGAGGAAAAAGGGCTGGGATGAGGAAATTCCAAAGAAGCTACAACGGGCATGGCAGAAGTGGTTAGAAGACCTTGACAAGCTATCAGATCTCAGTGTGAGCAGATGTTTTAAGCCCAACACATTCGGACACACAAAGAGTGCACAAATACACCATTTCTCAGACGCAAGTCAAGATGAATATGGGGTTGTGTCGTACCTCCTGTTGACGAATGAGCGAGAGGAGAAACATGTTTGCCTTTTGATGGGAAAGTCCCGGGTCGCTCCTCTTAAACAGGTTATAATCCCTAGGATGGAGTTGACAGCTGCAATGGTCTCAGTCAAGATTGACCGGATGTTGAAAGAAGAACCTCAAATTCCCTTGATGGATTCAGTCTTCTGGACAGATAGCACAACAGTACTAAGGTATATTGAAAATTACACTCTTCGTTTCAAGACCTTTGTGGCAAATCGTGTCTTTCATCAGAGAGGCCACTACAAGAGCTCAGTGGAAATATGTTAACACCTCTCAGAATCCAGCCGATCACGCCTCAAGAGGCTTAAAGATTGAAAGCTTCATGTCATGTAAGATCTGGTTTCAAGGACCTAGTTTCCTGAGCAATTCAAAAGAGTGGCCAGAGCAACTTGAACAGTCTACATACCTGTTGGAAAATGATGAAGAGGTCAAGACATCAGCTGCCATATCTTGCATAAGTCAAGTGTTAAATAACACAGATCCAGTGAACCAGCTTGTAGAGTATTACTCTAGTTGGCATAAACTGAAAAAAAAGCAACCGCCTGAATTTTGCGTTTGAGAGATATTGCAGCATCTGAGTAGGAAAAGGCTGCGCGATAATCTGAACATGACACTAGGGCTGGGCGATATACCGGAGCACACCGAATACTGGTGTGTTTTTTTTTTTTACGGTAAGAATTTTTCATTTACCGCAGTACCGGTGAGTGTGTCCGTACAGAACGTCGGGAACGCGGAACATCGTGCAGCGAGATATTGTTTGAGGGGGGACTGTTTCGCAGTGATACCAAACAAACTGCATGTGGCTGCATGAGAGCGGTGAAAGCAGTGTGTGTTGAGCGTTGACCATGCATGTTACACAATCAGAGGAACTTGTACTGAAAAGAGGAGCCGTGTCCATTGTTTGGAGGTACTTCGGGTTTAAAATATCTGACGCCGATCAAACAACAATATTCTGTAAGAGTTGTCGGGCTAAAGTTGTAGCCGCAGGAGGCAACACGAGCAATTTGCTTCACCACCTCCATCACAATCATTTACTCGAATATGAAGAATGCATGAACCTAAGACCTGCTGCCTCTTCCACGTCTGCGGGTAGCATTAAAGTTGGCACTGCAGCACAAAACGCGAATCAGCTGGCACTCAAAGACTTGTTTGCTAAGGGTAGCGCCTACGACAATAAAAGCAAATGGTGGATTGATATTACAAACGCTATTAGTGTTCACATAGCCAAAGACATGGTACCACTTAGTACTGTTGAGAAAAGTGGCTTCAAGCAGATGATTAAAGCTCTGGATCCCAGATATACGTTACCAAGTCAAAATTACTTCAGCCGAACAGCAATCCCTAACTTGTACCGAAAGCACAGAGCCAAGATGGAAGCAGACTTGGCTACCGTTCACCACTTCTCAGCAACAACTGATTTATGGACTAGTCGCAGCATGGAACCATACCTAAGCCTCACTGTTCACTTTATAAGTGAACACTGGGTGTTACAAAGTAATTGTCTGCAAACAAGCTTTTTCCCCGATGAACACACTGGCGAGTATCTTTGATTGAATACAGTGTACTGTTCCTGGGCTTGAGCAATAGTATTACTAATGCAAGATGCATACTTTTAGTTTACTATTTATTATTTGTTTAAATTTAAGTATACTGTATACCTCATCTTGAACCAAAGTCTGTATGGATGCAAGTTGCTTTAGTGAAGGTTTAGTTGTTTGAAGTCTTCAAGTTAAACTTTTTTATATTTTAAATCGTTGAATACTACCTGGTTGGACTTGAAGCAATATTATTAATGTTTCACAAAGTGAAAAGTTTCACACCTGTTTCAATACTGTTTATTGTTGCCTTAATGAAAGTTCAGTGGATAAAGAAGTCTTCACTTTACAGTTACAAGGGTTTTGTTTACATTGTAGCCAACTTAAATATGTTTTAAAGTTGCAAAACTTGCACAATAAAGCTTTCCATATTTTGATTGCAACAGTCATGCAGTCTGATTTCTTCTCATTACAGTTATGAGTGCCACACTGTCACCTTTGTGAACAGCAGAATTTTGTGGGACCATTTAAAACTTGGGTTAATACTAGTCTGGTCATTCTAAGCCAATTTACTGCAGTAATTATTCTCTAAATTATTAGGAAATGGGGTTAACACCTATTCATGCATGAAAAAAAAAAGTTGACTGTTAAAGAGCACATGATCACATGTAAGAAGAATCTGGAAAAGAAGATGCTTACAGTTGAGGATTTATCCAGAGCAGAAATGGAACTGATCAAATATAGTCAGCGACAAACGTAAATAAAAGTTTTACAGCAAGGGAAATCTCAGGTGAAAAGAAACAGTTCAATTTTTAAATTGGACCCATATTTACAAGATGGTGTGTTGAGAGTAGGGGGGCGTCTGAACAGGTCAGCGATGCCAGAGGAAGCCAAGCATCCTGCCTTTTTGAATAAACAACACAGAATAACCCACCTTATTCTCCACCACATCCACCTGGAAACAGGACATGGTGGCAGAAATCATGTCCTGGCAAGGTTAAGACAACGGTATTGGATACCTAAGGCAAATGCAGCCACAAGGACCGTGATCTTAGAGTGCAACTTCTGTAAAAGGCTGCATGCCAAAGCTGGAGAACAGAAAATGGCAGACTGTTCTGCCAGAAAATGCAATTTTTCTGGCAGAACAGAAAATGGCAAACCATTTGTAAAATGGTTTGCCATTTTACAAATGGCAAACCGCCGTTTGTAAAAGGCGGTTCCTGATAAACCGCCTTTTACAAACGCAGGCATGGATTATTTTGGTCCCTTTGAGATCAAAAGAGAACGTGCCAAGGGCAAACGTTATGGAGTGCTCTTCACATGCTTGAGTCTGAGCAGTGCATATAGAAGTCGCACATTCCCTTGACACAGACTCGTGTATTAACGCTCTACGTCGCTTTCAAGCCAGACGAGGACAAGTGTCTGTCATCCGTTCTGATAATGGCACAAACCTAGTCGGTGCACAGAGAGAGCTAAGACAGGCGTTGAAAGAACTGGACCAATCTCGCATCAATGAAGCCATGATACAGAAAGGAGTGCAGTGGTTATTCACCCACCCGCTGCGTCTCATCACGGCGGCATCTGGGAACGTCAAATTTGTACCGTTAGAAAGGTGCTGAATTCTGTTGTGAGACAACAAGCGTTAGACGATGAAGGACTATAGACCTTCCTGTGTGAAGTTGAAAGCATCATCAATGGAAGACCTATTAGCACAAACACAGATGATCCCAGCGACCTTGAACCATTGACCCCAAATCATCTACTCCTATTGAAGACGCAGCCCAGCGTGCCACCTGGTGTGTTCGTCAAAGATGATGCCTACGCGCGGAGGCGCTGGAGACAAATCCAATATATAACGGACATATTCTGGAGGAGGTGGACCCGAGAGTACCTGCCACTTCTGCAAGAGCGGCAAAAGTGGCTTGGGCTGAAGAGAAGCTTTAAAGTTGGAGACGTCGTCCTCGTCGTTGATCCATCCCTGGCAAGAAATTCCTGGATGTTAGGCAGAATCACCAAAGTCATGCCAGACTCCAGAGGGGTGGTCCGAAGTGCTGAAGTCCAGATGAAGACGAGTACTATACAAAGACCCATAACTAAATTGTGCCTATTGCAGGGAGAATGAAGAAAAGGACTTACCACATGTCCGATATGCACTACAAATTGTGTAAAATACATACTTACCTGTAAAAGAAAAGTGAGACAAGAATACTTAAATTATTCAAAGAAAAATGTTTGAAAAATGTAATGGCTCTAAATTTTAAGTTTTAATTTAGTAATTGATATGCTAAGGCCTAGTCAATTAGGGGCTGGGATGTGTTAGAGGCATTTTCTATGTTAGTTAAAGTTAATATTTACTTTAACTAACATAGAAAATGGCTCTAACAGGGGGGATACTTGTTTGTAAATATAAACTAAATATATACAACAAATCAATTATTTACAAGAATCATTTCAACAACATAATAGTTGGGTGCTTGGTGTGGACCTGTCTATATAACAATGGCCTGACCAATAGGGCTGCACCAATCTGGTCATTTTCATTGCACACTTTAAATGCTAATGTAAAGATTTCCATCAAAAGATGGATGGTATCTAGATGGTATGTTTTGTGCTGTTTGTTAGTCTTTGTCTCACTTTCTCTCTGTTCCCACAGTAAAGAGCCATGGCTGGAGCGTCTATACCAGAGTTGTCAGAGGCTGGAGAGGCATGACAGTCGTGGGCCTGTAGAGAGCTCAGGGTCTGGTTTGGTCCCTCGGGCTCTGCTCAAGACCGAGGTGGTGCTGTGGCAGTGGGCCGTGTGGGAGGCCGCTCAGTTCACCGTCCTGTCCAAACTGCGCACTCCTCTGGGCCGCGCTCAGGACACCTTCCAGACCATAGAAGGTCCCAGCCTCAGCTCCTGTCTGCACACACCCTCTGTATCTCTCTCTCCATCTCTAATGATAACCCACTGTGTTCCAGGAATGATCCGTAGCCTGGCAGCCCACAGCGTTAACCCAGAGCAGGATGCAGGGGCGTGGTTTGGGGCGGGCACTGATGGAGACTGTCATCACTCCAACCAGCTGCGCCTGGCCCTCCTGCTGCAGTATCTGGAGAACCTGGACAAGCTCATGTACAATGCCTATGAGGGCTGTGCCAATGCACTCTCTCCCCCACCCAAGGTCTGCAGCTGACCACCTCACATATAATTGCAGTATATACTGTGTTGTCTCAGAGTAGACTTCATTGGATCTTTCTCTGCGTCTGCCCTAGGCCATCAGGACTTTTTTCTACACAAACCGACAGACTTGTCAGGACTGGCTGACCCGGATCCGCCTGGCTCTCATGAGGGTAGGGCTTCTGTCCGGGCAGCCTGCGGTTACCATCCGGCACGGCTTTGACTTGCTGTCTGAGGTGAAGAGTAGCACCTCTCAGGTCTGTACACTGTACAGTATCCATGAGCCTCACTCAGTCTTCTTTGACTAGTTCCTGTATAAAAGTGTGCTACCTCTGTCCCAGGGCCCCGAGCTGGAGATGGTCCTCATGCTGCTGGTGGATGCTCTGTGTGAGCTGCACTGCCCAGAGGCCATCCATGGCCTGGTCTCCTGGAGCCAGTCCAACACGGGCCGCAGTCTGGGCTGGCTCACTTCTGTGGCTCTGCAGGCTGAGGGACGGTGAGTGGATCCAGCTCCCTTTAACATATGTGAATGTGACCTGGGTGAAGTGCATTACACCAGAGAAATCAGAACCATATCCATAGACTGATGTGTCTTGTGTCCAACTTCAGGTTTGAGAAGGCTGCTTTGGAGTACCAGGACCAGTTGTCTGCAGTCACTGGAGTGGACTGTTCCATCAAAAGTTTAGCTTCTCCTCTGCCAAGAGTGTCCAGCAGCAGCAGTAGCCCCAAACACAGTGTCAACGGTAATAAAATGCACACTTGACTGCAGTTGAACACTAGCACTGTGCTTTGATTTGGAAAGAGCATGCTTTTTTCTATCTTAGATCTAAATCTATATCCTCCTGTATTATAACACTAGATCAGAGAGCATGTATTTATAAGCTCTGGCTGTGAACTGACCTTCTAAACTGATCGTTCTGCAGGAGACAGTAAGAAGACTCTGCTGCTGAAGACCAGTGAGGGCTCCCCTGAGGTGCTGAGTTTTCTGGCTAACAAAGTGTGTCAGTGCTATGTGGCTCTGAGCGACTGGGACTCTGTGAAGGAGTGGCAGAACAGCATCCACTCTCTAAAACACAGCTCCACTAACCCCCTGAGCATCAACCTTAAGGCAGACTTCAACTATCTCCAGGCCCTCAGCCACTTTGAGGCCGGAGAGCTGGAGGAGTGCAGGGCTCAGCTGGAGCTCCTGCCTGGGGAGGACTGCAGTGCACTATCTACAGGGAAGGACAAGCTGGGTAAGGCTATGTCACTCTTTTATTTCCACTGCAGCTTACTCTTAAACAGGACACTTAATCAACTTAACTGTATACACTGGTGTTTCAATGCCATTCTACTATTTCTAGTCTTTATTTTTACTGGCTCACTAGATGCTTTTAGTGCAGTTTGTGGTCTAAAATTGTGTGTTTATGGATATGAGTGGTTAAGAAGTTAGGTCTCACTGCAGTATCAAAATTTGAAAGCCAGATGGCAGCAGCTCAAATTTCCATACATTTTGAATTTTAATAAAGGTGTGTGTTTTGTCAGATCTCAAGAAGCTGCTGCCCTCCATGAGCCCAGACCCCTCAGAGCTGCACAGGGCCATTGAGGTGCAGGTGCTGCGCAGTGCTGTGAGCGCGATGTGCAAAGCAGAGCCACCAGTGGACTCACTGCCCACAGCCAGCCCAGAGTAAGCCCACACACACACGTTCACCAAGTGCTATCTTAGACGACTGCCATGGGACACACTGAGACACTGAACAGCCCAGATACACAGGGCACACATTTAATGTACACTTTGGTTTGCACCTTCAGTACTCTGGTGCGTTGCCTGAAGCAGACAGGCCGGATCTGCCTGGGCCCTCTACGCCTCTCTACTCTGACCCTGTCTGATGCCCTCCCCATCCCCCCTCTGCTGCAGCTGCACTGCACCAGCACTCTGGAAAGCACACTCACCACACAGGAGGTAAGCACGCCTGTACTGTTCCTGTATGAATGTAGAGAGACATACTTTATCATTTATCCCTCTAACCCTGTGTGTCTGCAGGAGTGTGTCATCCCCCTGTACAGTGAGGCTGTGAACTCCTGTAAGCAGCAGGACGTGCGGCCATTCCTCCAAGTGCTCCGATATACCATGTTCCAGAAGAGGCTTCTGCACAAGCTCAAGGGTGAGGCTGGAGCTCTTCTTACTTGAACAAGTTCTCAGGATCCAACATTATGCTCTATTCTAATGAGATTGTTAGTGTGAAGTATCCCACCATGGGGCGATTCAGGGAGGGGTATTGGTTATTCCTAATGCTTTTCCCTCTCTAGGCTCTTCATCTTGTGTAGATGGACATCTGATGCAGCTGTACCTGACCACGGTCAAATTTGCCCGTAAAAAGGGCAACATTCACCTGGCGTGGCGTCTGCTGAATAAGTGTGCTGAACGAGCTCCAGGGGCAGGCTCAGAGGAGGAGCTGCACACTGCCCTCACACGCCTGTCTCTGGATGCCGCCCTCCAGGAGACATGGGGCCCAGAGCTGGAGATCGAGAAGGCCAAGGTCCTGAGAACTGCAGGTCAGAATATGAAACTTCTTTCATAAATCACAGGGAATGGAGCAAGAAATCCCTTACAAGAGTATGTTTTACAGGTCAGTCCAGTGCAGCCATGGAGATGCTGAGCAAGATGGCAGTCACCTATTGCAGTGGGAGGAAGAATGAGAGCGCCTCTTGCAGGTCTGTGCTCACACTGTGCAAGTGGCTGCTGGCCGACTGGAAGGACATGACTCCTCAGCTCAAACAGGCAGGTTCACTTTGTTTTTTTTTTTAACAAGACATTACTGTGAACACATGCTACTCGCCATCGGAACACAATTGCACTTACATTTTGTCATGTCAATTGCCATTCAAGACCATATATTCAGTTCACTCCAGATTATACACTCAACAAAAATATAAACGCAACACTTTTGTTTTTGCTCCCATTTTTCATCAGATGGACTTAAAGATCTAAAATTCATTCCAGATACGCAATATTACCATTTCTCTCAAACATTGTTCACAAATTTGTCTAAATGTGTGATAGTGAGCACTTCTGCTTTGCTGACATAATCCATCCCACCTCACAGGTGCGCCACATCAAGATGCTGATCTGACATCATGATTAGTGCACAGGTGTACCTTATTCTACCCACAATAAAAGGCCACCCTGAAATGTGCAGTTTTGTCTCACAGCAAAATGCCACAGATGTCACAAGCATTGAGGGAGTGTGTGTGTGAGAAGAAACTCTTACGACCTCGTAGAAGAAATGCAGGAGTCTGAGATGGTTCAGTATAGGCACTTTTAATGATCAGCAGAGTATACAGGCATGATTAGTTCAGCATTCACTGGCGTCTCTTGTCGTCTCCTGTCTTAGGTACAGAATTGTGGACTATTTATCCTACAGACTTAGTGGATCATTAACTAACTATCAGGATCCTTCGTCATCTGAACTTTGAAAGACAACGTGTCATGGTGGTACATAACATGATCAAAACACAGGCAAAGTCCAGTTTAACAACACCACGTCTTCTAGTTTTCTACTGACTCAGCATAAAAAGCAGTTAGTCAGCAGTTTACTCACTCATGGTCGTGTAAACCACGTTATACTAATAACTAGAGATTAATAACACAAAAACAGGACATCAGGAGTATCAGCGATCTTAGATGTATTAAACAAACAAGATTATTTTCCTCACATGTGCAATTGGCATGCAATTGGCAATTGGCATGATGTCAATGTTGTGGATCGAGTGGCCCATGGTGGTGGTGGGGTTATGGTATGGGCAGGCATCTGTTATGGACGAAGAACACAGGTGCATTTTATTGATGGCATTTTGAATGCACAGAGATACCGTGATGAGATCCTGAGGCCCATTGTTGTGCCATACATCCATGAACATCACCTCATGTTTCAGCAAGAACATGAGGCCCCAAGTTACAAGGATCTGTACACAATTCTTGGAAGCTGAAAATGTCCCAGTTCTTGCATGGCCAGCATACTCACCGGACATGTCACCCATTGAGCATGTTTGGGATGTGCTTGACCAGCGTATACGACAGCGTGTACCAGCTCCCACTAATATCCAGCAACTTCGCACAGCCATTGAAGAGGAGTGGACCAACATTCCACAGGCCACAATTGACAATCTGATAAACTCTATGCGAAGAAGATGTGTTGCACTGCATGAGGCAAATGGTGGTCGCACCAGGTTCTGAGTCCCCAGACCCCCAATAAAGCAAAAAAAAAGCACATTTCAGGGTGGCCTTTTATTGTGAGCAGTCTAAGATCAGCATCTTGATGTGGCACACCTGTGAGGTGGGATGGATTGTCTCAGCAAAGCAGAAGTGCTCACTATCACACATTTAGACAGATTTGTGAACAATGTTTGAGAGAAATGGTAATATTGTGTATCTGGAATGAATTTTAGATCTTTAAGTCCATCTCATGAAAAATGGGAGCAAAAACAAAAGTGTTGCGTTTATATTTATGTTGAGTGTATGAATTCTATTTAAACTACATGGTAAGCAGCTTTTAGAGTTTAACATGTCGTGTTGCATGGGATCATGTTTCTGTTAGTGTAGCCTCTTTCGTGCTGTTAATGCTCTTCTATGTGTTTTAATTGTGCATGATGAACAAAACTATAGTGTATTGTTAAATACATCCTGCTCTGTGATTGTAGGTGGTAAAGAAGTCTGGGATGCTGAACTCCATCAGTGTGAGCAGCTTGAGCCAGAACATAGCCTCTCTGCTGGCAGTGCCTTTGGGGGACCAGGGCTATCTGCACATCACTGCTGAGACATCAGGTACCCACACACCCCCTCTGAACCTGAACGCAGGCTTGAGGTGTTCTGACCCTCTCTGTGTTTGCAGTCAAAGTGGGTGTAGGAGAGGCTGAATACGTGTTAGGCCAGCTCTACCAGTTGTCCACCAGCCTGGCCCCAGAGATGGCCAAGTCCTGGGCCGCTCTGGCCAGTTGGAGTTACCGCTGGGGCAGGAAGGTGGTGGATAATGCCAGGTCAGTAGAGGCTCATTTCCATGTGTAATATTAAAAGCTCAGAATAATAACTATTAAACTCTCTCAGCCAAGGAGAAGGCATGCCTCTGCTGCCTGCAGAGAAGAAGGAGATCGAGGAGCTGCTGCCTGAAGGCACCAGTGAAGAAGATAAGAGTATCATCTTCAGTGTCCTGGGACAGGCCATGTGCCGGCCCACAGGCATACAGGTACACTCACTATGCACTCAGTGTACAGTCACAAGCTACTTCGTCAGTTCTTGGATGAGCTGCGAACGTATTCAACCAAATAAACTTTGTCCAGTTGACAAACTGAATTTCTCCTTTTACCATGGATTCTACCTGGACGACTGAGGGATTCTTCATACACTCACTATAGTGCACTCACTGTAGCAGGAACAGGTGAATGGGCCAGGCTCTAAACTGTGTGTCTACTCCAGGATGAAGACATAGCCTTGCAGCAGGAGGATGAGGAGGATGACCTGGTGGATGTGATCTGGAGGCAGCTGACTGCTGCCTGCCCCTGGCTGCTGGACATGGGCCAGCCCATCGCAGATGGTCTGATCAGGGTATGGAGGCATGTGGTGGACCGCATCTTTGGCCTGTACCGTGTCTCCTGTCAGGCCTACTTCACCTTCCTCAAACTCAACGCAGGACAGGTGAGGGCCTGCTGCAGCATGTGACTGCTCTGCAGGGGTCTGTCTGGCCTCACACTGCCCCTTTTGTTGCAGGTGCCTCTGGACGAGAATGACCCCAAACTGCTCCTGTCCTGTAATGTCAGTAAGCAGAGCAATGATGACTTGATCGTGATGGCCACTCTGCGCCTTCTGCGCTTGTTGGTGAAGCATGCTGGAGAGCTCCGTGAGGGTTTGGAGGTCGGGCTGGCCTCCACCCCAACAGCCCCCTGGAGAGGTAAGTGTTTTTTTCTCAGATCCATTTGAGTCTGTGTGGATAAACTGCTTGTAATGCCTCTGCCTATGTTCCATTGCTCCTCAGCCATCATACCACAGCTCTTCTCCCGTCTGAACCACCCGGAGGCTTACATCCGGCAGAGCATCTGCAGCCTGCTGTGCCGAGTGGCCCAGGACTCTCCACACCTCATCCTGTACCCTGCCATCGTGGGCTCACTGTCCCTGGGAGGGGAGTCTCAGAGCGCAGGTAGGTTTTTATTCAGCATGATCTTATGAACATGAGCTTATGGCATATATAATGCAGAGTTGTAATATATTACCACAAGCCAATGGGGTTGTCCATATATTTTTTTTTTATTTTAACTGAAAAAGGAAGGGGTTTGTTTCATGTTTGTGTTGACAGGGGCCAAACTGCCGTCGGCCTTGCCCACCTTCCTGGGCAGTATGCAGAGTGACGGTCTGGGGGAGGAGGAGGAGCAGGTGGACAGCAGCAGAACAGAGCCCTCTGAGGAGCAGGGCTGTAGCCCAGACCAGGCCATGATGCACGACTGCTACAGCAAGATTGTGGAGAAGCTGTCCCAGGGCAACCCTGTCATGGTGCTGCAGGTACGGCTCGGACTCTATGCTCAGGCTGCTGTTAAAGGAGAGATCAAGAGCTAACAATCATTCTTAGCTATATCCATATAGCAATGATGTGTGCTGTCTGCTGACAAAATTGTCATTTGTCATCATCAAAATGGATCTTTTTATAAAAAAGTGAAAAAGTGAAAGCGCAAAGCCTTCCCTGCCTCTCATGTAGTGGTAATAGATTTCAGACTTGTGAGCTGTTATTCTGTTGTCCACAGGTGCAGCAGCTGGTGGGTGAACTGCGGCGGGTCACCCTGCTCTGGGACGAGCTGTGGCTGGGTGTCCTGCAGCAGCAGAACATGCATGTGATGAGGAGGATCCAACAGCTGGAGGATGAGGTCAAGAGGGTGCAGAGCAACAATACCCTGCGCAGGTGTGTTCCTCTGCACATGGCATGACACTCCTCTGGGTAAAACACTATTCCATTAGCCATAGTTTTATTGGTGCCAAGATTTTGTGTTTTAGTTTGACAGTTGCAACAGTTTTGAGCTGTTAATAGCCATTATTGGCACTGTTACTCAATTATTTTCAGTTTAAATTTTTTGGTATCAGAATAATAATCACAATGAATTTTAAAAATGAATGAATTTTTGTGGCCATACCTGCTTGTCAAAGCCTGATCTCGTCAGATCTCAGAAGCTAAGCAAGGCAGGGCCTGGTTAGTACTTGGATGGGAGACCGTTGGGAACTCCAGGTGCCACAGTGGGGCGCCAGTCGCAAAAAAAACTGTTGTTGTGTCCTTCACCCACATTGCCTAGTATGAAAGTGGAGTGTGCGTGAGTGTTGGAGGTGGTCAGAAGGGCCGATGGCGCAGATTGGCAGAATCGCTTCAGTCAGTCTGCCCCAGGGCAGCTGTGGGTAAAGAAAGTAGCTTACCACCAAGTGTGGAGTGAATGAACAATGAACTGTAAAGCGCTTTGGGTGTCATGAAAAGTGCTATATAAATGCTATGAATTATTATTATTAATTATTAAAAATGTGATCAGCTGCACAGTCCCAATTACTAGATTCGTTTTAAATTATACCAAAGATGTTCATTTGTCTTATGTACTCTTAACTTCTTGGGTTCTTTTTTTAAAGACAATACAGTAGTAGTACATGAAGCAGCAGTACATGATTTGACTGCTGCCTCGACAGCTGATATGACACGTCACCACCAACACCGGTGACAGTTCTGAAGATGGCTTGCAGCTAGCCGCCGAAACATGTCCCTAAGGCAAATAAGAAAGAAAAAGAAAGAACGGTGGCAGCACGGTGACTGAGTGGGTAGCACTCATGCTTCACAGCAAGAAGGTTCCGGGTTCGATCCCCGGGTCGCCCAGGCCTTTCTGTGTGTGTTCTGTGTGGAGTTTGCATGCATGGTCTGGGTTCGATCCCCGGGTCGCCTGAGCCTTTCTGTGCGGAGTTTGCATGTTTCTCCCCGTGTCTGGGTGGGTTTCCTCCGGGCACTCCGGTTTCCCCCACCAACCCAAAACATGCACCATAGGTACTCCAGCTTAGGTCCTGACCAAGCCGAAGCAAGAAGATCATGGAGATGGTCCCCGGGCGCAGTAATGTGCTGCTCACTGCTCCTGATAACAGGATGGGTTAAATGCAGAACTGGAATTTCCCCACTGTGGGACTAATAAAGGCATAGCTTTCTTTCTTTCTTTCTTTCTTTCTTTCTTAGTGTTCAGCTGCACTCAAATGAAGCTCACAATGCTAGAGGTTACAGGAGTGAATTTGTAACCAGGCTCCATAATAGGAATAGGAATAGGAAACAAAATAATGCTCCAGGATCATGTAGACAGGGTTAATACAAACATTTTAAGACAAAATGACAAAATGACAAAAAGCCATTACAGAAAAGGGGTATCAATATTCTAAGGCAAGTCAGTGGGAGCCATGTTCTTTCTTTTTGTAAGCATGTTAGTTATGTCCATTTATGCAGTCTATGGTGCTGGGCCTGCCTCTTTGTAGTTCCATTTCATGGTAACATGCAGCATGTATATTTATGGTTTCATTTTGTCTAACCAACATTTTCAAACATTTGATTGTGGTAATAATTTACATATTCTCAGCACTCTAGCCTCATATATAGGACAGTACAGGATTAATCAAACATAAATGTATTACCGAAAATACTACTTCATGTAAGCTAAGCTTTATGGATCTCATGAAAAACTTGTAATGCTTGTCTTACTAACTGCCCTCCTCTGCTCTCATGCTGTGTGTGGTGCAGGGATGAGAAGACTGCCATCATGCGGGAGAAGCACTGTGCTCTGATGCGTCCGGTGGTTTTTGCTCTGGAGCACGTGTGTAGCATTACCTCGGCCCCCGTGGAGACCCCACACGAGCAGTGGTTCCAGCAGACCTACGGAGAGGCTATCAGCTCAGCCCTGGAACGCCTCCGCACTCCTCACAACCCTGCCAGCCCCGCCAGCAGCTGGATACCCTTCAAACAGGTCTCTTTGCACTGACACAAGTAGTAGTGGTGGTGGTGGTGATAATAGTAAAGTAGTGTGTTAAAGTGCATATTAGAGGTTTTTATGGTTTTTCTAATTCTGACTTGGTTTCGTGGAATAGTACCTGTGGTAAATATACACTGCCTGACAAAAGTATTAGGACGATGGCATAATTTGTGATGCTGGGGTACTGAGCCAACTTTTCAATGTATCAAGCATTATTTAAATGTGCTGTACTTAATACTATTTCATCGCATTTATTCAATATTATTATCACATGTTCTCATATTTTCAGATCATTGTGAGCAAATCCATTTGTGGACGAATATTACTCATGTTTCATAGCATCCTTTCATTATGAAAATAATAGTTTGAACACTCAATTAATAATAATTTAAAATCAATTCATATAGAGTTCTCAAATCCCCCCATATGCATGATTGAAAGGACAGACAATTTTTAAAGCTGTGATTAAGGCCAAAGGTGGTTATTTTGATGAAAAAGCTATTTAACTTGATATTGTTACATTTTTGCAATAATATGCCTTTACACATGATGAAATTTGCTTTAATATACAGTGCCGTGAAAAAGTATTTGCCCCCTTCCTGATTTCTGTGTTTTTTGCATATTTATCACTCAAAACATTGTCAGATCATCAAACCAATTTTAATATCACACAGAAACAACCCAAGGAAAGACAAAATTCAGTTTTTGAATGATGATTCCATTTATTAGTGCACAAAAAAAATCTAAACCTATCTGGCCCTATGTGAAAAAGTAATTGCCCCCCCTTGTTAAATCACAAACTAACTGTGACTAACCACAGTTTTGAGAAAACTTAGTTCAGTTCTACATGCCACACCCACACCTGATTGTCACCACCTGTGTTGAATCAAGAAATCACTTAAATAGTTCCTGTCAAACAAAGTGAAGTTGGCTACAACATCTCAAGAACAAACACATCATGCCACGATCCAAAGAAATTCAAGAACAAATGAGAAAAAAAGTGATAGAAGTCTATAATTCAGGAAAAGGTTACAAAGCCATTCCCAAAGCTCTGGGGCTCCAGCGAACCACTGTCAGAGCCATTATTCAAAAATGGAGGAAACTGGGAACAGTTGCAACCCTTCCCAGGAGTGGTCGACCAACTAAGATTACTCCAAGAGTGCGACGACGGCTCATTCAGGAAGTCACAAAAGAACCTAGACGCACATCGAAAGAACTACAGGCCTCGTTGGCCTCAGTTAAGGTCAGTGTTCATGACTCCACCATTAGAAAAACACTGGCCAAAAATGGCATCCATGGAAGAGTTCCCAGGAGAAAACCACTGCTTTCACAAAAGAACACAAAGGCTCGTCTCACCTTTGCCAAAAAGCACCTTGATGACCCTCAAGACTTTTGGAGAAACATTTTGTGGACCGATGAGTCTAAAATTGAACTTTTTGGAAGGTCTGCAGCCCGTTTCATCTGGCGTAAAAATGGCACAGCATTTGATAAAAAGAACATGGTGCCCACAGTAAAGCATGGTGGTGGCAGTGTGATGGTCTGGGCCTGCTTTGCTGCCTCAGGACCAGGACAACTTGCTGTGATTGACGGAAAAATGAATTCTGCTGTTTACCAGAAGATCCTGAAGGAGAATGTCCGGCCATCAGTTCGTGCCCTCAAACTCAAGCGCTCTTGGATCATGCAACAGGACAATGATCCAAAACACACCAGCAAGTCCACCTCTGAATGGCTCAAAGAAAACAAAATTAAGGTTTTGGAGTGGCCAAGTCAAAGTCCGGATTTAAATCCGATTGAGATGCTGTGGTGTGACCTTAAACGGGCAGTTCATACAAGAAAACCCTCCAATATGGCAGAATTGAAACAATTCTGCATAGAAGAGTGGGCCAAAATCCCTCCCCAGCGGTGTGAAAGACTCATCACCAATTATCGCAAACGTTTGGTTACAGTTATTGCTGTCAAAGGAGGCTCAACTGGCTATTAGATTAAGGGGGCAATTACTTTTTCACATAGGGCCAGATAGGTTTAGATTTTTTTTGTGCACTAATAAATGGAATCATCATTCAAAAACTGAATTTTGTCTTTCCTTGGGTTGTTTCTGTGTGATATTAAAATTGGTTTGATGATCTGACAATGTTTTGAGTGATAAATATGCAAAAAACACAGAAATCAGGAAGGGGGCAAATACTTTTTCACGGCACTGTATCAATAAATTGATTTGTTGTCATTACCAATATGTCTTATCCTTTTTTATGAAAGTTCAGAAATACACAATCGTCCTAATACTTGTGTCAGGCAGTGTATGTCCATCCATCCATTTTCTTCCGCTTATCCGGGGCCGGGTCGCAGGGGCAACAGTCTAAGCAGGGACGCCCAGACCTCCTTCACCCCGGACACTTCCTCCAGCTCCTCCGGGGTGACCCCAAGGCATTCCCAGGCTAGCCGGGACACATAGTCCCTCCAGCGCGTCCTGGGTCTTCCCCGGGGCCTCCTCCCGGTGGGACATGCCCGGAACACTTTCCGACGGAGGCGTCCAGGAGACATCCGGAACAGATGCCCGAGCCACCTCAGCTGCTCCTCTCGACGTGGAGAAGCAGCGGCTCTACTCCGAGCTCCTCCCGTGTGACTGAGCTCCTCACCCTATCTCTAAGGGTGCGCCCAGCCACTCTGCGGAGGAAAGTCATTTCGGCCGCTTGTATCCGTGATCTTGTCCTTTCAGTCATTACCCAGAGCTCATGACCATAGGTGAGGGTAGGAACGTAGATTGACCGGTAAATTGAGAGCTTCGCCTTTCGGCTCAGCTCCCTCTTCACCACAACGGTCCGGTACAGCGACCTCATCACTGCCGACGCTGCACCGATCCGCCTGTCAATCTCACGCTCCATCCTCCCCTCACTCGTGAACAAGACCCCAAGATACTTGAACTCCTCCACCTGAGGCAAGGACTCCCCACCCTCCCGGAGAGGCCAGGCCACCTTTTTCCGGTCGAGAACCATGGCCTCGGATTTGGAGGAGCTGATCCTCATCCCAGCCGCTTCACACTCGCCTGCAGACCACCCCATTGCACATTGGAGGTCCCGGTTCGATGAAGCCATCAGGACAACATCATCTGCAAACAGCAGAGATGAGATTCTGTGGTTCCCAAACCGGATCCCCTCCGGCCCCTGACTGCTCCTAGAAATTCTGTCCATAAATATAATGAACAGAACCACAAAGGGCAGCCCTGGCGGAGTCCAACATGCACCGGAAACCGGTCCGACTTACTACCGGCAATGCGAACACAGCTCCTGCTCCGGTCATACAGGGACCGAACAGCCCTTAGCAAAGGACCCCGAACCCCGTACTCCCAGAGCACTCTACACAGGACCCCACGAGGGACACGGTCGAATGCCTTCTCTAGATCCACAAAACACATGTGGACTGGTTGGTCAAACCCCCATGCCCCCTCGAGCATCCGATGGAGAGTATAGAGCTGGTCCAGTGTTCCCCGGCCGGGACGAAAACCACACTGCTCCTCCGAGTTTCGACTATCGGTCAGATTCTCCTCTCCAGCACCCTGGAATAGACCTTACCGGGAAGGCTGAGGAGTGTGATTCCCCGATAATTGGAACACACCCTCCGGTCCCCCTTCTTAAACAGAGGGACCACCACCCCGGTCTGCCAGTCCAGAGGTACTGTCCCCGACCGCCACGCAATGTTGCAGAGACGTGTCAGCCAAGACAGCCCCACAACATCCAGAGACTTAAGATACTCAGGACGGACCTCATCCACCCCCGGAGCCTTGCCACCGAGGAGCTTTCCAGCTACCTCAGTGACTTCAGCCAGGGTGATGAATGAGTCCGCCTCCGAGT
Organism: Paratrypauchen microcephalus; assembly: GCA_036785185.1. Lineage (NCBI taxonomy): Eukaryota > Metazoa > Chordata > Actinopteri > Gobiiformes > Gobiidae > Paratrypauchen > Paratrypauchen microcephalus. The sequence continues at coordinate 1,609,041 of JAVJIX010000029.1, forward strand.
CTCCAGCCTATGCTTCCTCCTCGGAAGACGGTGGGATTGAGGAAATCCTCAAAGTATTCCTTCCACCGTCCGATAACATCCGCAGTCGAGGTCAACAGCTCCCCACCCGCACCGTAACAGTGTTGGTGAAGCACTGCTTCCCCCTCCTGAGGCGCTGAACAGTTTGCCAGAATTTCTTTGAGGCCGTCTGATATTCCTCCTCCATGGCCTCTCCGAACTCCTCCCAAACCCAAGTTTTAGCCTCTGCGACCACCCGGGCTGCAGCACGCTTGGCCCGCCGGTACCCGTCAGCTGCCTCAGGAGTCCCCATGAGCCAACAAGGCCCGATAGGACTCCTTCAGCCTGACGGCATCCCTTACTTCCGGTGTCCACCACCGAGTTTGGGGATTGCCGCCACGACAGGCACCACAGACCTTACGACCACAGCTACGGGCGGCCGCATCGACAATAGAGGCCGAGAACAGAGCCCATTCGGAATCTATGTCCCCAGGTGTGAGTTGAAGGTGCCCCTGACAGAGGGCTCTGCCAGACGTTCACAACAGACCTTCACGATACGCTTGGGCCTGCCAGGTCTCTCCAGCATCCTCACCCGCCAGCGGACCCAACTCACAACCAGGTGGTGATCGGTTGACAGCTCTGCCCCTCTCTTCACCCGAGTGTCCAAGACTGGAGGTCAGATAACACGACAACAAAGTCGATCATCGACCTCCGTCCTAGGGTGTCCTGGTGCCACGTGCACTGATGGATACCCTTGTGCTCAAACATGGTGTTCGTTATGGACAAACTGTGGCTAGCACAGAAGTCCAATAACAGAACACCGCTCGGGTTCAGATCAGGGAGGGCGTTCTTCCCAATCACCCCTCTCCAGGTGTCACTGTCGTTGCCCACATGGGCGTTGAAGTCCCCCAGTAGAACAACGGAGTCCCCGGTCGGTGCACTATCCAGTACCCCTCCCAGGCACTCAAAGAAGGCCGGATACTCTGCACTGCTGTTCGGCCCATAGGCCAACACAACAGTGAGAGACCTGTCCCCAACCCGAAGGCGCAGGGACGCGACCCTCTCGTTCACCGGGGTGAACTCCAACACTCGGCGGCTGAGCTGTGGGGCAATGAGCAGGCCCACACCAGCCCGCCGCCGTTCCCCGCAGGCAACGCTAGAGAAAGGGAGGGTCGAGCCCCCCTCAAGGAGTTGGGTTCCAGAGCCCAAGCTGTGCGTGGAGGTGAGGCCGACTATATCTAGTCGGTAACGCTTAACCTCCCGCACGAGCTCAGGCTCCTCTACCCCCAGCGAGGTGACATTCCATGTCCCCAGAGCTAGTCTCCATGTCCGGAGATCCAGCCGCCGAGGCCCGCGCCTTCAACTGCTGCCCAGATCTCTTTGCACCCGGCCCTTATGGATCCTCCTGCGGGTGGTGGGTCCACAGGATGACGGCCCCACGTCGCTTCTTCGGGCTTCGCCCGGCCGGGTCCCATGGGGAAAGGCCCGGCCACCAGACGCTCACTGGCGAGCACCCACCCCAGGTCTGGCTCCAGGGTGGGGCCCCGGTGACGCCAGTCCGGGCGACGTATCTGACCTTGATATGGAACTCATCATAAGGCCTATGTATCATAGTTTTAAAAAGTGGAGGGAAAAAAAGTACAAAAATACATGAAGTAGTAAGTAGTTCTAAAGATGGTATAGAATCCCTCTACCATGGGCTGTATATATAAATGGACATGGCTAACCTGCTAGCTGCCACGATGCAAATAGGAAGTGAGATTGGGCACACTTCAGGCTCCATCAGCTCTGGTTCCAATTTTCAGTTGAAAAGGAGACCTTCTCTGTGCTGCTGTTAAGTATTGAAAAATACAATTATGTTTTGAGGCAAAATGTCCCTGTGTTTTTATCATATAGATCATGCTGAACCTGCAACAGCGCACTCATAAGAGGGCCAGCTACCTGCTGCGCCTGGACGAGATCAGCCCTCGCCTGGCCTCCATGAGCACTACAGAGATGGCCCTCCCTGGAGAAGTGTCTGCCTCTGACACTGTCACCATCCACAACGTGGGCAACACCATCACCATCCTTCCCACCAAGACCAAGCCCAAGAAACTCTTCTTCCTGGGCTCGGATGGACGCAACTACCCCTATCTCTTCAAAGGTCAGATGACATGGAACTGGGCCTATAATCCTGTTAATGTGGTGTCTTGGGGCAAGACATTCCATTCACCAAGGCTGTGAGAATGTGTAAGAATGGAGTGTGTGTGAGTAGCTGGTGTTTGGACAGGCTATTTTAACAGAATGACAGCCAGACCTCTAACATTCTAGTTCATAGTTAGCTTTATTGTTGAATTTTGCCATATCTACACAACATGCAGTGAATCGAAATTTCGTTTCTCCCTGGCCAAGCAGAGACAATGATAGTGAGGCCAGGGAGGGGCCACAGCACATGTGCGTGCCCCCAACTTGGAGATAACCGTAGAAAAAGATGCAGTACAATCAATAACAATATTCACAAACATATTACGACAAAAACAATGGGACAGGTAACACACGGCATCTTTTTGTGTGAACAAATTGCAGGATGGGGAGGGGGAGCAGAACAGAATATTGAGGAGATTGATTGAAAACTGAAGCTGAGGTAAACATTACTAAATAGGCAGGGTAGATTGTTTACAGAATACATGCTCAGAGTGTTCCAGCTGAATTTGATATGTCCTTTTGTTTATAGTGTGCTCTGATAACCACAGTTGTGTCCTTGGGAGTGTTGAGTGCCAGAGAGCAGGTCAAACCAAAGTCCTGTTGATTTAGAGATTTCCAAGGAAAATTAATTACACTGAGGGGAGATAATTACTCGATACATTTTTAGAACTCGGCCGAATTGACAGTTAGCCAGAACCCTGGTTCTGCCAGGGGCCCCAACTTCGTCACCAAGCAGGGCTGCGCGACTCCCAGTCCTCTCTTCTGGCGCGTAGATGATTACGGACTGAACCGCTTGTTTCGCACAGTTCCGCAAACATATTTGTGATGGTATCTGAGCATCAGTGGGGTATCCACAGATTGGAGATGATACAGTCCTCAATCTGTGTCACCTTCTGATGTAGTCCTTTCCTGGTCTGCAAAGGCTCCACTGTGGTGTAAAATGACAGCCGACACTTCGGGGTCTCTTTGTCCGCTGCCGGCATTCCAATTCTCTGATGGCCAATTCAGATGTCCTGCCATCAAAACTCCAAATAGTAAATGGTTCCGCATCCTCTAGGAACAGTGGTGCCAGACACACAACATTCCACTCAAAAGTGTGTCAATTGCGTTGAGGGACCAGCTTATCAATTCTGTAATTTAGGATTTTGAAAATCAGTTCCAACAGGAGAAAAAGAGATGAGACGAGAGAAAAACACCAGACAGAGCAAGATAAGGGAGGAAAAGAAGACACATCCGCTCACAATGACAGCTAGAGCAGGGGGGAGCAGGAAGTTTTTTTTATTCTTATTAGCCTCATATTGCGTTGATTCCATTGTCTCTCTGATACAAATTCTTGTAATGTGTTGGTTCAGGGCTGGAGGATTTGCACTTGGATGAGCGCATCATGCAGTTCTTGTCTATTGTCAACACAATGTTCACCAAGATAAACCAACAGGAGCAGCCTCGCTTCCATGCCCGGCACTACTCTGTCACACCCCTGGGCACTCGCTCAGGGCTCATCCAGTGGGTGGACGGGGCCACGCCACTCTTTGGCCTGTACAAGCGCTGGCAGCAGAGGGAGGTCGCGCTGCAGTCTCAGAAGGTTAGCTCACAGCCTTGACTGTGCCTCAAAACTGAGGGCATAACGTGGTTTGATAGTAGCCATATGGCACACACACAATAGTTGATCACTGTTTCTTTGTGCTGGTAATTAAGAAATCCTCACTCTCATAATTCACTTTGATTCAAGTATGCAGCAAGCATAACAAAAAGAATATTATGAAGCAAATGGTGTGTAATTTTAGTAGATAGAAGTACAGTTTTGCCTGGTTATCTTGCTAATGTGTTCCCATAATTGTTTGCCACCAAAAACCAAGGATGTATCCTCTATCTTCTGTTCTTGCCCAGGACTCGGGCCAGCCCAACCCCCAGGCCACACCCTCTGTGCCCCGCCCCAGTGAGCTGTACTACAGCCACATTAGCCCAGCACTCAAGGCTGTGGGACTAAGTGTGGAGGTGTCCCGGCGTGACTGGCCCCTCAGTGTCATGAAGGAAGTTCTGAAGGACCTGATGGAGGCTACTCCCTCCAACCTGCTGGCCAAGGAGCTCTGGTGCTCCTGTACCACACCCAGCGAGTGGTGGAGGGTCACACAGGTATGCACCAACACAGGTTTCTGTGGGAAATCAACAATCAGATGGCATTTATCATATGTTAAGAAATATCATTGGACATAATGCCTGTTTTAAGCATATGTTTTAAGTATTTAGTCCTCATTTAGCAGTCCTTTTCTCCTCTGGTTTTGTCTTCAGTTGTAATTTGGACAGTTTTTAAAAAATATTTAAATATTGTAAAATGTATGTAACTTATTCAAAATGATTTGCTGCTATACTTGTCTTTATTAATGTGTTTTCCCCAGTCATATGCTCGCTCTACTGCGGTCATGTCCATGGTGGGCTACATCATTGGACTTGGTGACCGTCATCTGGACAACGTGCTGATTGACATGACCTCTGGAGAGGTGGTGCACATAGACTATAACGTGTGCTTTGAAAAAGGTAGGAAAGTCCCTTGTTCACTAGAAAACTAAGGACTGACGCTGGTTAATAAGGAGCAACACTTTATTATTGTTCAATGCTCATTTTGCATGTTGAGCAATGCTAATGTTCTGTGTTCCCTGTGTGTTAGGAAAGAGTCTGCGGGTGCCAGAGAAGGTCCCATTTAGGATGACACACAACATTGAAACGGCTCTGGGAGTCACGGGGGTGGAGGGGATCTTTCGGCTCTCCTGTGAACAGGTAACTGCTCCCCCTTTTGACATGTGAGAGCACTGTATCCTCTGTGGGGCATTGGTTTGACTGTGGTGCTCTGCAGGTGGTTCAGATGATGCGCCGGGGCAGAGAGACCCTCCTGACCTTGCTGGAAGCCTTCGTATATGACCCTCTGGTGGATTGGACTGCAGGGGGAGAGGTGGGCTTCGCTGGGGCTGTGTACGGAGGAGGGGGCCAGCAGACTGAGACGAGGCAGTCCAAACGTGAGATGGAGAGGGACATCACGCGCTCACTCTTCTCCTCACGAGTGGCAGAGATCAAGGCATGTGCAACACCACACTGGACATTTTTACACGTGCAAATATTACTTAACTAAAAGCAGGCATGGCAAAAGAAGAAATTTAATTTGTCAACTGGACAAAAGTATATTTGGTTTATTACGTTTCGCTCATCCAAGCTGCTTCTTCAGTTCTGGTCAGACGCTGGTGGACACTGCCTATATCTGCCTGACCAGAACTGAAGAAGCAGCTTGGATGAACTGCGAAACTTATTCGACCAAATAAACTTTTGAAAATTTGAAAATTCTCTCTCTATATGCTCATGTTCAGTTCTCGAAATTCAAATTCAGTTTACAAAATTCAAATTCAATTTACTGTGACAAACATCCGGGTAGTTTAAGGATGAAGGAAGAGCAATCGAGTTCAGATATACAGGACTACAGGACCTTGTGATAGCCTACTGAAATAGTATATAGTATTTCTATGGGCGCAGATGTTTGGCGCTGAAAAAAAGACAGCCCAAGCTCCCCTTATGACTGCAGAATTTGGACCGGTCCTTGCGCAAAAGAGCTACGAGCTACTAGCTGCTAGCTATTAGCTGCGGTTTGTTTTTACTGGAGAGACGTGAGAGCTCCGAAACGAGTGAAGCACGGCAACTGCGCTGTCCCTGGATTTGATGATGAAGAACATGTTTTAGCTCCTTCATCCGAGCCTTTGAAACAGCTGTGGTTTAATTTTATTTTCTGTGGAAATGTGCTGACACAAATACCTAAAACACTGTATGTCTGCGCCAAACACGGACAAGTGTTTTTTCATGGGACAATACAGAGCTGGACTTGCAAATCGACTGAAACTGAAGCCTGGGTCAGTACCAACTCTCCACTCCGCATCAGCTACAGACGCCGAACAAGTAAGTCAACAGTAAAACTACATAATTTTGTGACTGTGCTGTATATGTTTGGCTGGCTTGTTACTGGTAGAAACTGGTAGAAGTCTTTATCTGTTACACTTAAAATGAGGCTTTACCCAGTGAAAATAGACAAATTAATCTCTTGTAAACCTTGGTTTTAGTATATGTACTTATAACATTTTATTTTGAATATTATGCAGAAGTTATAGCATTTTACTGATGAGATGTGCCTGTTAATTCTTCCTAAATCTGCATAGGCCTACTGTTTCCCTCTCACACATGATTCAAATCAATGAGCTGTTAGCAGGTTTGTTGCATTTGTAATGAGATTAATGATAAGAGTTTTTGAGGTGTAAAATATACAGTGTGTAACCAAATAAATTATGTAATTTCATAATGGGTATATTGAAGTATTAATGTTGTTCACTACACATACTTCTATCTTCTTACAACTTGTACCTGGAGTATATACAAAGTAATAAATGGAGCACTAATTTGTCATTGTTTTCCTCTACTCAGACCAGCACATCACCACCACACAAGCTGGAATAAGGACCCAGATTCTGCAGTACCAGCCCCAGATTGTCATTGGTTTATTCTGCAAATATTGCTATGCTCCTATGGATCATCTTCAATGATTATGTTCTAACAATTTTCAAAGTTTTTCCCCTGTGATGTAAATAAATCTTTACATTATCTTCACACTGTCAACACCATTGAATGAAAAGGCACAAGGCTCTAGATTTGTGGGTCGAATTAACAGTCAAAGGTTTATTCTTTTATTAACTACTGTAAAAAAAAATACCGGTGTATTCCTCTCAATAATAAAGGACCATAGTCAGCTCTGTATATTTGGCTAGCATTTGCAGAGAGTACACGTTGAGGCAGACAGGCTCCAATCCAGGATGGTCCACGATACATGTGAGCTGTCCCTCGACCTGTCGTAGTCTTCTAGTAACCTAATTAGGATTAGAAATGGTAAGTGTCATTTTTAGGCATAAGTAAATGAAGATACAAAGTTGTTTTCAATTTAGAGGGTTACCTGAGGTATCCAAGCAGCTTCTCAGGGCATGATAGCACAATTTCCACAGTGGCACCTATCCAAAAAATATAGGTAGAACTTGGTAAATCTTCAGGTAAATATAAGGTAATACAGACAGATATCACGTCTGTCTGTATTACACAATGAGATTAAAAGCAGCCCATTCTCCAATGCAGACATATATGTAGATTATTTACATACATTTATAATATAGTGCAAGAAAAGATGGCAAAAGGGGGGTAGGTGTACATTTCTGAGGTGCGACATAATATGTAAAATATGTAAATATTTGCATGCACTTAAGTATCCTGGCTTTGTATTTGTGCACATGTTAGAACATTGTTGTTGGTAAACAGGTTACACATGTACAGAGAATGCTTTAATGTAACAACACATTGGTATACTAGAGTTTCTCATGTAAATCGGGATATCAATAACCCCATTACTTTGTTCATGTAAACACTGTGTCCCAAAACCGGGATAAGCCTTATATTCGCGATATTAAGTGCATGTAAACATAGTCACATAGTCAAGTCATTCAATCAGAGCAACATGAAAAGCTAACGACATAGGTTAGCTAGATGCTGGCTACATGCTAACTATAACAGTATACATAAACAAGCTAATGAAAGTATTGTTTCCAGACATCAAACTAACCATTCGGAGACGTCCTGCTGAAGCCCCACTGAGTTGCAACTTCTTGCCGTTCGGGATCGGACTCGGGCCTTACTGAAACATTTTTACGAGTCTCGGTGTAGCAGCAGACAGAGGAATCCTGTATATCTGAGATTTGCTCTTCCTTCCATCCTAAAATTACCCGGATGTTTGTCACAGTAAACTGAATTTGAATTTTGAGAACTGAATTTGAATTTCGAGAACTGAACATGAGCATAAAAAGAGTGAATTTTGAAATTTTCAAAAGTTTCCTGTTACAAACTAATAAATTCAATTTCAAATGATACTATTCAGATCCAATTTTTCAATGCAATGATTCAAATTAAAAAATACAATTTCAAATTATGTGATTCAAGTTCAGTTTCTGGTGGCACATATTTCTGACCAAATGACTGCCTGTGTGCTTGCAGGTGAACTGGTTTAAGAACCGTGATGAGATGCTGGCAGTGTTGCCACAGATGGAAGAGGCCGTGGATGAGTACCTGATGCTTCAGGAGCTCCTGTTTAAGGGAGAGAAGCAGCAGGTCACGCTGCAGGAGGAGCTGGCCTTTCTGGAAGGAGCCGAGGGCCAACCGGAGCACCTCATCCTGACGCTGGAGCAGAGGTCAAACTCACTGCTGCAGTCTCACACCACTAAATCCAGAAAGTTATTTTACAGTTCATGCTATATTATTAATAGCTTAATCTCCTCAAGTTAGCGAGCAGTTTTACTTTAGGTTTAGTTTATTTAAAAGGGGACAGTGCAGATCCATAAAATACACGATTACACATGGTTAAAAAGCAAGAATTAGCCACTTTTATGTGTGGGGGGAAAAAATAACATTTTCATGCTGCCACAGTCTCCTGCTTTTTTTCTAAGCAACTACCTTTTAAGTTAACTTTGTTTGTTTGCACATTTAGATTTTTTTTTTCTTACTTTCACCATCCAGTAAACACTAGCCATATTTTTTGGGCATTTTTTCTTGATTTCGGCTTGCCTCTTTGTGCTGTCTGTATGGCCCAGCAGAGCGTTATCCCCAATGTGTATTCGAGGGAACATCTCCTGTCTCTAAGTCCTCGGTGCTTTCTGGACTTAAATCGGACATTCTTGTGGAATTACGGAGAAGACCGCGCAGAGGATGCCACGCTGGAGTGAAAGTGAAACAGCGGAGGAGAAAATTCAGGCCTGCGGTTCCGTCAGTTCTGATGGGGATCGTAAGGTCATTGGGAAATGAGATGGATGAACTGTGTGAGCTTGTTCAGACCCAGAGGGAGTATGCTGTTAGCGGTATCATGTGCTTCACGGAGACGTGGCTTCATACAAACTTCCCGGCCAACAGGCTTTAAGATGGTGCGTGCGGACAGAGACTTGCTCCTTTGCGAGAAGAAGGGGGGTGGGATTGCCATTTTTGTGAACGAGAGGTAGTGTAATCCTGGCCATAGTAGTGTGAAGGAGCATATTTGTGCACCGGACATTGAACTTATGGTTGTAGGAATGCGTCCATATTTTATTTACCAAGGGAATTTACTTCTGTCCTGTTCATCGGAGCTTACATCCCTCCCTCGGCGGACGAAGAGGGAGCCTGGGACAGAATATTCACTGTGGTTACTGCTCTGCAGTCAAAGTATCCTGCAGCATTATTACTGATTTCTGGGCACTTTAATCATGCCACATTGGACACAGTGTCTTACCCATCATTTCATCAGTATGTGGATTGGAAAACTCTGGACAATAAAACTCTGGACTTACTGTATGCTAATTCCAAGGAGGCATACAGTGCCACTGCCCTGCCCCCACTAGGATGATCAGACCACAATCTGGTCAGCCTGTCACCACTCGAACTCTGAGGAGGTGGAGTAAGTAAGCCAGCAATGCACTCCAGGACTGCTTTGGGACCACGGACAGGAATGGGCTCTGCTCAACCCGTGGGAAAAATATCAACAGCATGATGGACTGTATAACAGATTACATTAACTTGTGTGAGGATACAGCCATCCCCACACGCACTGTTCGCTGTTACCCCAACAACAAGCCCTAGGTCATCAGCAAGCTGAAGGTTCTACTCAATAAGAAGAAGCCGGCCTTCAACTCTGGTGATAAGGACAAGTTGAAGAGGATACAGCAACACCTGAAAGTCCAACTGAGGCAGGGGTAGGAGGCATATGGGAGGGAATTGGAGGCTAAACTCAAACAAAATAACACTAGAGAGGTTTGGAGGGAAATGAAAGCTATTTCTGATCTTTCTAGACCCAAACAGAAGACAGGTTAAGAAGAAGTGACTTTATTGATCTCACACTGGAGAAATTCCTCTCTGCATTTAACCCATCCTGTTATTAGGAGCAGTGGGCAGCACATTACTGCGCCCAGGGACCATCTCCATGATCTTCTTGCTTCGGCTTGGTCAGCACCTAAGCTGGAGTACCTATGGTGCATGTTTTGGGTTGGTGGGGGAAACCGGAGTGCCCGGAGGAAACCCACCCAGACACGGGGAGAACATGCAAACTCCACACAGAAAGGCTCGGGCGACCCAGGGATCGAACCCAGACCATGCATGCAAACTCCACATAGAACACACACAGAAAGGCCCAGGCGACCCGGGGATCGAACCCGGAACCTTCTTGCTGTGAAGCAAGAGCGCTAGCCACTCAGCTACCGTGCCGCCTAAAAGATGTAAAAAACTCTTCTTCCCAATCACTGTTAAAACAGTATGTCCTTTATCGCTTTTCTGCCATGATTTTTGGGGCAAAAGCACAAGCAGGCTAACTCCTCATCATCATTTCACTTGGTCAATGTGTCAGGAAAGAGGCGTGGTGGCCACACACTAATGATCTTTTACTTAGAAAGAGGCAAGTTTGATATCAAATATTTCTACTTGAATTTTTTTAAATTTTATATAACGTAATTTTTAAAATCTGCATAATGTAAGCATTAAAAAATGTATATTGAGTTGCAATATGAGCAGTGCTATTTTTGGTGCATGCCTTGCGGGCGCCGTAAAGGGGTCCTCAGGGCGCATGGTCGCCCGCAGGCACCGTGTTGGTGACCCCTGGTCTAAGTGTTAATGGTTGTATATGTGCAGGTATTCTGAACACAACCAGCTTCAGTCTCGACAGAGGACTGTGCAGGAGGCCATTCAGTCCAAGCTGTTAGACCTGGAGCATTGCATCAGCCAGTACCAGGCTGCCTTCTCCAGCCTGGAGGCTACTCAGCTGGCCAGCCTGCTGCAGGACATCAGCAGCCCCATAGACCTGGGTGCGTTCATAGATTCCAAAGTGTGAAATCATCTGAAAGTGTTTGTGTTGGCGTGATCTCTTTGCCTCTGCTCCTCAGGCCCCCCCAGCTATGTGCCAGCCACAGCTTTCTTGCAGAATGCTGGCCAGGCCCATGTGATCAGCCAGTGTGAAAACCTGGAGGCGGAGCTGAGCTCTCTGCTGCAGCAACGCCGTGGTCTCCTGCGGAGCTGCCTGGAGCAGTTGCACAGCTACGCTACTGTGGCCTTGCTGTACCCTCGCATCAGCTTAAGACGCCACCGAGCCTACCAATGGAAGAGCTGGTTAGAGGAGCTCATGAGGGAGATGACTGCAGAGAGATGCCAGCTTATCTATCGACAGTATGTACTACTCTTTAATTTAGAGGCTCTGAACCATGCAAACAGACACAAAGATGTCTAGTGCCTTTAATCTTAGATGTGACAATACACCACTTATGAAGCGCACAGTCATTCATCTTTTTGTCCTCCCCAGATATGAGGTGCTGTTTGCATCCCAGCCCCCCTCTCCATCCTGTCATTTTCTTTCCAAAATGGAGCTGACCTTACAGCATCAGGTGGCAGAGGCCAATGAGCGCATTCTGCACCAGGCAGAGCGTCTGAAGGCCGAGGGGACCAGTGTGGTGGCGTGTGAGGAGCAGCTCCAGGAGATCCAGCGCTGTATCACTGTGTTTCTGCAGGAGAATGGAGACATGGGCGCTCTCAGCCTGTCAGGAATCGTCACCTCTGCTTTGTGCACTCTGTGCAGGTAGGGCACACAAGTGCCCACAAGTTTCATCTGTCATACATAGTGTATGACTAATTGGACTGGTCACACAAAACTCTTCTCTGTTCTGATACACTGAGAGTGGATGAACGACATTGCATGTGACAGCTGTAGTTGTACTGAATACTCTCTCTGGGCCATGTCACAGGAGGAACCTGGTGATGGAAGGTGCTGCGGCCAGTGCAGGAGAGCAGCTGCTGGAGCTGACCTCTCGGGATGGGGCCTGGTTTCTGGAGGAGCTGTGTAGTATGATGGGGAATGTGTGCGCACTAAGCACGCTGCTACAGTGCTGCCCCCCCTTGCCCCACGACCTGGACCTGCCTGCCCCCTCAGCCACCAGCCAGACCATGTACCTGGCCAACACTGTCTATACCTGCCTACAGGTGTGCACACTTCCTCTGAGAAACCTAATGAGCACTAATACATTCTATTATAACACGGTTTCACATGTTTTCATGCTGTGTAGGAACTGAACACAAACTTCCGTCAGATCATCTTCCCTGAGGCTCTGCGCTGCATGATCAAAGGAGAACCCACACTAGAGAGCATGCTGTCAGAACTGGACATTCTGGTGGAGCAGGCGTCTGATGGCCTAGGTCTTCAGGAGCTTATGGAGAATCTGCAGGCCTCTGCAGGACTGGAGCCTGACGGACACTGCCTGCATATAATCAGGTCAGGATGGCCCCACACCCCCTCTAAACACACTGCTTTCTGACAGAATGCCTGCGCATGTATAGCGCTCAGGATGAAACATTAAATCATTATTAGCAAAATCCACAATGTTTGTATACAAGCTTCTAAAATGTAGAAACACATTAGCTAAAACATTATTAGGGATGCACGATATATCAGCATTAACACTGTTATCGGCCGATATTGATAAATTTTTTAACATATCGGTATCGTCCCGATGTGTAAAAGTGGGCCAATATTAACAACCGATATTTGTCAGTACAGTAATCCCTTGAATTAACGTTTTCTCACATTTCTCTTTCGTTTAAACACTCAAACTTTCGTAGATTTTCAACAAAATTTATTAATGGTGAAGTGCGCAAACATGTGTGCTCATCGTGCTCAAATCTGTGATGGCGCATGACCGGCGGGAGACCGCGTGTCCCACCCGGGGCTGCAAGCACGAGACCCGTGTCCAAACCGTGCCTCCTCTAGACCAGGTCTAAACCAGGATTAAACCAAAGCGTGCTGCTCTTTGCCTGGTTTCGTGCGGCTCTTGCGTTCGTTCATTTCGAGGTTTGATGTGCTCAGACTGCGTGCCTCCCCTCGGGACCATGGACGCAGTCCGGGTGCTCAGACTGCAAAGAGCCGCACGCAGTGGTTTAATCCTGGTTTAGTCCAGGTCTAGACCTGGTCCAGTCCTGGTTTAGTCCAGGTTTAGTCCAGGTTTAGTCCTGTCCAGTCCAGGTTTAGACCTGGTCTAGACCTGGTTTAGTTCGCGTTTAGTCCTGGTCTAGTCCTGGTCTAGTCCTGGTCTAGTCCACCCCCCCACCCCCCCCTTCCCTCGCGTCCCCCATCTATAACATCAATCGGCAAAGGTCCCTTAGCCAATCAGGAAGCAGAACACAATGTTGCACTATTTTTAAAAAATTTACACTATAAATTTTTTTTAAAGGGACAGTGTGTAAGATTTTTACCCGTTAATTACAGAAATTGAAGATACCCATTCAAAAATACAGTGTTTTCCAAGCCTTTTCACTTCCATCATGAAATCAAAGTATTCTGTTGGACTTAGATATACCTGCATAAAAGGGGGATCATCCCCATATAGAGGCAGCCATTTTGAATACGAGAGCCGCAGAAGGACATTTGGGCTCCACCTTCGCCTTCGGCAAGGCTCGTGGTTTTGGGTAAACAACGACAAGCATGTTGCCGGATCACACGTCGTAATGGATCTAACACGTGTTTTGGACTAAATTGTTTTACTGGATTTTATTCGCTGGATCCTTACGGACCAATTGAGACCAAGTTTATGGTGAAATACTGAGTTTGACCTGTCCAGAGCCTTCAAAGGTAAGCTAAATCATTATTTGATGTGTAGATTGTCATGGTACACGATCGGGAATGTGTGCTTTCATGCGAAAAGAAAAAAAAAACAGTGAACAGGACCGCGTTTTATTTATACCGTAGTTGTCAGCGAGGGCTTGCACAGCGCCGGGTGCGCTTCACGCGTTCGTGCACGGGTATGCGAGCTGTCCGCGTTACGGCACGCCCGGGTGACCCTCCAGGTCTGCCGTAGCTAAAACAGGAAGTGCAATAGCTACCATCCACCTACGCGCCACGAATCCTACACACTGTACTTTTAAATTGAAAAAAAAAAAAAAAAAATCAGGAGTCAAAACACGTTTTGAAAATAAAAAAAGACATTCAAAAATTTTGCATGATTTTAAGTCTGTATAAAATGTTATCTTAGAATTAAAAATAAATAAATATCGTTATCGGCTAATATTGATATCTGCTGATATTAACAATATTAATATTGGATATCGGTATCGGCTAAAAATTTTCACATCGGTGCATCCCTAAACATTATAGAAATAAACAAATGAGCTACGGAAAAAGTTTCTCAAAATGTTTAAATTAACGTTTTTGAATGAAATTGTGTGCCGACAATCCTTGACTCTATTGTCCCATATTGAATGTTGGAGTAGTGTTTGTAATATTCCTTTGTGTGTCCAGGCTGCTGCGTGCTCAGTACTCTGAACTCATCCAGCCTCGCTATGACAGCTCGGCACAGGACCCTACAAAAATCTCTATGGGGCAGACCTCTTCAGGACAAAACTCTCCAGGCCAGACCTCAGCGGGACAGATGTCTGCAGGACAAATGCTGCTGGTGGCTTTTGACGGCATGTTCACTCAGCTGGAGACTGCCTTTGGCCAGCTCACTGAGAAGGTAAGGTTGTGCCATGACATGGGCTGGTCAAGTACCAGTCACGTCCCAGAGCTCATCAAATGTATCATTGAGCAAACATAAGGCACTTCAGACAATTTACATAAATGGATAAATGGAAGTCCTACTGCAAATAGTTTTATTGCATACAAACATTTGTGTAAAATGTTTATATGCACCCACAAGCTAACGATGTGCCCTTTCTCAGCTTGAAACAAACTTGAAACGGTTTGTTTCAAGCCTCCAATTTAAATTAGTATTGCCTCACTAAGAATCTGCTTATTATTTAGTGATTGTCAGTGCGCACACACAGGAGAGCTCTGTACCAGGACTAACCGTATGTCCTTCTCAGCTGAGCTGTGTGGAGGTGCCGGGTGCCTGGAGGAAGGTGGACGTGTTAAAGGAGGCACGTGCTGCTCAAATGCACTTCTTTGATAGCACATCTCAGAGACAGCTCATGGATGAACTCTTCTTCCTCAAGAGGCTGCAGACCATCAGAGACTTCTTCAAACTGTGCTCCTCCTTCTCCCAGGTGCTCTCTGGTAAGACCACACACTGGGACTTGTATTACTTTTTCCAGCTATAATTTGATTTTTTTTTTTTAAATATAATAAAATATATACATATAACTCAATACCACAACAGCAGTTGCAATAAATTGGACATCAACATTTAAAATGAATGCAGTGTACAGTTGCTGACATGTAACTTCCCCTTGCATGTGCCCAGGTACCTACCCCTCTGAAGACCTGTTTCCCACCAATGGGCCGAGTGCATTAGGAGGCCAGACGCTGCACCTGCCCCCCGCCTCTGCCAGTGTAGCTGTGGTGAGCGAGGAGCAGATGATCCGACCTATCAGAGCCTTCACTGCAGACTTTGTGAGGGAGATGCTGATGGGGCTGCCCAGTCAAGCCATGGGGCTGGCCCTCTGCAGCATGATCTCTGCTCTGGGCCTGGACATTGTCAGCCACGTGGAGGCCAAGGACTTTGGAGCAGAGAGCAAGGTATTTTACCCAAATGTACCTGAGGCAAGGTTCCAGGCAATAGAGAGATGTTCAGATACATGTGTAGCAGTAGTTTAGAATGTCTCCTACTGGGATTAGACAGAGCCAGACAATGACTGCATTGATTGGTTCTGGTGAAAATGTAAAAAAGAGGTTTCACGTTTAAAGGGAAAGACCTCTCAGGTGGCTGAGTGGCTAGCGCTCACGCTTCACAGCAAGAAGGTTCCGGGTTCGATCCCCGGGTCGTCCAGGCCTTTCTGTGTGTGTTCTGTGTGGAGTTTGCATGCATGGTCTGGGTTCGGTCGCCTGGGCCATTCTGTGTGGAGTTTGCATGTTCTCCCCGTGTCTGGGCTAATAACAGGATGGGTTAAATGCAGAACTGGAATTTCCCCACTGTGGGACTAATAAAGACATAGCTTTCTTTCTTTCTCTAGTTGCATGGATCAAATACAGGATAGATACGGTTTATTCCACATTAGAGCAGGACCAGCCCAGTATGTTGTCTAATGTGTCCCTGGGCTCTGCAGGTGTCTCTGGAGGAGGTGTGTAAGGCTGCGGTGGAGCAGTGCTTGGCATCAGGGCGTGTCTCTCAGCTGCTCCTGAACAGGGCCACAGTGCTGGCCTCCTCCTTCGACACCACCTGGAAGAAGATGGATCTCCTACGCAGGCTGGACACAGGCCTGGAGATAGCCAAGGCCAGCCTGCAGCGCAGCCAACTCCACACGGCTGTGTTCCAGGTAAAAGGAGTGCTCACATCATAGTATTGTATATAACACATAACAGTATAACTACACTGGATACAAAAAGTCTACACAACCCTGTTCAAATGCAAGGTTTTTGTGATGTAAAAAAAATTACATCAAGATAAATAATTTCACAACTTTATCCACTCTTCATGTGACCTATAACCTGTACAATGCAACTGAAGAACAAACAAATCTTTCAGGGAGATGAAGTACAAATAAACAACTGAATCCTTTTATAACTCGGGATGTGGCTGTGTTCAGATTTAACCAATTCCATTCAAACTCATTTTAAACTGGAGTCAGCACACACTTAAAGCACCAATTAAAGAGCCTCTGATCAATCCCAAATAAAGTTCAGATGTTCTAGTAGGCTTTTCCTGAAATTCTTGTAGCCACATCTTCCGGTACAAGCCATGGTCCGCAGAGAGCTTCCAAAGCATCAGAGGGAACTCATTATTCAAATATATCAGGTCACGTGAAGGCTACAAAAGAATTTCCAAGGAATTAAATATACCTTGGAACACAGTCAAGACCGTCATCAAGTGAAGAAAATAGTGAAGAAAATATGGTGAAGAAAAACAGTGACATTACCAAGAACAGGATGTCCGTCCAAAATTGATGAGATGAGAAGAAAACTTGTCAGGGAGGCTGCCAAGAGGCCGACAGCCAATGTTCCCTCTAAGGTGCGCAATTGCGCTCTGCCCAGATGTTCAGCGTGCACATCAAATTCTTTTCAATGCATAATATAAGATCTCACCTGAACTTAGTGCTGGTTTGACACATGGAATCCAATCTGATGGATTCAGTTTGCACATGTGAATGTACACGCGCGTTAGGGACAAGTCCATTTCAAATAGATACATTTCAACTGCATTTCTCTCATTTCCTTCAGTATGGCTGTAGTTGTAGTGCACATCTCCGCAGCTGCTCAGAGCAGCAGGTCCACACCAGCCGACGGGAGCATTGTCCACACACACTCCACGGAGGGAAGAACAGAAGAGGAGACAGGTAGAGCCATAATTTAATCCTCGGCTATTTACTTTGTTTCTGTCCAAGCCATAGTTTTGTGTGAGCCAAAAAGGCAGGACTTGTGTGTGAATCCTCTCCCCAGAGCATTATTCCACAGAGCTCTGACACTCACACAAAATTACTTAAATAGGCTAATGAAAAGCAAGATATAAACTGAGAAAAATGTATACTTATTTTGGAGATTATTATTTTGGGAAAGACCCATCTTACAGTGGCCTATAGGTCCTACAATCCCTAAAAAAAATCTGCAGCTACAAGAAGGCTATATTTATAAAGCTGAAAAAAATCTCATGTGGTTTTACAGGTTTATACACTATAATTTTATGTATGAGGTTATTTTTCAAATATTGTAATGTTCAATGTTTCACTGACCACAGCAGGACCCTCACACTGACATACAACATGTACAAAGCTCATGAACAGATTTTTGTCTTTGTCATTCTAAGTGGACCAAAAAAATCAGTTATATTAAAAGTAATCTAACGGAAATAACTGCAGTAATTTGATGAATAAGCTGTAACTTGTGATGATCTCGGGTATGATGCTGGTGTGGCCACGGTGTGGCCATGTCGGATGTTGCTCACAGTGGTCCAACAAACACTCAGGGAGTTGCTGTGTTTGCTCGGACACATGAAAAATTAGGAGGAACATTGCTGACAGCAACACCGAAGGAGCTGCAGGAAGTACTGGCTGTGTAGTCCATGTGACAACAATCTCCCGTCTTTAAAGGTTTCAGCTTGTTCTTCAATTGCATTGTACAGGTTATAGGTCACATGAAAGGTGGAAAAAGGTGGACATTTTTTGTCTTGCTGTCATTTTTTTTACATCATAAAAACCTGGCATTTGAACAGGGGTGTGTAGACTTTTTATATCCACTGTATATACTGTAATATCCAATACAGTGGCAGCATGAGGATGTCCTGGGCCCCGGCAGTCAGCCTCTGAGCGTGAGCATCCCCCCGCGTTCAGTCATCCTCAACAACATGAAGAAGAAACTGTATAAGCTGAGCCAGGAGGAGAGCGCCATCGTGTCTGTGCAGGTACTGTACACACTGTAACGATTAAGTGTTACAATTCATGTGCCAAAGGAACCTTCAGTGGGCACTCATTCTAATCTTCCACTGATGGGAGCTGCACTGTTTAACATGTGGCTCTGTGTGTTCAGGAGAAGCTGGTGTCCCTGGAGGCCAGCATTGAGCAGCGTTTGAAGTGGGCAGGAGGGGCCAACCCCGCCCTGGCCCCGGTCCTGCAGGACTTTGAGCTAACCATCAGAGAGAGGAGGGCCATGGTGGCTAGGGAGAGCCAACTCACCAGCCAGGTACACTGCTTTAGTGTACTGTTCTTTCATGATTATGAACGTGATTCCATATCCACTCACTGAGCTCTGTCTTCCAGGTGACCTTCTTGTGCTCCACCATCCTGAACCTGGAGGGCCTGAGGACACGCACCCCAGAGGCCCTCAACATGGACTCCAACCTGTTTGAGCTACTCAAGCGCTCCCAGCAGACATGCTCCTATGCAGCCCAGTTCAACAGCAGCGTGTCCCCCTTAGAGCTGCAGCTACTGCAGAGGCTGGTCAGTCTAGCTGCACATCTACCAGTGTATTATGTGTGTAGAGATGTGTATAGTGGAATGTGAGTCCTGAGTGTGGAGGCTGCTTTTGAATGCTGTTTTGAGCCAAGAGTTCTCTCCCCTCTCACCCCCTCCTGTCCCCTCATTCATGGGTCAGTCTAAATATGTCTGACTAATGGTCTTTGCTTGGTGGTTGCGAGTGAGAGAAATACAGTTAAAGTTATTGACTTGTTGGTGTCAAGTGTAATGGTGTGTCCTGTGCTTGCAGAGCCCTGTGCTGGACCTCCCTATCGGCAGCCCTGATTGGCTGAGCTGTGCCCGCAGACGACTGGAGGAGGAGTTGGGGGCGGAGCAGAGAAAACAGGAGGAACAGGAGAGACAGCTGGAGGCTTGTGGCGAGACTCTGCAACTCCTAGTCGACTCCATCAAGAGCATTCTGTCCACTCACAACCGCCAGCTGGGAGATGTCAAGCACCTCCTCCGAGCTATGGCCAAGGTCGGACCAGTCTCATTTTGTAGTCTGTTATGTGTGTGTTTATGTAATCCTTCAACACACAGAACATGATGCACTGTTGTTACATTCTAAAGCATGAAATATAAATGTAGGTTGGATTGTTGGTAAAATTATGCTGAAAATAGCTGTTAGATATGAAGTATAGTTCTGCAAAATTAGAGTAATTATTGTCAAAAACAGTCAAAAAGCTCCACAAAGATTCAATGAAAATGATAAGCTGTAGGACCTTTCAGTGTAATCTTTTTATTTTTGTGCAATACATAACTGGAGATGGTTGAATACATTTAACCCATATTTGTCTAATAACTAACTAATATTAGTTATTATTATTAAAATATATGGGTGGCAGTAGCTCAGTTGGTAGAGCGTTTGTTTACTTATCCAAAGGTTGGCAGTTCAAATGACGTAAGACGTAAGAAACATCAGTGGTTGAGCGGTCAGATCCACTGACCCACAGGTTGGTCGGTATGATTCCGTTGTGTCCTTGGGCAAGACACTTAACCCACCTGCGTACACTGGTGTGTGAATGGGTGAGTGGTTCCTTGTTGTGAAGCACTTTGGGTACCTTGAAGGTGGAAAAGCGCTGTATAAAGATGTGACCATTTACCACATTTATTTGAAGTTCATTTCTAAAATTCACTATCATTTTTCGCTTTTTGGGATTGAATGCATTTTTTTTTCTCACTCCTTTACTTTGCTCAAAAAGACAAATCTGACAGATGGGATGGCTGGTGCCATCCCTAACTTGAACCTAAACGCACACTGACATTTCCAGTGGGCCATTGCTAAAATACTGTACTTGAATATATGCCATTATCCTGACCCGAGTAGAGATGTAACTTTACTAAATTATTCAAATGAAATGAAGTCTCCTTCATAAAGTCACTTCTTGTTGATATTGCCCATATTCCATGTCTGACTGCTGTGGCCCTGATGTCCTCCTGCAGGATGAAGAGGCTGCTCTCACAGAGGGGGAGGAGGTGGTGTATGAAGGCAGTGTGAGACACTTCCTGATTGAGTACAAGGCATGGCATGACAACATGCAGCTGGCCCTGTTCACCGTGCTGCAGGCCAGCGGGCAGCCACGCAGCCAGGAGCAGCTGGAGCTCCTGGAGGAGGTGCCCAGCACACTTAAGGAGCTGCTGCCCCAGACCCAGAGGTCAGTCAGGGGGGAGTCACCTGGTATATTTAGGCTTGTCAACTTCATGTAACACCCTCTTAGGACTTCTTATCACACTTATAATAATGTTGAATAGTTGTAATAGTTCTAATAATATGGCATACTGTGTACCGCCATTTTGTGTGTAGTGTGTACAATGGGCTGGTGGGCTTCGCCTCACCTCTGGTCACTGACAGGGATACCGCCTGCAACAGTCCAGTGAGCACTGTCCACACCACCTTCGCCACAGGTACCTGTGCACGCACACACGCACGCACACACACACACACACACACACACACACCCCTTGGGTTTCTATACTTCCAGGGAACATAACATTGACACCATTCATTTCATTCCTAACCTTAATCATAGTCACTAGTTGTCTATCCTAAAACATATTCTTAACCTATGTGAACTTTAAGCCATGTGGTTGATGTAATAATATTAATATTTAATTTAGTCTCCATGATATGTACAGACACTGCCTCCACGACTTGGCCTGGATGAAAGTCTGTTTATTTCATAGTTCTATAAATGTGCACCTTTTTGAATAGGTAAACAGCTTTACGGGGGACAGGTGCTCGACTGCAGTAGTGAGAATCCATATAATTGATATGACCTTTTATGGTTATTTTCAAATGGTTCAGTTTATCTTTTGATGGCATAGTGTGTGGCCATTGCCTGCCTCTGGCTGCTTTGATTGACTGTAGAATTATCATTAAAGCAAATATTTCACATGTTTACCTCTTATCTGGGGACACAGATGTCATGCTTATGAAAAATAAATGAATGAAGCCATGGTTGCGTAGTATGTTTCATTAATTTCACCTCAGAGGCACTTTTACAACAGGAAATGAAAATGCAGTGAGTTTTGCCTTCATAATGTGCAGTGAAAGTACACACAGGTATATTCTGGCCGTTTTTATAGATTACTAAAGTGTTTTTTTACCCCATCAGCTGTGCGGTGTAGCCTGGTGAAGACCCAGCCAGACTCCATGTCCCAGAGTGCACGCAAGGCCCTCCCACGCAACATTGCTACACCCACTGACACACCCCCAAGTGCTTTAGTGGTGAACAAAGGCCTGAACCCCAGTCCGAAGAGGGCTCTGCGGGATCCCAAAACAGGCCGAGGTAAGCTGCTCACCTCCTGCACTCTCTGCTGACCCCCCGTGCTTTCTGCTGGTCTAACCCTGTGCTGTGTGTGTGTGCAGCTGTGCAGGAGAGGAACTCGTATGCCGTCAGTGTGTGGAAGAGGGTCAAGGCCAAACTGGAGGGCCGTGACATCGACCCCAACAGGAGGATCAGTGTCACAGAGCAGGTACCCACCACACACCATCAATCAATCTCCTAGCATCCACTTTAACACTTAGATTTAAGAATGTTTTATATCCCTCTCTATTTATCGTCAAATATTTGATCTTCTATTCTACTACAACTATTCCTGCCCTTCCAATTTCCCTCCATGTGCCGCATGCCTGCCCCGGCTCTGGTGTACTCAGTTATGTTTGTGCTTAGGTGGACATGGTGATTAAGGAGGCCACCAGCCTTGAGAACCTGGCCCAGCTGTATGAAGGATGGACCGCCTGGGTGTGAGCTCACACTGCTTCTTGTCTTTGGTCCAGCGAAGGCTTGGAGATCCACCAGACTCGTGTGGGTCTGGGGGCACAGCCGTACCGGAGCACACAGGGGGAGGAGCTGGAGGCACCCCACGCTCCTGGCACCCCTCGCCGGCAGCCGCACGACCCGCCACATGAGGGCCAACACAATGCCCTCTTGGCCTGTGGTCAGCCCGTCTTTCTGGGTATGGTGGTAAAGTGCTGTGGGATGGGAGAGGGGGGACCGGCCTCTGCGCCCCCCCCCACACCTGCACAGCCTCTGACGTACCCATAAACAGTGCATCCCGCTGGGCCCCTACAGCTCTGCTCTGGGCTCATGGTCCTGAAGAGGTCCAGGAGGAGGGGACTAAAGCTCAGCGGGACATAAACTACTCGGACATGTTTGTGACCCATGTGAACCTAAAGAACAGGACTGTCGAGCAGCCTACTCTGACACAGTCACAGGCTGCTGTCTCAGACTACACTGTCTGTAAGCGTATTGTCCTGTTGGCTCAGTGCTAGTGTTTTCACCTGTCTATAGATGTATTGCTTTCCTTGTGTACACGCCCCAGCCCTACTGCCTGTTTTTATTAACCTTCCTTCTAGTTTTACCTTTTTAGTGGGACATTGGTTTGGTGCTGGTGAACACAATTTCTTATGATTTTATTGGAATTTGTTTAATGCTAAATAAATCTGAAAGTAAACAAGATGTGCTGTGTGTTATCTTTGGAGTAATATGGGGCAGCCAGAGTACTGATGGGGGTCATACATTCTGCTGCTAAATGTATCCAATTCATCACAAGGTTGCCAAATTGTCCTAATGAATATACTGCAATAGACTATCAAATCTAGCTCAGATCTGGTGATGGGTCCCCCTGTTCCTGGCAGGATTCTACAGGAGAAATGGGTTAAATACAGAGGACAAATTTGCCATATAATTTGTATATTAATCGACGCAGGGCTCCCATATGAAGTATCCTGGCATATTTAACAAATAAGAGATTGTCCCACTCTGATGTGTCCTGTGTCCCCTGTGAGCTGGCCCTGTGCTGGGGTTAATGATTGATGGATCGCTGGCCTTTGTCCCTGCTCTCATCTGCTTCTCTCAGCTCTGTCCCCAGTGCAGCCATGTCCCAGCGTGTATGTGTGAGCGACTTCGAGGAGCAGGCCCGAAAAGTGCTGCCCAAAGCCGTGTATGATTACTACCGCTCTGGTGCTGATGAGCAATGCACTCTGCATGACAATGTGGAGGCCTTCAACAGGTACGGTTCCCGCTGTAGACTGCATGGGTGGGTGCTTATGGGGACATGTTGGTTACAGCTTTGCTTTTTATAATTTTAATCCTTTAACATTCAGTGGTAATGTGCTGAGCCCATATTTTAAACAAAGCGTTAGTACAATTCTACTTACAGGGCAGTGTTTGGCTAATTCATGTACTTTCAAATGTACCTGGCTCATTGGGGCTGTAAGAGCTTGAATTTTATTTAAACAGTTGTGGCTCACTTGGCATCCAAACTTTTTTTAGATTTTACTGTAAATTTTTACAGGAATATTCTAATACTTTTTTCTTTTATCTACAGCTATGACATACTTTACCACAGATTACTTTCCGTATTTAGTGATAAAAGGCATTTTACATTTGTACCCTTCAAAATGGTTGTGGCGTGTGATGCAGTAATCTGGCGGTTTCTTTAAAATGCTTTAAAATTACTGGAAAGGCTACTGGAATATTTAAAGAATATTAAATAAACTTCTACTTTTAAAAACATGTCTAAAAATTGATTCTAGGCTATTTATGCAGTATTTTAAAAATTGTGAAAAAATTAACAACCGCATTTGATATTCAGATTTGGCATTTGGCCAAGCATTTAATTTTTTTCGGTTTCAGCAACAAATTTTCATTTTGGTGCATCCCTATTTACTGTTTTAAAGTGTCAAAACTTTCAGCTTTTAGATATTAATGTCAGTTAATCATTGAAAATGTGCTATGGTCAATTTAATAAAGCCCCCAGATGCCTCCAGAAGTTTGATCATTCTGATAAAAGCATATTAAAGGCTCTATATTGTTTACTATTTAAAGTGGCTCCATATAAGGTTCCTGTTAGCAGGCATCTCCATTGAGATGGAAAGATTGATGATCTTCCAAGTAAAATGTTTAATGTCATTCTGTGGAATATTCCGCAGTGGGACTTTAATTCCAAATGTTTAGAAAAGGTTCAGGCTGTAATCTTAAACTGTGCTGTACACGAGGCTGGAAATGTATTCATCCAAATCTTTCCAACATCAGCTCAATCCTGATGAGTTTATCAAGAGAATTTTTATTAGTTTTTAAATGACTTCATGTCACTACAATAGAAGGTATTTGTACAGCTTTTGTGGAGTAACTATATAGTCTTACCTCATGATTCTAACATCCAGCAAAGCTCACACATTAAAGTTCTGCCATAGGGAGGTTCACAGATTTCTTTTTGTGAAATAAGTGTTTTGAAATGTGGACAAAATGAAAAAAAAATGTTTAATGTATCAGACAGATGTGTTGAAAAAGCTTTATCATTAAAGGTGCACTTTGTAACATTTGAGTGAAGCAATTGTGGCCATACCAGCTTGTCAAAGCCTGATCTCATTAGATCTCAGAAGCTCAGCAGGGTAGTATTTGGATGGGTGGCCGCAGGGAAAATCAGGTGCCACAGTGGGGCGCCAGTGGCGAAAACTGTTGTGTCCTTAGACAAGGCACTTCACCCATATTGCCTAGTATGAAAGTGGTGATGGTGGTGGTCGGAGGGGCCGATGGTGCAGATTGGCAGCCTCACTTCCATCAGTCTGCCCCAGGGCAGCAGCTGGGCAGCTACAATGGTAGCTTACCATCAGCAAGGGTGGAGTAAATGAATAATGCTCTGTAAAGCTTCTTTGAGCATCCAGAAAAATCACTATCTAAAATTATATTATTAAAGCGTCTGTCCAAAAGTGTTAAATTTCAGACACACTGCATGGCCAAGTTGCAGGTCAGACCCATGGAGAGGTGAACTCTAAGACGGAGAGACAGAGACTTTATTGATCCCGAGGGAAATTCCAGTTTTGCTGCAGCAACATTTCCACTGCGCCTCTCAGTGTCCTTTCTGGCTCAGTCAAAGGTCTCAGTGCAGTTTAACAGAAGGACTGGTCGAGAGGGTCAGCAGATCCTGAATCAGGGCAGTTTGAGGAGGGTTTTGGAGTTCCTCATACTCTCGCTTTGCTTTCTGTTGAGCTATACTGAAATCACTTTGAGACATAAAATAATCAGCTGGAGGCAGAATAAGAATGCATTTATTGACGGTCCATGTTTGACAAACAGAAGAATATTTACCAGGAAATAGTAGAAAAGTGCAAATAGAAGAAGAAACAAAGAAGCAAAGCACGAAGCAGACTAGATGAAGACTAGACAAAGACGAGACTAAAACATAATCCCTTCCAGGCTATGCCCATATACGTCTTTCTGTTTATCAGAGGTACACATTTTAATTTCCTGAATAGAAATAATGGCAGATGAGGAGCTGTTGGCACAGCTGGTTAGCAAACAGCCCAGTGCTTGTGTAATGTCTGCACCCATGGGTCACTAGTATGCACGTTTTAAACTCATGGTCTAATAAAGTTTTATAACTTTAACTTCAGTATAATGTAATATGGAATACAATTATGAAACTTATAACAGCGTACACCTTCAGTGTTTGGTTAGTACCTACATTAGTATTTGGTGATTCTGCATCTTCCGATTTTGATTGGTTGTCATCAAAGTTAAAGTTGACCGCCAGGAACCTTGGAGTCACTTTTGACAACAATTTCAAATTTGATAAGCAGAATGACAGTGTTGTGAGAGCCAGTTTTATCAGTTACGCCTTTTATCTAAAGTCAAGCCTTTTTTTAAACCACACCGACCTTGAAAGGACCATTCATGCTTTTATCAGTTCTAGAATAGATTATTGCAACGCACTTTATGTTGGTGTCTCCCAAACTGCCCTCAGTCGTTTTCAGCTTGTGCAGAACGCTGCAGCTCGTTTTTTAACCAACACACCTAGACGTCAGCACATCACCCCAGTCCTTTTTACACTTCATTGGCTTCCAGTTTCTTTTAGAATTGATTTTAAAATTTTACTTTTTGTTTTTAAAGCTCTTAATGGTTTAGCACCTTGTTATTTGACTGAACTTTTATTTGTCCGAAAATCAAATCGCACTTTAAGGTCAAATAACCAACTTCTTTTGGAAGCCAGGCTCAAACACTGGGGTGATGGAGCTTTCTCTGTGGTTGGTCCCAGACTGTGGCACAATCTGCCCTTTGAGCTTCACAACATCACTGATTTTAACCTTTTTAAATCTAGGCTCAAAACACATTTATTTAAAATGGCTTTTAATACTTAGTAGTTTGTGGCATGTCATTTTTCTGCACTGTGTTTTACTATTTATTGTTTTACATTTATACATTTGTTTTATTCTATATAATGTTCTGTTATTTGTATTGTTGTATTTTCTGTTTTTAATTGGAAAGCACTTTGGTCACCATTGGTGTTGTAAAGGGCTATATATACTCAACAAAAATATAAACGCAACACTTTTGTTTTTGCTCCCATTTTTCCTGAGATGGACCCAAAGATCCAAAATTCACTCCAGATACACAACACTACCATTTCTCTCAAACATTGTTCACAAATCTGTCCAAATGTGTGTCAGCGAGCACCTCTGCCCCGCCGAGACAATCCACCCCACCTCACAGGTGCGCCACATCAAGATGCCGATCCGACATCATGACCAGTGCACAGGTGCGCCCCAGACTGCCCACAATAAAAGGCCACCCCGAAATGTGCATTTTTTTTTTCTTTATTGGGGGTCTGGGGACTCAGAACCAGTCAGTATCTGGTGTGACCACCATTTTCCTCATGCAGTGCAACACATCTTCTTCGCATAGAGTTTATCAGATTGTCAATTGTGGCCTGTGGAATGTTGGTCCACTCCTCTTCAATGGCTGTGCGATGTTGCTGGATATTAGTGGGAGCTGGTACACGCTGTCGTATACGCCGGTCAAGCACATCCCAAACATGCTCAATGGGTGACATGTCCGGTGAGTATGCTGGCCATGCAAGAACTGGGACATTTTCAGCTTCCAAGAATTGTGTACAGATCCTTGCAACATGGGGCCGTGCATTATCTTGCTGAAACATGAGGTGATGTTCATGGATATGGCACAACAATGGGCCTCAGGATCTCATCACGGTATCTCTGTGCATTCAAAATGCCATCAATAAAATGCACCTGTGTTCTTCGTCCATAACAGCCTTTGAAGAGGAGTGGACCAACATTCCACAGGCCACAACTGACAATCTGATAAACTCTATGCGAAGAAGATGTGTTGCACTGCATGAGGCAAATGGTGGTCACACCAGATACTGACTGGTTCTGAGTCCCCAGACCCCCATAAAGCAAAAAAAAAAAAAGACATGAGAACTTAATTCTTCTCCAATAAGAGCAAGAGCCAAAAGTGTCCCTTTTCTGTGTCCTGCAGCATCACAGCAGCTTCCGGGGGAAGGACCAGGTGAACACAACAGGAAAGGCCTCATTCTTATTCCGCTCTGGTGTTTCATTGGTGATGAAATGATTCATTCCCTCAAAATGTTCCTGTAGAAATGCTCGGGGGCCAAATACTCTCTGACCGGCCCGCGAAAGGTTGCTTGGAATTAAAAAAAATAAAACCTACTTTCAAAATAATGCACTGATGCATTTGTACGGATGATCATCTGTCGGATGTGCTTCACATCTCCACCTCAAACATGAACCTGACTTTGATAAACTTGTTAAAGCTCAACAGAGGCGAGATTTCTCTCACTGATCAAGAAAAAAATATTAAACATGCTAACTTTGACTTTTTTTCTACATAGTTTGGCAGTTGGACAAAAATTTTGTGACATATCTTGTATTATATTTGGCATACAAAGACATTGTGGTGTCTTAATAGAAAGTTAAACTCAGAAAGCATTGTGGGGTTAATGTGACTGAAAAAGAGTTATAAATGTTTCAAGTTTACCATTGTTTTGAATTACGTATTTTACTGAATAAACTCAGTTTTTGTAAAACCTCACTCTCATTACTTAATAATAACACATAACTTACCAACTTCTGTAAACAATGCCATTTACTGATTTCAACGTAGAAATAAAATTAATAACCAGAGTAGACTTCAAACTTTTGGCCCTCCACAATATTTTCTGCTTCTCATTTGGCCCCTGGGGAAAAATAATTGCCCACCTCTGCTCTAGAAGGTCTTCTGCCACATTTGCTTCGCATCTCAAATATCCATACCTAGCTCCTTAGCAGGAAAAAGCACAACGGCTCATTTCACAAAATCCAACAGACCCTTACTTGTGTCCATTGAACTGCAAATGCTGCACTTCTTAGTTGGTTAAAATCTCACAATATGATGTTAAAAATTGAGCTTAAAAAAAAAAGTTTTAAAAACTGCTCGGTGTGTGAGCCAGGTAGCCACAAGAGCAGCCAACCACTCCATTGCCATGGGAAAGACAGCTTTAAGGCTTCACTCTCATTTTTAAGGTGACCTGTAGGTTTGCTTTTATCATGCCCTTATCTTGAGCCATAAAATGATTCAATGTTGTGCTCTGTCATTTCCTCTTCTGCTCCATCTCATCAGTGTGCTCCAATCCCTCGCTCTGTGTGCAGGTGGTGTATGGTCCCCCGTGTGCTCCGAGACGTGTCCTCAGTGGACATGTCCCTGTGTGTCCTGGGACAGCTGCTGAGCATGCCTGTGTGTGTGGCCTCCACAGCCATGCAGAAGATGGCCCACGCTGATGGGGAGTTGGCCACAGCCAGAGGTACTCTCCTCACACATGTACCCTGTAGGCCAGTGTTTCCCAACCAGAGGTACAAGAACATTGCAGTGAGAACATTGCAGGGGGTACTCGGCAGTGTCGCTGCCAGGCGCAGGGGGAGATTTTTTTTTAATTTTTAAAAATTCTAATTTGATTAAATTTGAGTTAAAGAAAAGAGAGAAAATGACTGACAATTAAAATTTCAAATTAAGGAGATGAAATAAAATGATTTTCATTTAATTATTTGTTGTGTCACGTTCTACTTTTGGAGAATTATCAATGGTATGAGTGAGGGGGTACTCGAGGTATGACAAAAAGGCTCAGGGGGTACACAAGATACAAAAGGTTGGGAAACACTGTAGGCATATACATGACCAATCAAAAGTCTGGACACACTTTTTCATGTTTCTTTATTTACATGAATATTTACAATGTAGATTCTCGCTGAATGCAAACTATGAGTGACACGTGTAGCAATTTAAAGTGTAAATACAGCCGCAAGCGGCAATGATCAGCCCTCACTTGCATTTGTAGGGTGACGTTAACACTCAATATTCCTCCTTTTTTGTAGGCCAGTTGGACTGTTTTCTTTTTGGGCAGCATTATTTTCCCCATTATAATTTTCATTTGTTTCAACGTTTAACCAGTTGGGTGCGCTAATGCGCCTTTTTGAAGATATGGCCACATTTGAACTTTTAAAAGTTTCATAAATGAAAATGCAGCAGTTAGATGTCTACATAGGATTACATTATGAAATTTGTCCCATGATTAATCCAAGATGGCGAACTTTGGTTTGGGAGGGAGCGTGGTCAAATATAGTTTTGTTCCTATTCCCATGATGCATCTGTGTATCAAATTTAGTTTGGCTACACCAATATTTTTGTTGGGGGTCCCATTGGTGATTACAGATTTTTGGCCTGTTGCCATGGCAACACAATGAAAGATGGCATGTGGGTGTCATTGACTCTTTTCACTGAGACCATGTCACAAATGTGTGTACCAAATTTTATATGTCTATGACAAAGTAAAATGTAATTGTTCTATACAAATTCCCTAGGGGACGTTATTGCATGCATATTTTATTTTCTTATATCATTGTGTTCAGGTTCGGGTGTCCACCAACAATTAACATTTGAATGAAATTAGCCAATTATCATTTGTCGAAGTTTGATGGCAAGCCGCAAAAATGAACCCGAAATTGTGCCGTTGTCATGGAAACACCTTTTAGTCTTTTAGAATGCTTTTAACAACTTTTAGTGTCCCACATATCTAGATAATACAGAATGATTCTGGTGAGGCTGGGTCCAAAACCTTAGGATGAGATTGATAAAGTAGGAGGACAGGAAAATGCGCCTTCGATGCCAGGTCACGTGATCAGTCCGATATGGCTGACTTCTTGTTTGTTCCCTAGCAACCGTGTAGTATATTTTTGGTTGGAAATGACATGACCTATCCACCACCTGAATTTCATTTGTCTGTCTGTCTGTCTGTCTTCAACGTTTTTCAGGCCAGGGACCCCCAAACAGATGGCAAACTGGGCCAGGGACCCCCTACTATATATACGGCATAGAATTGTGTTTTATATTAAATTGAGCTTATTGTCATGTATAAACATTGCTGTTATTGCTCTGTTATGGTACATCCAATACAAGGAAATAATACACAGGTTAATACTGTATTTTACACTATAAAAGGGTCAGGGTCAAGAGATGCCAAGAGAGCAAAGCAGAAATATAAAATATAAAATAATATTATTTTAAAGTGGAAAAAAAAGATTTCGCGACCCCCCTGCGGGTCGCGACCCCCCGTTGAAGACCTCTGGTCTACGACAAAATTCATTTTTCGGGTCTAGCCATAGGCGCAATGTAGCAATGTATTTAGATAAAAAAAAAATTTTAGATTTTGTAATGCAGAGTATTAGTAAATTCCTATTTTGGTGTTCTTGAATTTTGTGCAAATTTGGTGACTTTTCATTGGTGACAAGTTGCCAAATTTTGCAAAAAGGGGGTGAGGAAAAGAAGATGATCAAGAAGAAGAAAAACCAGAACAATAACAATATAGGGCCACCTATGGTTGCACATGTCATTGGAAAGTACTTGCGTCCAGTAACGCACCCCTGGAGGCCATTGACGAGCGTGTTGCGCTCGTTATTGACAAGAGTTAACAATTACAATTCTGTCGCCGTTGCGGCAATGGGTAATGCCAGTCTGTACTATTGGATGAATCAAGACCACCCTATGTTTGGAATGAACGATTACAATTAGGCCGCTATCGCAGCCATGGGTGGTGCCACTGTGCCATGTCAGCGGGCACTAGTCATTGACATGAGTGCCACTAGGAGAGAGCGCTTCGCACTGCTGAACAATCACAATAGGCCCTACTCCACCCTTGGAGCTTGGGCCTAAAAATAGCCTTTACCCTTTGCTTTGAATTCTGCTTTGCTCTCTTGGCATCTCTTGACCCTGACATGGCACAGCTGTGAAGTAAAAAAACTTCGTCATGAAGCTCAGTGACAGAAGGGTGAGGGTTTGCAGTTGTCGACAAAGAAAGGGTGGTCATATCCTGTGAAATTCTCTTTGGGGCATGTCATGTTGTGACTGAGTGCCTCTTTTCTAAGCACAATTACAGCCACTCCTCCTGTTGGTCAGCATTTGGTATTCACTGAGTGAGTGACAGATGAACAGATGATATGTGCAACATTCTGAGGACTTCTTTCCATTCAAAAGAGATCATATTTTTTTACTTGTTAATCGCTGTAGCAACGGTCCCAAATCATATTTATAAAAACCATGGATACCTGTGATGCAGTGTTGATCATGTGTGTTGTCACAGTGTTGGTCATGGTGTAGAAAATCTTTGTTGCTTTAAATTAAACAGATGTTTACCATTTTGACATTGCAGCTTCAAATGAGCTGCCCCTGCTGTGTTAAAAGATTTACTCAAAATGCAGTAGAAATGAGTTTTATGAATGCAGAAGAACAGAATATATCAATGCAGTGTTTATCAGGACCATAGTGGAGTACTGTTCAGTGTGTACGTGCTGGTGTTTTGCTGTAGTGATGAAGTTGTTGTGTTGGCCTACAGCATGCAGAACGGTGGGCACAGCCATGATGCTGAGCTCCTGGGCCACCTCCACCATAGAGGAGGTATCTGAGGCTGGAGGGGGTCCCGGGGGGGTCCTGTGGATGCAGCTCTACATCTACAAAGACCGCGAGCTCAGCCTGTCTCTGGTGCGGCGGGCAGAGCAGGCCGGTTATCAGGCCATCTTCCTCACAGTGGACACTCCGTACCTGGGCCGGAGGTGGGATGATGTGCGCAACCGCTTCAAACTGCCCCCTCATCTCAGGTATGACCACGCCCTCACCTCAGTTTTGACCACATCCTTACCTCAGGTATGACCACACCTCCATCTCAGGTATGATCAAATCTCCATCTAAGGTATGATCAAGGGATGCACGATATATCGGCATTTAACATCAGTATCGGCCGATTTTGCCAAATTTTTTTAACACATCTGCATCGGCCCGATGTGTAAAACTGGGCCGATATTAACGGCCGATGCTATAGTAGTCCACTTGTTATTTGTGTAGTGTCGGTAGAGGGGGAGGGTGATTTGACCATGCTGTATTTGTTTGGGCATGTGAGTGTGTCCGCGAGGCAAAGCAGCATGGGATTGTGGGATGTTAAACTGAAGAGAGAAAACAAAATGCGCAACAGCGGAGCAGCACCAGGATGAAGAGGCTTGATCAGACGAAAAGGCTCAATCAGACAAACTGTGAAATACACACAATATGTTTAGAGCCTGAAAACAGGTTTGGATCTTTGGTTTCATTCCGTAATATCTTTGCAGATTTTGCCTATCACGGGTTATTTTTAGAATGTGACCACTGCGATAAACGAGGGACCACCATACTGAGCCGCATCAGAGGGATCAAAGAGCCGCATGTGGCTCCGGAGCTAAGTTTAAGTTTTGTTTTGGTGCAGTACTTTTGTCAGTACTATAAATACCTTGCTTTGAAAAACAAAAGTTCTATCACACTTCAGGCAGAGCACTGGGAGCTGTCCTTAATAAGGTCGAGCTGTACAGGGATCTTGGTTATAAAACGTTGTGTTTATCTTGTATCTGTCCATGTTTAAGTTTATTGTAATTTGACAAAATGTGTTGCAGTTCCTTTTCTTGGCAATACACAAAATGGCCCCCAAACCTGAAGTATATGTGGTGATGTGGGAGCCATGTGAAATGCAGATTAAGAGTGAAATGGTGATTTATCATCCTTGTTTTTGTTTTTTTAAACTTTCTCACAGGGGTTTTGTGAATAAAATAAGTTAAGCTTTATGGAGTCAAAACACGTTTTGAAAATAAAAGACATTCAAAAATTCATTTTGCATGATTTTCAGTCTGTATAAAATGTTATCTCAGAATAAAAAAAAAAAAAAGGTATCGGTTAATATTGGTTATCGGCCAAATCGGTATCGGCTAAAATTTTCACATCGGTGCATCCCTAGTATGATCACACCTCCATTTAGGTATGACGCCACCGCCACCTCAGGTATGACTACATGCTCATCTCAGGTATGAGCACACCTCCACCTCAGGTATGACCGCTCCACAAGTATTACCATATCCACTGACCCCACTTCATCTCGCTCCATGGTACATGAAAAGGTGCGTGACTGTGTGATTGGTAGGGGTCAGCAGACCAGTGCAGCAGTCACATCTGTGCCAGTCTGCCAGGGCAGTTGTGACTGTGAAAGTGGCAGCACACAGAGTCAATGAGGAGCTGATAAATAATAATGGAACTGTGACATGACTTTGAAAATCTTGAAAAAAGTAAGACTATTAGAATCATGATCACAGTAACATTGCCAAAGCAAAAAGAACAGCATGGGGTGCACCAACTACTTACAATACTGTACCCCACCCTAACTCCGAGCTGACCTCTCCTCCCCCTGTCTGTGTGTGCAGCATGTCCAACTTCTCGGCCCCCTCCCTGTCCTTCTCTGAGGACACTTATGGAGCGGACAGTGGCCTGGCTGTGTATGTGTCCAAAGCCATCGACCCATCTCTGAGCTGGGAGGACGTTCTGTGGCTCAAGAGGAACACGCACCTACCCATCATCCTCAAGGGGGTCCTCAGCGGTCAGTATGTACAGTCTGTGCAGCTGCCCTGACCACAAGCTAACAGATTCATGCTGTTTACAGTGCATAGACCTAACCTGCCTTACTCTAAGAGTTTGTATACAATATTGTGGTAATTGTTCTTGTGGTGTTTTCAGGAGTGTAGTTTCTGTGTCATACTTTGGTCATGCTCGTGTCAATTAGACTGGAGACTCATCTTTTCTGTTTTATACCTATGTAGTGCGTTATAAAGGGAATAATTGATATTAAAGATTGGAATTTAAATGTTCTAAATTAAAGTGGCACTCACATGGCTTTGTGACTGTAACTTTTGACTAGAAGTAGAGAAGTAGGGGCACTACTCAACAAATGTTGAGAAATATTACCAATCCAATATAATCAATTATCTAAATTAATTAATAATAAAACAATTGTTCTGAAGGTTCGTAAATTCTTGTCCATGACAGTGACCCATATCTGGAATTCTGGAAATAACATCACTATACAGTGAACCCTCGTTTATCGCGGGGGTTAGGTTCCAGAAATAGCCCGCAATCAGTGAAATCCGCGAAGTAGGACAATTTTATATTTTACAATTATTCTACATGTTTTAAGGCTGAAAACGCTTCACCAGACACATTATACACCTTTCTGAGACTGGTATTAACATTTTCTCACATTTTTCTCTTGTTTAAACACTCAAACTTTTGTAGATTTTCATTAAAATATATTAATAGTGGGGGGGGGGGGCACGTGACACGCGGACACGTGCGCGCGGACACGTGTGTTTGTTTTGGTACCACATATCCATGCCATGTGCGAAAGTCGAGTGGAAAGCGACCTGGATATCATTTTGGGCAAGACTCAAGCCAATGCTAACAGTGCCGAACTGCTAACAGACGCCTCTGAGCACCAGTCCTCACCACAAGACCAGGTAAGACCAACCTGCGCTCACAAGAGTTGGTTGCATTTCACCCCGGGTCCAAAATCAGACCGCTATCAATGCGTCGCCAATACTCCACAGCTCTCTAGGACGGGGTCGGGTTCGTCCTCTCGGCGTGACGGGGAAGAGCCACTGTCTCCTCTGTGCGCGCGAGTGTCCTCCCCCTGCTGCGGCTCCCTCGAATGCGGCTCTCCCCGCTGCGGCTCCCCCGGCCCGTCCATGTTGATTCTTGGCTCTTCCATGGTCCGGCTCGCACTCTCTTCCATGGCTCGTGCAAGTAAACAAAGGCCACACCTCCTGTCACCCAGGCGCTCTCGTGAAGGAAATCAGAGACTCTGTCCCTGGTCTAGACCTGGTTTAGTCCTGGTTTAGTCCTGGTTTAGTCCTGGTTTAGTCCTGGTTTAGACCTGGTTTAGACCTGGTTTAGTCCTGGTCTAGTCTCTTAGCTAATCAGGGCGCAGGACAGAATGTTACACTGTAAAAAAAAAAGTTACACTATAAAAAAAATTGAAAAAAAATAAAATAAATATTGGAAAAAAAAATCCGCGAAACAGCGAGGCCGCGAACAGTGAACCGCGATACAGCGAGGGTTCACTGTACACCAAAGCAAACTGTGGTTTATGAATATTTATTGACCAAGTTAAACAGAAGCATTTAGATATGAAATATGCCAATGAGTGTAGGCTGCTCTAGACTGGTGTCTAAAGACTGAAGGTTAGGTACATCTTTAAGAGTCATCTAAAAATATAGCCGCAAGCGGCAATGATCAGCCCTCGCTTGCACTCACAAGCCCGGCAAAAAGTTTGTCATAGCCAAACCAAATTTGGTACACAGAAACACCGTTGCTAGGTGACCAAGAGGAAGTCACCCATATTGGACCAAGCACGTGACCCGGCGCCAAAGGCAAATTTTCCGGTCCTCGTATTTTAACAAACTCCTCCTCAGGTTTTTGACCCAGACTCACCAGAATCGTGCTGGATCATCTCAACAAGTGGGACATTAAAAGTTATTAAAAGCGTTCTAAAAGAGTGAACGGTGTTTCTGTGAAAACGCTTTTGCCGGGCGTCCCATTGGCAAGGACAGATGTTTGGCCTGTTGCCTGTTGGCAACACGGGTATAGCCATAGGCACAGTATGTGTTGAGTCTAAACTGATCAATCAAGCCATTCTGTGACATGTCCACATACAACCAGGGAGAGTAGAGATGTCCAGTCACAGTGTGGTCCTGAGGTCCAGGTCTGAAGTCTTCAGGATGTCAGATCTGACATCTGACAGATCTGTTTAAAGAGGAGCAGAAAACATCTTCATAGTGTCCATGAGGTGTGAACAGCACTGGTCACAGATTAAGGCCAATTACTTAATCAAAAATGCTACAAAAATGCAAATATGTAATTTGGAAAAATATGAAAGCTTTGCTTTCGGTCAAATTAGCTACAGTAATCTGGATAAAAACAAGTCAAAAGGACAGTACAAATTTGGAAGAGGGAACTGTAAGTTTTTAATTTCTAGGGCTCGCTCTCTCTGGAATGTTTTCTTCAGCGGAGAAGATGAGGTCTGTCTCTCCTCTCCTCAAACTGGGCTGCTGAACTGAGCAAGCTGCATAATGTTAACAGAGTCTATACTTTTGTGACCACCCGCTTAATTTTAGTGGGGAGAAGTCTTGGCTAAAGTTGGGTGGGGGTTGAGTGAGGAGAGTTTTGTGAAATTCCTCTCACATTACGTATTATGAACCATTAACACCATTTCACACAAATAAGATTCACATAATCTTGTCAGAGGTGGAGTAGCGAGGCTATGGAGGAGCTGCGTACGTGCTTGGAAACTACAGACTGGGACGCTATGAGAGCTGCTTCTGACAGTTTGGATGAGTAAACAGACACTGTCACCTCATATATCCACTTCTGTGAGGACAGCATTGTGCCATCACGCACCTGGGTGAGTTATAACAATGACAAACCCTGGTTTACTCCCAAACTCAAACGGCTGTGGCTAGAAAAAAGGCAGGCTTTCAGAAGTGGCGATAGAGACCTCTACAAGGATGCCAAGTACAGGTTTAGCAGAGAAGTGGGCACTGCTAGACGCCAGTTCTATGAGAATATGCAGCAGCAGATCTCAGAGGACGACTCGGCTTCTGTGTGGAGAAGTTTTAGGAAAATCACGAACTACAAACCTAAAACTCCACACTCCACCGATGATCTGCCCCTAGCCAACAGTCTAAACGACTTCTACTGTCGTTTTGATGAGCCATCAAGAAGCTCTCACACCTCCAGCCGTCCCATCAATAGAGACTACCTGGACACTTATCCCCCCACCCCCCCTGCTTCCCCCTCACCAGAGCCATCTCCACCCCTTCACATTCATGAATGCCCGGAAAGCGTCTGGCCCAGACGGTGTCTCTCCTGCCACCCTGAGACACTGTGCCAACGATCTGGCCCCGGTGTTTACGGGCATCTTCAACTCCTCACTGCAGGCTTGTCATGTGCCTGCCTGCTTCAAAACCTCCACCATTGTTCCTGTCCCCAAGAAGCCAAGGATCACTGGACTTAATGACTACAGACCTGTGGCTCTGACATCTGTGGTCATGAAGTCATTTGAGCGCCTGGTTCTGCCCCACCTCAAGACCCTCAAGGCCCCCCTCCTAGACCCCCTGCAGTTCACCTACAGAGCCAACAGATCTGTAGATGACGCCATCAACATGGCTCTACACTTCACCCTGCAGCATCTGGACTCCCCGGGAACCTACACCAGGATCCTGTTTGTGGACTTCAGCTCTGCCTTCAACAAAATTCCCAGATGAACGTGCCTGATCCTCTCTGCAGGTGGATCACTGACTTCCTGACGGACAGGAAGCAGCACGTGAGGCTGGGGAAGAATGTCTCGGACTCCCGGACCATCAGCACCGGCTCTCCCCAAGGCTGTGTTCTTTCTCCTCTGCTCTTCTCCCTGTACACCAACTGCTGCACCTCCTCCCACCAGTCTGTCAAGCTCATCAAGTTTGCAGATGACACCACGGTCATTGGACTCATCTCGGACGGGGATGAGTCTGCCTACAGGACGGAGGTTGACCGTCTGGCATCCTGGTGCAGCCAGAACAACCTGGTGCTGAACACCCAGAAGACAGTGGAGATCATTGTGGACTTTAGGAAGCACACAGCCCCACCCCCCCCCCACCATCCTGACCGACCCCCCCATCACCACTGTGGACTCATTCCGCTTCCTGGGGACCACCATCACCCAGGACCTCAAATGGGAGCCCACCATCACCTCCGTCATAAAGAAGGCCCAGCAGAGGATGTACTTCCTGAGGCAGCTGAAGAGATTCAACCTGCCAGCACGGACAATGGTGCAGTTCTACACTGCCATCATCGAGTCCATCCTCACCTCCTCCATCACCGTGTGGTATGCTGGAGCCACATCCAGGGACAAACAGAGACTGCAGTGTGTTGTGCGCTCTGCTGAGAAGGTGATTGGTTGCAGCCTTCCATCTCTGCAGGACCTGTACACCTCCAGGACACGGACACGTGCAGGTCGGATTGCATCCGATTCTTCTCACCCTGGACATGGACTTTTTGACCTGCTCCCCTCAGGCAGGAGGCTACGGTCCATTCGGACCAGAACCTCCCGCCATAAAAACAGCTTCTTCCCCTCTGCTGTCGGACTTTTGAACAATAACAACACTAGGACTCTTCCCACCCCCGCTCTGTGTCAGTCACATGACCCTGTGCTGGTTTCTCTTTTTGCACCTGACCATTACCTGCACCTGCACTGTTACATTCTTGTATTCTTGTAAATTTGTTAAATTTAAGTTTTCTGCTATTTTATTTTATTCTATTTTATTTGTTGCATGTTAAGTGTTGGTTTACATTCTGCTCCAAGTACCGAAGCAATTTCCTAATGTTGTGAACATGTTCAAACATATGGCAATAAAACCTTTCTGATTCTGATCAATATTCAAACACATTGACAGCATTGCCAGCACGATAGCTAAGTGGCTGGCACTCATGAATCACAGCAAGAAGGTTCCAGGTTCAATCCCCAGGTCACTAGGGCCTTTCTGTGTGTTTTGCATGTTCTCCCCGTGTCTGGGTGGGTTTCCTCCGGACACTCCGGTTTCCACCATCAAACCTAAGAACAAGCACTTGTCCCTGTCTCATGAATAAATAAATAAATTCACAGCATGAACAGTTTACACCTTTAGCTGAGATTGTTTGGTCAAAAATCAGTGTCTTTTATTTGTGTCTGTTATCTGAGTTTACTTCAGTCTGTTGGCTTCGCAGTGTAGGAGAAACACTGTATGTCCTATATCTGCTTTTTGGTAAATCATTGTATAAGAGCAGTCCAAAGAACGTATCTGCTTGCAGAACAAGTCTATTAATCTTAATTTGGGTGACAGCTCCAAGGTCCAGAGAGCTGAAGGACAGTGGGGGATGTGCACCCACAGAAGGCATACCTAGTCTAAACTATTTGGCTTCATGAAAATGTCCTCCTTCTTAGAGTTTTGATACCATGGCAACAGTGAAACCGGTGCTTCTCACAGTTTTGCAGGTCGACCTGTAATACTACACCTATTAATATGCACACCTGTGTTAGTGCTTTTTTTTTTTGTAATTTCCTCATCACAAACACACTTGGAGTTGGGTTTTGTTTCATTCACACGTTTAACACACAAACCCTGCAGATTTAGGCTGAGTTCTCTCAATATCACCACACCCCCATCTCTGATATGACCACGCCCCCACCTCCTATATGACCACACCCCCATATCGGATTTAACCACGCCCCCACCTCAGGCCTGAGCATGCACCATGTCTTTTGGGAGGATAAGTTGTAACTGTATTTGTGTGTGCGTGTGTTTCAGCGGAGGACGCTTACCAGGCTGTGGAATGTGGAGTGGACGGGATCTTGGTGTCCAACCACGGAGCTCGCCAGCTGGACGGGGTGCCTGCTACGGTTAGTCTGAGGACACAACTGTCTTCAGCTGGGCCACTGCAGGGGAGGGGGGGGGATGAAGTAAAAGTGTCAGAAGTAATCTAAAATGTACAGGTAATTCCAATAATTACCAAATGTTTGTAGTGTAAAAAGTTTAAAAACATTAATGGCTACTATAGTCAAATTCTGAGAAATATATCAAGCATATGTAATTGACCATTTATTCCTGCTCAAACCAGGTTCTGTTGATGTGTCCTTTGGCAAGACACTTTAATATTTCTGAATATGGTGTGAGTGTTGGTGGTCAGAGGGGCCGATGGTCTCAGTCTGCCCCAGAGAGTGCGCATCAGAGGATGGGTCAAATGCAGAGGATAAATTTATGGGGACAATAAACTTAAACTTGATGAATAATGACTTGATTGTAGCACTTTGAGAGGCTTCGAGGAGACTGTAGTGTTGCTGATTTAGTGTTGGTATAGCCCCACTTTTCATCTTGGTTGAATCCTTCTTGATAGATCCTTTTTTTAGTTCCAGTTTTTAAATGCAGTAATTGTGAGTTTGATGTTTCACTCGAGCAAATAAAAAGCACACCCAAAGAAATACTCCATTATTCCTGTTTTACACTGTATGATCAAATATTCTAAAAGTGTAAACATGTGGTCCATGATGCTTGTTCTCCCTCTCCTCCAGCTGGATGTCCTGTCTGAGGTGGTGCGTGCCGTGGGGGGCCGCTGTGATGTCTTCCTGGATGGAGGAGTTCGGAGGGGCACAGACGTCCTGAAGGCCCTTGCTCTGGGGGCCAAAGCTGTGTTCGTGGGGCGCCCAGTGCTCTGGGGCCTGGCCTGTCAGGTGATGCTCCACACTCCATGCTAATGCTAGTACTAATATGAGTTTCACATAGTGCACTCACTGTAACAAGAGCCGGTACATCCCACATGGTATTTTTATCCAACAGGAAAATGCACACATGAGCAAGATCTGATCTACATGATCCTAGTCACTTAAATAAACTGAATTCTGTCACTACCTAAAGCCCAACACCTGCACTAGTTCATTGGTAATTATCATAAATCCCCAATTTAAAAATACCTGTCTGTCTGTCTGTAGGGGGAGGAGGGCGTCACTGAGGTCTTGAACCTTCTGAAAGAGGAGCTGCGATTGGCTATGGCTCTGGCAGGTTTGTCTTTTTGTTTTTAAATTTTAAAACTTTTTCTATTGAAAGGCATCTACAAAAACACTTTATCTGCAGTATCAGTTATCATACCACCATTTGTTCTCGTATAGAGGATTTTCCAAGGAAAGAGAAAAGAGAAATCCAATCCTTTTTCAAATGTTCCTCATGCGCGACACCACCACCCTCCCCCACAGCTCCCTAAGTAGAAACGCCTCCTCCCACTACCTCCTTATGCTAGAAATCATGCTTGTTTACAGCTGGTGCGCGTGCAGAATTGCTGAACAAATTGCTGTTGAAGTTTCCTGTCCAGAAGTAATTTAGCGTCAGTTTTTAGACCCTTCTTTTGCTTCAGTGCACGCCATCGCTCCAAGAATCACCTTAGTTTGGCTTCGCTCCTTTTCCCATTCTCTTCTTTCAGTGACCTCAAAAACTGACGTTTTCTGAGGCTAACTGGTAGTGGATTCTTGTTTGCCATTGCGACAAACTTTGCGCAAACTGTGAGGAAGCTACAGTAAAAAAAAAGGAAAAAGCCGCTAAGAACCGCTGCGTTGGTTGAGTAAAGAGTGTCTTGCGTCTGTGGAATGCGTGAGAGGCATATCTAAACCGCGTAATCCCAGCCGGCAAGTCAGTTGAGCTAGAAGTGTATGGAGTTTGATTGACAACCTAACAGCCAATAGATAATGATGTACCCTCGTTATCTATTGGCTATTGTTTAGCTGGCCCCAACACACCACACATTTTTGGTCATCATAATTACAAGGCTGCTGCATCTCTATAATGCTATCACTGACAATTTGAAACAACAACAAAAATCCTCCATACAACCTCACTGCATATTCTTTGATACAGTCTATGGTCGTGCTCCACACTTGCCCGTCTGTGCTGCTGTGCTCTGAAACTGTGTGTGTTACAGGCTGCCGCTCGCTCTCAGAGGTCAGCAGGGCTCTTCTCCGACACCGAAAAGAGTTTTCGCGCTTGTGAGAAAAAAAAGACTGGTTTCACTGAGTCAGGAGTCATCCATTTAAAGTTCTAAACTGACTCTTGTAAAGTTTAAATCATGTTATAATGTATAATGTTACCGCCTCAAAAACAGAACTGGAGTTGCATTTTGTTTCATTCACGCATGTTTGAGTAACATTTGTATGTACACTTGTCTGTCTACATCTCCAAAACTCAAAATGCTTCTACTTTGTGATGTCATGTAGTGGTAGTTTTCAAGTGACTATAACGTTCATATTTATCAAACTTGTGTAATGTGTATCATTACTTTTTACATAGCTTTCATTTTTGGACATTTGATCTTTGTAACTTAACATTAAATAAAAATAACATTTAAAATTAACTTTATTTTTGGCATTAGATCAGAGATGGACACACACACACACACATACTGGACACACATGTTTATTCTTTGAGCTATATGGGATAAATAAGTCTTAGTAATATGGGCCTATACATAAATGCTATACGTAAGCTAGCAGCCTCCAGCTATTTCTGAGTGAGTGATTTTGGTACACTGTGCTGGTTCAGAGCCGTGCGGTGGGCTACAGAAAGGTGGGCTGACTTTGGGGAGGGGGCGGACCTCATCACGTCCATCAGGCTGGAGAGGGGCGGGGCTCTGGGGAGGGCAGGCAGCTAACCTCTGGACTCCAGCGACCTGTAGGAGGAAAGCCACTGTGACAGGTGAGCATCCACACTGACTACTGACCATGTTTATCTCCTGATCATGTTGACTTAAAGGGACTGTATGTAAAGTTTAGATTTGAAATTCCAGACCTCAGACATGAGGTTAACATGTTCAGATCAAATTTAGGTTGCATTGGTAATTGTAATGCTGATTTATTCTTTGGATTTTAAACTTTGGACATGATGGGCCAATTAGAATTTTGTTTCAGTTCAAGACAATTATCCAATCAGAAAGCAGAATGAGCCTCACATGGGTCTCTCATTTGGTTCAGTGGTGAAATCCAGTTGGTTTAAAGCTAAAATGCCTCTCTCTGATCTGAACGGACACTCCCTGAACACCAGCACCTGCACCAGTCATGAGTCAGTGCTAGTGCAGCCTCTGCAGCTTCAATGAGGGAATTCTGGAGGTTCTGAGCTTTCACAGAGGCATGGCCTGTCCATATACTGAGAATGAGACAAACTTTGATGTGTCTCTACTGGTTAGGGTCTGGAGGCACAGGGTCAGTTGAGATTATAGTAACTTTTATTTTACTGTAAGTGCATACATACAGTTCCTTTAAAGGGATAGTTCGGGTTTTTTTTATGTGAATCTGTATGGCATCCCCTTCAGCAAGTAAGTGGCGATGTTTAAAAGTGAACAGGCTAATAATAATAGGCGCACAGTGATACGACTCAAGAGAAAATCGCACCAAGCGATTTAGACTTCTGACTTTTTTGTGTGCAACTGTTTTGTGACGCAGATGTATCACTACTGTTTTGAGAAGAAAAGCAAGCTTTATTAACTGTCCCCGTTAACTTGCCGCACCTACTTTCATCAGCGCCAGAACCGGGGCAGAACTCGGCTCAGAGGACACTGTCAGGGGTAAACCAGTGTTAATGCTGCTGCTGAAGGGGATGCTATACAGATTCACATAAAAAAAAACAACTATCCCTTTAAGCAGGTTTCAGAAGAAGTGCTTGTGGTTGTGGTGTTGTGTGATGTGTGAAGAATCCCTCAGTCGCCCAGGTAGAATCCATGGCAAAAGGAGAAATTCAGTTTGTCAACTGGACAAAGTTTATTTGGTCGAATACATTTCGCAGCTCATCCAAGCTACTTCTTCAGTTCTGGTCAGAGTGCTGGTGGACACTGCTTATAACTAGCTGCAAGGAGGAGCTAACTACAATGAAATTACTATGAAACTATCACACCTATTTGTTTTCAGTTTCCGTGTGGGGCCTTTTTAGCATAGTCATTCAGGACCATAATGGGTGTGACAAAAATTGCCTCTTTTGAGAGGGGAGTTAAAGAGGCTATTTTTGTCAAGAAAGAGAACCCTTCCTTGAACAGGAATGGAGGGCTCAGACATAATTTGTCTCCATCTATAACTCTATCCTCAA
Source organism: Paratrypauchen microcephalus (assembly GCA_036785185.1). Classification (NCBI taxonomy): domain Eukaryota; kingdom Metazoa; phylum Chordata; class Actinopteri; order Gobiiformes; family Gobiidae; genus Paratrypauchen; species Paratrypauchen microcephalus. The sequence goes on from JAVJIX010000029.1 coordinate 1,653,487, forward strand.
ACCTAAATCAAAACAAAGAAAACAATAGGGTGAGCCAGGTCAGGTCCAGGTGTGAAAACACCCATTATGGTCCTGAATGACTATGCTGACAAGATCCCACATAGAAACTGAAAACAAATAGGTGTGATAGTTTCATAGTAATTTCATTGTAGTTAGCTCCTCCCTGCAGCTAGTTATAAACAGTGTCCACCAGCACTCTAGCCAGAACTGAAGAAGTAGCTTGGATGAGCTGCGAAACGTATTAGACCAAATAAACTTTGTCCAGTTGACAAATTTCTGAATTTCTCCTTTTGCCTTGTTTCCTTAACTTAAATACAATGGTGTTTTTCTAAACACCAGAATAAAGCGTCATGTGCCTGTGTCTTTATTTCATTCACATGTGGAACCATTTTGTAAAATAGCACACTAAACTTTAGTTATCTACCAGCACTGTGATGTCACTTACGAGTAGCTGGCGGTGTGCTGTCGTCTGCGGGCGCTCCTCATTTTCTCGAAGCGTGCCTCCATCTCCTCGAGGACACGCGGCGTGTAGCGCACCACTAGCTTCACTGTGCCTTGAGCCGCCTTCAACAGCTCCACCGCCTTCTCATGGTGCTCACCTTCCACACTCTGCAACACACACACACACACACACACACACACACACACACACACACACACACACACACACACACACACACACACACACACACACACACACACACACACACACACACACACACACACACACACACGGCATCACATGATTCTTAACCTCTTCTAATCTTTATCTTATCTTGTGATTTTAGTCCCCCACAATCAGGGCCATGGTAGATTCTGGTGCATCTGGAAACTATCAGACATTATAATGGAAGATCCAAGATGGTGGCGCGGACACACACAGTGGCTACTCTCGGTGTGTGCAATCTGTACATATGGTTTTTGACAATAAAGCTGACTTTGAAATTAAATGGAAGGATCCAGCAGTCTAAGATTTTAGATCTTAGACTTTAGTTTAACTTTAGATCTCTGTTTTAGATAGTTTTTGTTGTGTTTTGTCTTTATATTGTATTGTCACTGTTACACCGTCTTTTTTGCACTACCTGGCCAGAGAGAAACGTAATTTCGATTCACTGTATGTTGAACACATATGGCAGAATTGACAATAAAGCTGACTTTGATCTTTTTGATCTTTGAGTGTTGTCCTGTTCCCACTTGTGGTGAATCTGAAGGGGTCTGAATGGTTCAAAGCTGTGAGCAGATCACTAGATTTTGTTCTGTTGTCTTTTTTTTTTATAGCTCTCAAATGTAGGGAACATCTTTGCACTTTATAAATGAGACCCCTGAAGTGCTTTTAGTTAAACCAAAATGAGAAACAGGTCTGACATCAAACTGCTATTGAATTCTATTTGTCAAGATGTGTTTTTATTGCTAATGCCTTGGAAAAACTGCAGAAAATCTCCATGAAGACAAGCAGGTGACTAAATCCTCCACCAGAAAAATTGCATACTGCGCCTTTAATTTAAATTCTAGAATGTAAGTGTGTGCCTGGTGTGGGTTTGCATGGAGGGACGGTGATCAGAGTGAAAGTCAATAGAGTGGTCAAAAGTATTGAAAATCAGATACTAAAACTTGTATCGAAACTTCAAACTCATTTTTCGCAGGTATTGATACTAAAAAAAAGTCCCATTGACAGAACACAAATGAAGTTTTCCTGCATGACTTTAGAATGACCTTGAGCTGTATCATTGTGTCCTTAGGCAAGACACTTTACCCACATTGCCTAGTATGAATGTGTGAGTGTTGGAGGGGCCGATGGCGCAGATTGACAGCCTCGCTTCCGTCAGTCTGCCCCAGGGCAGCTGTGGCTACAAAGAGTAGCTTACCACTACCAAGTGTGGAGTGAATGAACAATCAACTGTAAAGCGCTTTGGGTGTCATGAAAGGTGCTATATAAATGTGATGAATTATTATTATTAAGGACACATGGGAATAGAAAAGAGACTACTACCATTTAATGTGGAAAATCACATATTAGCTATTATTATCTAAAGAAAGAAGTTTTTTTATTATCATTGTGGTATCAGAATCTGTTAAGTCTCTTCCTTAGTATTGAAATTGAGTTTGAAATGTCCCTATGCCAACACTACAGTGGTCAGTTTGGAGGCCTCACCACTCCGTTGACAGACAGCAGCTGGTCTCCCCTCTTGAGCCCTCCCTGCCGGTCAGCCACTCCCCCAGGGATCACTCTGGAGATGTAGATGGGGGAGTTCTGCTCTTTGCCACCCATGATGTTGAATCCCAGTCCCTCGTCTGTCTTGGGCAGCTCTACCACACGCGGGTGGGCGTGGCCTTCACTGGCGGCGAACGCTGCCACTGTGGCCTGAAGGTCATACAGGGTCACACAGCAGTGGTCAAGCACAAGACATAGATTGTATAAACAAGTGGCCTAAGCGAGTGTGTGCTAGAGCATTCAGCTCCAGTCAAATGAAGCTCACTGAGGCCATGCTGAGGAGCAAATTTGGATCCCATTACAGTATAAGGAATTCTGTCCGCTGGTTTCATAACAACCAAAGAGCCAATCAGGGCAAGGCTGTTGAAGGGAACGTCCCATTGTGCTTGCACCTCTACTTTAGCAGGGATGTTTGTCAATGCTAACGCTAGTAGGAGTTACCTCAGGGAAAGAAAGCACCTGATTTGTCTGTTATTAATGTTTCTACCTTAATTTAGGGACAAAACGGCAAAATAAAATCCCCAGGATCATGTTGAGCAGGTTAATAACATTAATTAAACATTTTAAGACCAAAATGAGGAGCCTGACAGCAGCAGCAGTTACAGAGAGAGGGGCCAAGGCTTTTCAATAGAAATATTTGAAACCAAAGTCAATTCCTCTTTGGAAAGCAGCGGCTAGTGGGTTAGCTATGTCCATTTATATGTACAGTCTATGGCACAACCAACTCCATAAAGTGTCCGCATTTAAGAAACCACCCAAGACCCATTCTGTTTCAAATAGCTTGGAAAGGAACTCTAAGATTTTGTTTTAAAATTTCAGAAACTAGTCTCATCCCTGTCCCCAGATATGTGGTAAACATGTTCAAATCAAATACAGCTTTTACTGTAATGTTGATTTATCCTTAATTACAAAAACATGTTATTCATATTATAATTGGCATTTTAATTGAAGATGATTATCCTCTATCTGCAGGTTAACGCTCTGGAGACAGATTCATATGTGATTGGAGACAGTTTAAACTCTAAGAGTGCAACATACATACAGTATGTCTAACCTGCTTCATAATGCCCCATTTGAACACCATCTGCTGCTTAGTTGCTATTATTTTATATAAATAAAATATCACCAAAATCGTTTTTAGTTTTCCCAATCCGATCTCCTAAACGACTTATCCAATGATTTTGTTTTCTATTAATACATTATTGACTTCATTTGAAGTGTGTGTGTGTGTGTGTACACATATGTGTACATGTGTGTGTGTGTGTACACATATGTGTACATGTGTGTGTGTGTGTGTGTGTACACATATGTGGGTGCACATGCGTGTTTATACCTTGGCCACAGCCTGCGCGCGCACCTCAGGGCCTCCCACGATGTCCAGGGTGTCGTACAGCTGCTCGTACACCTGCAGCATACAGGGACCAGTCACACAATCAACCTACACCAAGCACAAGCAATGGAGGAGGAGGGAGAGACAGGTGGTGGTGGAGGGAGAGAGAGGTGGAGGAGGGAGCAGTCATGGGCTGGGACATGGATCAGTGGAGTAGAGTGGCTGGAGCACCTCTCTGATGGCAGCGCAGAATTTGCTCTGGAGAACTCTCTGGAGAGCCTGCAGTTTGGGTGGAGGCAGCTCCCCACTCCTCTGTAGCCGGTCCAGAAGCTCCACCACCCTGCACACATCTGACCACCACACACAGAGTCACTGACTACACACACATCTGACCACCACATAGTCACACATGCAACACACACAAACACACTGACCGCACATGACTAGGACACCAAGGACCAAGGACCACTATGGGAAACATGAGACATCTGTTTGTCTGTGACCTTGTATTTGTGTACGTTTTGAGGACTGACACACTTTCTTGTAAGTGTAAAGTGAATATAGGTGCAATCATTGTTATTATCACATTTTGGACGTCATGCCATTCACAACCTGAAAATGATTGAGCAAAGTGTGATGGACACACTGTGCCCCCAAAGGGTTCCAAAAAAGGTCAAAGCTTTCAATAAATGTGGTTTATCAGGTTAGAGCTGTTGTGTTCGCCAGCCTAAAGATTGGGACGCACGTTAAGACTGGTACAAGTCACTGTTTTACACCAGCCCGAGGTCCGAACGCAGGAATGCCGCTGCGTACGGCACGTGATGCGTCACAGCGGTCAGGAATAGCCCCTAGAGCCTGTGGGTAAAATGTAACCTGTTCTTTATTATAGTCAGACCCTGAGCGTCAGCGCGGACGGGACCAAGGGAGAGGCTTTGTCCGTAAAGATGATAGAATAATCGACATAAAGATGTGAAAGGGAGCGATACAGATCCGTCCATCTCATCACAGACGCGGTATTTTATGCCTCCTACCTTAAATCCTATTCAGGCGGTAGTCGCGGTGATTCAAACACGCAGGCTACAGCACTGGGCCTCCGGTCACTCGACTTGTGAGCGGACAGATGCGGGGCCGCGGGGGACCTACCTCTCTCCAGACACAGTGGCTCTGTCATGACTGCCATATCTGCTTCCTTGCCGGTGTGGTAGTAGGACGACATCATGGTGAGCCCCTGGTCGAGTGCGTAAAAGCCCGGAATCGCGCAGCGTGGATGAGGTGGGCGAGCTGTTGTTCAGTGCGTGTCCATCATCAGTGATGCGCCAGCTCCAAATGACAAACCCACACGGCGCTGCGTTCCCGAGGACTGTACCGAGAGCAGTTCAGTCCACGGCCCCAGCGCTACGTCTGGGGATAGAACGGTTTAAAGGGCCAGCGTCCTTTAAACCGCTCTACTGTGACTGTCTCAGAAGAGATCGTCACATTTTACTGTAAGAATTGTATCAATACGAGCAGATTACAGTGAAAATACGCACGATGTGGCCACATTTCCACCAATTAAATGTGAAGTTTGGCAATTTTAGGCTACCATTTTCAAAGGAAGACTCCTCCAGAGGCTTGACCAACGTGCACCACCAGCTGATGTTCTACCAGTGTCCTGCTTGATCCAATTCCACTTTAATTGTAGCATAGACACACACTCAATCTGTGTATACATGTGAATGCAGCAGAAGGAAAAAAAACAAAAAGACAATAGTGGTTTAATTAAAAAGTTTAATTCAGAATGAACAAGAGCTCCTCATTAGAGCCAATTTCAGCAGATCATTTACAGTTTGAGACGATACATTAGCATGACTGTTGCTCTCACTGGGATAGAACTAGCCAAGTGCACTTGGCTGTTCTCTGAAGAGCAAAGCTGTGAAAAAGAAGCCCCAACAGAACATGGGTCGCATGCAGAGCACAAGACCAATTCAATCAACTAAGATTTAAACCACACTTCTGGAAAATTAAAAACTGGCTCCCTTTTGGACCCCTTGTCCTAATGCAATTGTTTGAGTTGTTTAAAAAAAAAAAAAGGCATAATGAGCGCTTTGATTTGAAGGAAACACTTCACTACAGTCCAATGAGTCCACAGAGCTTAGAGCTCAGTACTCGTCAGCGGCCCCCTCCATCTTGTATCCATTCTCTCCGTTGCCGTAGTCATCAGGCCCCTCGGTGGGCTGCTCCATGCCCTCGTCCTGGGAGTACTCGTCTGTCTTCAGTGAGGGGCCATTGTCCTCCTCAGGGGCCTGGTCCTGGGGTTCTGTGTGCCTGTCATCCCTGCGGTCCCTGTCTCTGTCTCGTTTGTGCTCTCTGTCCCTGTCTCGTCTCCGGTCCCTGTCTCTATGGCTGCGTCTGCGCTCCTTGTCCCGCTCTTTGTCTCGTCGCTGTTCGTCCCCTTCGGCTAAGGGCTCTCCCTCTGGCTGCTCATCAGGCCCTCTCTCCACTCCCTCCGGGGCCCCTTCTCCGGGCAAGATGTCTTCTCCATCGGGGCCTTTGGTTCGGTCACGGTCCCTCTTACGGTCCCTGCTGCGGCTCCTGCGTTTACGGTCCCTGTCACGACTCCTCTCTCGGCTCCTGTCACCCCGGGCCTCTCTGTCCCTGTCTCTACGCCTGCCGCCTGCGTCCTCTCCAGCAGCCCTCTCTCTCTCTCTGGAGCGGGTGCGTCTGCGGCGCTCGCGAGAGCGGGAGCGGCGGCGCTCCCTGTCACGGTCCCGACTGCTGCGCTCTCGCCGCTCGCCTCTGTCACGTTCACTGACGACAGGGAAAACAACATCAGACAGCCATTGCACCAGAGCACAGACACTGTATACATGCATGTACACATGAAATACATGCATGTAAGCGAGAGGCTCACCCGCCCAGTGGTCGCTCATCATAGCGTGAAGAGTCGTCTCTGCCTGAATGCTTAATGTTGACGTCTGCTCCTCCTCTCCTGGTGCCGCCCAGACCTCCTCCTGCAAGTCAAAGAGATAGACATGAACCAACCTATATGAACACCTTTGATGGTGTCGAGAAAGAAACATATGCAAGCTACGTGAGCCTTTGTATGGTAGTGTAGCCCCACCTAGCGTGCATGGTCTTATAGAGTAGGTTAGCCTCAGTTAGCCTATGTGGTCCTGTACAGTAGGTTTGCCTCACCTAGCCTGCGCGGCCTCCAGCCCTTGACGGTGCGTCCGCGCTCCACATCCACCAGCACCCTGCGCCCATCGATCTTCTTACCATCGGCGTGTTTGTAGGCAGCTGTGGAGCGACACAGACACAAAGGTGAGCCACAGTCAAAACAACAGCTCAATCTGGCCAAGGAATCAGTGCTTCTGTATACTGACCAGCAGAGGGCCGCTCGCTGGGCAAAAGCCGAGGCACTATGGAGAGGACCTCCTTCCACCAGACGAGAGCGCAAAACCTTTTACACTTTTACCGAGGCTTACCACGAACTAGCCAACAGCCAGGAACAACCACCAAGCCTGTCCTAAGAGCCCAGTGCTCCACTACTACTGTATAGAGGCTGCTCCTGATGAGCTGGGCCTACAGGGAGACCTGAAAAACTAATGCTTTTCAAAATGGCACTGGCCAAATAGACTATTCCATTAAGTCTTATGTATTCCATTTACATGCAATACAACATGCATTAGGCTGAAATTAACCTGTATCTAAAGCCTGTGCTGGTTTAAGCCTGCTGAGTCCCTCAAAGCCTCCTGATGGCACCATATACGTGCCCCTCTTCCACCCAGAGGGCCTTACCCAGTACCCTCCAAACCGCGGGGCCTCTACAGGACTAGGCCAAAGCAGAAGGGCCTTACCACACCCACAGTTCAACAGCTGTACAAGGCACTAAAGTGGACCTGACTGTCCTGGACACACCCAGGCTCACTCTGCTCTAGGTGGACGTGTGCACTGCTGCTACACTTACACTGGCCAAGACTAATAAGTGTTTACCTATTTGCATTTGTGGATTTTAGATGTGGAATTGGATTTGAATGTGCGGGAGCTCCTAGCTAGTCTTGCAGTAGCCAATGGAAGACTAGTAGACTTACAAGTGCACATTGATGTGATGAGGCTGCCGTGTGTGGTGACAGTTGTGCGTGTGGGCCCCTACACTAGTGTGTGCATGTATTCTGGCCTGAGCTCGTATGTGTGTGTGTGTGCACTCAATGCTTACATTCCAGTGCACAGGGACCAGCGTGTCCCCCTCCAGCTCTAAGTAGTATACGAGGGTGGAAAGAAATCTTACCCATCATACAAACCCTTTATACCAACCATAACTGAGCTGTGGTAGTAGAGTAGATGTATCTTAAGCATCATCATCTGCCAGCCAGCTCTGGCCAATAGCCATCACAGATTGGCGGCTGCAGTGGCAATGAGAACAACACAGAGTTAATACACTCCAGAGGCCCGCGCTCCCCCTCCCTCTCCTGCCCCTGTCCAGGCACAGCTCCTACAGGCCTGCTCCTTAGTGCTCCAGCGCAGGTGTGGGGATGGCACGGCGAGCAGGCCTGAGGACCTGTGCACTACCACACCCAGTACTATGGACAGTCAAGTACCCTGTTCAGCGCCACCTTGTGCTTACCATGCGCCTCCACAGTTGAGCTCTGGCCTCAGAGCTCACACGTCTGACACTTATAATAGCTCCTGTGACAGAGGTAACAGCTCAGACACAGCCTACCCCTCAGGACCACACAACAGCACAGCACAGAAGAACACATGCACATGCCTACAGCACACAGCCAGGCCTGAGCTGTGCATGAGCCACAACACACCCTAAGGTTAGGCTGTGGTTGATCCAAATTCAGATACTAATCCACACTAAAACTACCATTAAAACTACTATACTCATTTAAACAGGTACTAGTGATCCTTAGAACAGGTCAAAATCACAATAACTGGATGGTTTTGATCTCTGTGGCAGAACTAGTTTAAGACCAGTGTGCGTTTGGGTTTAACTTTTTTTTTTTTAATTACAATTATTTTAATACCAAGGAATAGTCTAGATACACACTATTCATTTCAGTGGCATGGAGTGTGATAAGAGCCATAGCCCAGCACCAGCACACAGCCAGGCCTGCACTGTGCACACTGCCTCATGTGCACACAGTCTGATGGGGAAGGCGGGTGGGTCAGTGGGGGTACTCACAGTGCATGTCCCGCTCGTGCTCGTACTCGATGAAGGCGTACCCACGAGGCTTCCCCGTCCTTTTGTTGTACACTATATAGATCTAAACACACACATATGCCATATTATTGTTTGCACTGATCTGCGTTTGCCCCATGTTTCTCACTCATAAAATCCACTTAAACCAGAGGTACATGGTGCAGTTCTAATACTTTAATAAGAATATTCATTAGGGATGGGATCAAATTGCCACAAGACTGTGCGCACAAGGGAAAAACAATCTCACAAGATTTGATCATCCATGTTTACATTTGGCACAGGCATGAAAGGTTTGAGAGTTGCTCAAGCTCTGGAAAGCTGCATATCATTCAGCAGCTGAAGCTAAGACTCCTCTACACAGCTCATGTATTTAGACAGACCACTTTAAACTGTTTTTATTTCGAAGTGATAAAGGAAAAAAAAAAACTGAACCAATTTAAGATCATGTGGCCAAAATTAAAAACTGAACTGATTTTGATTATTGTAAATTTTAAAATCTCATCTCGATTTTGTGAACTCTGTGTCTCGTCTTGTAAAAATTCTGTTTCATCCCATACCTAAAAGTCATCATCATCAACTAGTTATAATTGGTAAATGGAATACTCCTCTCTGCAGCCCTGAACAGCAGAGGGGTCCAAACCTACCCTTTTGATGGGGCCGTAGACTTCAAACTCTCGCCGGAGTTTAGACTCTGTGGTATCATAGTTCTGAGGAGGACACACATAATAAGAAACACGTTTGTGCTTTCAGACATTTGGCATGAGGATGCAACACTCACCACTCGGGCCACAAACAGGGTCTTAAAGGCATCGCCCTGGGCATTTGGGTCGTTGTGGGGGTCCCCTGGATCAGATCAGCAGCAGAAAGTCAAACACATGTACACGCAGTGTGTACTCACAGAAACACACACACAGTGGGTACTCACACGGACACACATACACGCAGTGTGTACTCACAGAGTTTGAGCTCAGACTCCAGCACTGTCTGCCTGCGCTCGATCTTCTCTCTCCTCTGAGAACAAAACAACATTGACCGTGACATGGATTAGGACCAGAACAGTCTTCTAAATGAGCAATATTTAGAAGAAAGAAGGTGGTCACACAGGTGCAACCAATACACCACAATGTGGACTACAACAGAACATGCCAAATAACTATGCTTTGGTCTTATATAGCACTTTTCCAGAAGTCTCTTAACAGTTCAGTGCATTATTCATGCACTCCACACTCTGTGGTACATTTGTAGCCACAGCTGCCCTGGGGCAGACTGACAAAATATATCAATATGAACTTTTACCACAGTTTAAAGGCAACATTAACTGGTCAACGCGTAATCTTTGATCCTTTTGTTTTGTGACAGCCTAGCTTTGAGGCTTTTGTCCATCCAACTTTTATAATCTTAGACTATCCATGTCCAAAGTATTGGTGTTTGACAAAAATCATGGTTCCAAGTCTGGATAAAAGGTGGAGTGTCTGCATCAGCCTCTGCTATATAGATAGGGGGTGTCATGTTCAAACATCTGCACATAAACTAGTCCTGATTCTGCTGCTCACCTTCCTCTCGAGGCGCTCCTCCCTGGTCTCTGCTCTGGTTGGTGGAGGAGCATCTCTGGGGTCCTGTAGGAGGAAGAACATGAGACATGAACAAACCTCAGAGCAGTGCGCGTGAGAGGTGCGTGCGTGCGTGCTCACCTCGAAGTGCCTGATGAACGGGGCGATCCCGCAGTACGGCTGGTTGTGATGCTTCTCATGTGGCAGCTTCTCCAGTTGAGGCAGAAAGGGGATAGGGTCTCGTGGCGCAAACAACGCCAGCAGGTTTGGAGGCAAAAACTGCGTCATCTTTTACCTGGAAAACCAATGAGATACTATTACAGCTAAGCTCAGTCCACTGGCCTTCCTGTATGTCGACACGCACATCCACATCCGTATCGCAGCAAATCATGAACCACTGTAGCGCGGAAATCAGAACTGTGTCCACGCTCCGGAGACACGAGACTTTGTCCTTTTGAAACAACTTATTTAAGCGTGCGGGCTTTGTGGGCAGAACCAACCCAGTAGAAATGTGCCCCACTGCGGCCTCCACAAAAACACTGCTCCGCGCCTGTGTCACGGTACGGGCCGAGGCGCACACAAAGACCAGGGCGGTCGTTCGCATTAGGCCAATGCTCCAAACAGAACAAACAAAACACTAAGAGCAATAGGATTTCACCATAAGCCCGGCGCAGAGGCGGCCAAATAGAGCAGACAAATCGCCTCCATCCGCTCTCGTAGAAACTCCCGGGATTAGCATTAGCCTGACGCTAAACAGACCGTCAACAAGAGCGTCGCGCTCGGCTCTTACCTGTGCTCCTCCAGTGCGCGGGCAAAAGTCACACCATCAGACTGATAAGTGGCTCAGATGTGTCCGCGGGGTCCCCGGTGGTTTCCCCTCACTTAAACGGTGTTCTGACTGCAGACAAAAGCGGGTGGGGCGTTAGCATGTGCGGGACGTGGACGCTGCAGGACGGTGTGCGGAGCAAAATGGCGGGCTGCCGTAAAGCGACGCAAAATGATGAGCATGCGCACAATCTCATATATTGACGCCAAACTGCAGAACTCATAGGCCGTTTCCCAATTCAGTGACGGCACGCTTGTGAGTGTGCACTCGGTCTGTCGTCGAGACGGCGCACACTCGCTCTGTCCTTAGTGCACTACGTTTCTCACATGGCCGCCTGCGAAATTGAACAGGTCCCGCCTCAGCTCAATGAGCCGGGTGGTCTGCTCCTTGTTCCCTAAAGACAAAAATATTATACTATTGCGACTAGTAATACTTGGAATTGGGACATGGCCAATGTTCCCCCTAATTTTTAATGTGTCTGAGCAAACACACACTAACTCCACATCCGAAATGAACCCCCCCGCGCGGCTCGCACTTTGCAGATATAAAAAAATGCCCCCGCGGCTGAATAAAAAGCTCTTTCATCCCTGATTTACAGTGCGCTGCACAAGTTTTCTTGTGCGCTGAGAATGTGCGAACAGTGCGCAGCTTAGAGTAAACGCTGGACATGGCGATACTGTATAATATCCAGCATTACAACAGCAAAGGAAATATAGAAGTGTAAGGGGAAAAAGCATGTGAACGGTAATACAGGTGCCGTGATCTATGCCGTTACGGCTACTGTCACACATGTTTAGTGTAGTTTATGAAGAGTTTCATGTAGCATAGTTGTAGGTGAGGAGAACCAGTACGTATGTTTTATAGTGACGTCGCAACTCTCACTTGTGGATGTCGCTGGCGAGTCGGTCTTTGTAGTCCCGCGCTGTGCATGCTGGGGCTTTTAAGTGTGCGGAGCGTGCATGTTTGCACACTTGGTCCACGCCCCGATTTCCATGGAAACGACGGCGCCGTTCAGAGCTCGTCTTGACGGTGCAGGGGGAAAAAAACGAATGGAACGGCCCTTGTCGCGCCGGATATGACGCATATCCCGTTCCAAGGACGCTAACAAGCGTGCCGTCGCTGAATTGGGAAACGGCCATAGCGGACCATGGATCTGCGACACCCATTTTTAGTTTGCTACTATGTTCTAGCATTGTTCCCTCATCAAAATCATATATATTGGTATGAGCCTGTACCACACACCTACGTCACTCATGCTCCCACTCGACAATTATCCAGAAATATATAAACAAGCTATAAAACTGTACACTGCAACTTGACAAACCTGATGTGATGTGCAGTAGTTTCATTAACGAGTGTGATAGCGCGCTGAAGGGGGAGTGACTTAACGCGGAGAGGAAAGGTAGGGACTTGGAGCATCAAAAACAAAAGTGAAACTTATTACATGTTAATGCATTGTTTTCAGTACGTATAGTATTTTTAAAACAAAAGGAAACATGGCGATCTAAATATGATGTGCTAGCAGTTAATACTCCCTATTTAACAAACCATTGGCTTTGTTCACGTGCTCATCAAAATCTGATTTCTGAATCCACAATCTCTAGTCTGTACAATCCATGCAGTTCACATCAAAACTGTAAGCCTTGTATGTGTTGTCAGTTTTAATTACATACTATTAGTTTGTTTGAAGTGATTAGTATATTTAAACAGACCCTTTAAAATAGCTGTTGTGGTAGTTTTCATGATCACGCTTTACTGTTGAATTAGAATCAGGTCATTCAGGGAAAATCATGCAGACATGAGAAACACATTCTTTATAGATGCTCAATTTGATATTCTACGTAGTGTATTTTACAGTCACAAAGTGGAAACAAATGTGAACGTGACAAACTCCAGATGACTTTTTATACAAAAACGTACATGATGGTCATGACAAGGAACAAGACTGCAGAAAATATAAAACTATAGGTCTTCTAAAGCATGGAGTGAGCAAAGGGCACAACAGGCCCCTCAGAAACACAGCTGAAAAAGATCTACATCACAAAGCCATTTATTGCACAGTTTGTCTTAGTACACACAGGTTGCTTCCATTCTCAAACGTGTGTATCTGTGTGAAACATATTTACAGATCACAGCAACAAGACGGAGACTTCTAAAAGGTAAGATATAAGCATGTCTATGAGAGCCAATGCACTACAAGGCAGAGGAGTACAGCCTCCCCAGGCTGATCAGCCCCTCAGAAGAAGTCCTCCCCAGACTGGGACAGTCCTCCCAGGTTTAGGCAGAGGAGTGGAGACCCCCAGGTTCCCGATCATCTCTGTCGTCCCCGTCCATTCTGCGTCCATGCTTTCTGAAGTACTTGTATCTCTGAACATACAGCTTGACCAGGTTGCTCACTTTGACTGGGTTTATCTCTCCAGTGCGGCTGTGACAAATCTGTAACAGTTACATTGTGTTACGTTGAGTTGTGATACTGTGTGATGCTTGCTGAGGCCACTGCTCTGTGTGCCCCTTACACTGTGTACCTTGTGCACTGCTTTGCGGAGAATGTCCTTGTACTCGTCCTTGTTGATGTCTTTGCGTTGATAGTATGGTTTGATGGCCAGCTTCACCTCCTCCACTGCTCTCTCCTGTGTGTGCAGCTTCTTCAAGTACTAAGGGAAAAAAACGCATGCATGCTCAGCACTGACACTAGTCAATGTCCTTGTATCAGCTCAGCACAAAGGGAGGGGTACCTTGTCAGGGTCTTTGTTGTCATTATCCCAGCCGGAGTCCCCAGCGCTCCCGCTGAGCCCTGAGAGCCCAACTGGGGGCGGAGTCTGAGCGCATGGGTGCAGGTGGGAGGAGTTGTGCAGGATGAACTGCCCGGGGCTGACGCGAGGCGGCGGGAGAGTGGATGGGGCCGGGACTTGTGACGAGGCCGAGGGGGTAGACTGGCTCTGATTGGCATGGGACAGAATCTGGGAGAGGACAGGCACAACACAAACATTAGACAAATCTTTAGCAGTAACTAGGGATGGGAATTGAGAACCGGTTCCGTGTGTTTCAATTCCACGGAATCGATTAGCAGTTTATCTAATGATACTCTTGATTCCAGCCAGCACGAATTATGCACAAAAGTGGTGGGATTGATAAGTGCTTTGCCGATTCACTGATACGGAGTTTATATACCATTTTCACATGACGAGAAGAACGTTTGTGAAAATGGACTTTTAACTTCCACTTGGACACGGGAGACGTTCAGGACAGGTTCGGGACAGGTCAGTTTCTCCGGAGCTCGTGTACAAAGTGCGGTTGGATACTTAGATCCCCGGACTTTCTGCTGCTAAGTGAATACGCGAATACACATGGAGACACGCAAACACAGGGTGAGTCATATTATTATCATATCATTTCTGCATCAAATGGAGATATTAGGTGAAAGCAGCGGCCTTGTGTCAACATTAGCCTGTGCACTAAACCAGGGCTAAACCAGGGCTAAACCAGGACTAGACCTGGACTAGACCTGGACTAGACCAGGACTAGACCAGGACTAGACCAGGACTAGACCAGGACTAGACCAGGACTAGACCAGGACTAGACCAGGACTCAGGGATGAAAGTGCCCAGTCACGAAAAAAGCTGAAAGTCCCCGAAATCCTAGGGGGGTCTGGGGGCATGCCCCCCACAGAAAATTTTTGAACTCTAGATGCTCTGAGATGCTCTGGGGTCATTCCAGCCAATAAAAACTAAGATGTCAACCACCCATTTTGGGGGGGGGGGAAATCCCTTTCCCTCTTGATGATCCCACTTTGCACTACATTCTCACACATATTACATATACAGTGGTACCTCACCTTACGAAATTAATTCGTTCCAGAAGTGGTTTCGTAATGTGAATTTTTCATAAGTTGAGTAGCTATTTCAATGGAAAAGGCCTGATTCGTTCCGAGGCACCGTTCTGTTTTTTTTTTTTTATAGTGTAACATTTTTTTATAGTGTAACTATACTGTGTGTTCTGCGTCCTGATTGGCTAAGAGACTAGACCAGGACTAAAAGTGGAATAAACCAGGTCTAGACCAGAACTAAACCAGGTCTAGAACAGGTCTAAACCAGGTCTAAACCTGGACTGGACCTGGACTAAACCAGGACCGGACCAAGTCCAGACCCGGACCAGACCAGGGTTAAATCACCCCGTGCGGCTCCTGCGCTCACCCGCGCGGCCCCGAGGATGACGCACGGCCCGGGCGCCGCGGCTCCATCCGCAGCCCCGGTGTACTTGCGGCCTTGCACCTTGCGGCCTTGTGTCGCACACCTCTCCAGGGATAACTGGCTTGTGGCGGCCAAGCGTTCATAGCGACGTTGCTTTTTGATCCTTCGATGTTGGCTCTTCCTCTTGTGAAGCAGAATTCACCAAGCGTTGAATTGTTCACTCACTAATAGGGAACGTGAGCGGGGTCTAGACCGTCGTGAGACAGGTTAGTTTTACCCTACTGATGATGTGTTGTTGCAATAGTAATCCTGTGTCTCCGCTCCCCTTGCGCGTTCGACGCTATTGAGCCGTGCCCCCCCACGCTTCACTATCAACACATTCTGTTGAAAATCTATGAAAGTTCGAGTGCTCAAACAAGAGAGAAATGCGAGAAAAGCCCAACTCCAGTCTGAGAAAAGCGTAGAATGTGTGTGGTGAGGCATTTACAGCCCTAAAACATGTAGAACAATTGCAAAATACAAAGTTGTCCTACCTCGTGGACCTCTCCCACCACGGGCCACCTCTGGAACCTAACCCCGTGTGTGTTGATAAAGTGTATTTACGTTTCGGGGCGTGCATCTGAGCGCGCATTAATTGAATTTTTGAGATTTGTTGTTTTTAAAGTGCTTTATAAATAAAGTTGGATTGGATTGGAGATTTGACAAAAAAGCGGAAATCTGCTAAAAAGCGGAAGTCTTTCATCCCTGAGGACTAGACTAGGACGAGGACTAGACTAGGACTAGACCAGGATTAGACTAGGACTAGTGCTAATCTTGGTGCTAATCAAACAGTTTGTTCTCCTTTTTCCCCCAAATTAGAATTGATAAAGAATCGAATCATTAAGCAGTATCAATAATGGAATCGGAATCGGAAAAATCTTATCAATTCCCCTCCCTAGCAGTAACTGAAAATATGGAAGATACTTGCTAAAAGCTGCATTTTTGAGCAAACAGTACCTATACACATTTTTTACACCACAGCCTTGGCAAAGCACGATGTTCATGGAAGGAAAACAAGTCACTTGGCAAAAAACGTTTTTTGATAATACAATGCTAAAAAAGGTTAGCTCTGCAATATCATGTAGAACCGTGAATCTGCTTGTGAGGAGGCGGGACTATCAGTGGCACATTAGCCAATCACAGCTATGATCTTGCATAGACTTAATCTGCTGAGATCCCAGATCAAATGCCATAAAACTGACTCACACTGAAGTCAAATTATAGCCTTACCTGACTAGTAGCTTGGATGAACTCTTGCGCTTTGGCCCTGCTGGCAATATTAGCTTCCTCCATTTTGAAAAGTAAGGCAGTCACTAAAAACAAAAGCAAACACACAAAAAACAACATAATTTATACCTTCAAACAATAAACTGTGCTTCATTCACATTTGTGGAGGATGTAGGATATTAAATCTATTCTATCAGCATCACAAGAGCTGTTCAGTACAGATCTGTTAATATTTCCAGAGCTTTTGAGAGAAGACCATACTCACATGCGAGCACGCCTCCCGCGGTGCAGTCCACCCCAGTCTGCAGACTCCAGGGCAGAGCAGGAGCAGTGGGTGGAGGTGGAGGGGGTGGGGGCTTGTTGGCTGATGATGAGGAGACAGAGGAGGAAGAGGGGTCCAAGGAGAGAGAAGACAGTCCACAGACAGCAGAAGACGAGGGGCAGGGGGGAGGGCTGCAGGGCTTTGGGGGGTCTGTAGAGGTCAGGGTCAGACCAGTGCCCAGGGATGTGGGCATGATGGAGGGACTGGATGAGGGTGGCGTGGTGGGACTGGTTTGGGAGGGGCACTCCTCCACCAAAAACGACGGCTCTGGAGTTTTACAGCTGCTGTCCACCGTCTGAGAGTCTGGAGAAGACTCCCTCATGTCCCGCATGGGAGCTGCTGAGGGGGGAGGAGAGGGTGGGGGTGAGGAGGAAGGAGGGAGCACACTGGTGGAGGAGGAGGAAGAGGAGGAGGAGCAGGGTGCAGAGCCAGCAGGGCCTGGGTGAGGGCTAGCAGCCTTGCACACCTCTCCGGACGTGGCTGAAGGCTCTGTGGAGGCTCCTACCCAGACACTGGCTGCACCCTGAGCACCCTCTTCAGCTTTGGAACCACCAGCCCCACCCTTCTCTCTCGTCTTCTTCACCAGGCGCCGCCGCCTTTTTGTCACCAGAGAAGAGGAGGGCGATGAGTCTGATGAGGAGGTGGAGGTGATAGAGCCAGGCTTGGCCTTCTGAGATGGAAGAGTGGCTGGACTGTTCATGGAGGACGGTGGTGCGGCCAGGCTACTGCGTTTCCCTATGGAGCTCAAATCTTTGCCTCGTCCTCCCAGTGAGAGCGGCTCAGAGCAGGGCTTGAGGAATGGAGATCTGCTCTCATTGTCTCTGCAAAACACGACTGCGATGGAGCCGCCCACCACTGATCCGCCTGCCCCTCCCCCAGGCCCTCCACTCCCTAACAGGTCCATGCCCAGCTTTCCCGAGGAGCCTGTGGTGCTGCTGACGCCCTCACGAACCAGCACAGACACCTTGGACTGCAGTTTGCCTTTCCGGCTGGTAGTGCCATCCTTCTTCGACTTTCCGGAGCGTCCCAGCTCTTTCCGACTGCCCTTGTCACGAGTTTTGTCCTTCACCTTACGCGTTCGTTTGACCACGGAAAGCCCAGACGAAACAGGCATGATATCTGATGCTGCAGACCCTGTGAGGGTTTTACTTTTGGTTCTGGAGGATTCGGAATTCTTCTTCAGTGACTTCCTCTTTAGTTGACCAGTCTTGGAGGTGGGTTTGGCTTTCGGACTTGGTAAAGGCGGGGGTGGAGCTGGTGGGGGTGTGTCTTCTAAGGAAGGATAGTCTGAGTCCAGCGCCTCTCCATCCAAGGACAGCACATCGATGTCCAGCTTGTCTGAGTAGCGGTCAGATTCGTAGTTGTGGTAGCGCGGGGGTGAGAGCGAACGTGAGCGGCTGGGGAGTCCTCTGTTTTTGGGACTGGAGCGTCCTTTCCGCTTCTTTTTCCGGTGAGACTTGTCCATGTCCAGAGGCGACCCACTGGGGGACCCGGGGGCAAGCCGTGGGGAGCCCGGGACAGTGGTAGTAGTTGTGGTAGTGGTGACTGTGATCGTCCTCTTGATGGCGAACAGGTCGGAGCCGTTAAGGTCCTGTATAGACGGAGGTACCACGGGGCGCCCGTCTCGCCTCCTCTCTCGGTCTCTGTCCCGATGTCTTTCGCGGGCTCCTTCGTTCTTCTCCGAGCTTCTTCTGGACCGCTTTGAACTGTCTCGCTCACGGCTTCTCGAGTTGAGCGCCCTCTTCCTGCTGCCCTTGGAATCGCCCTCATCAGTTCTTTGGCTTTGACGGTCTCTATGGTCTCTGTCGCGATCCCTGTGTCTGTCCCAGTATCTGTCCCTCTCTCTGCTTCTCTCATTGTCTCCTTTGTCCCTGCTCCTCTCTCTGTCTCCTCGCCTCCTCTCTCTGCTGCGCTCTCGATGTCTGTCCCTGCTGCGCTCCCTGTTGCGGTCTCTACTCTGGTCTAGTTCTCTGTTCTTGTCCCGGCTGCGATCCCGGTCTCTGTCCCCATGTCTGATCGCATCTCTCGGCCTGTCCCGGGAACGCTCCGGTGATACCCTTGATGTGCATACTACCCCCACGGCGTCTGGGCTTCCGTGCGGTCGCTTCTTCCTTTTGGAGCTGCGGCTGTGGCTCGAACCCTTGGACTTTGTCTCCTTGGTGCATTTCGGATCGTCCTTTGCTCCGTCTTTGCTCTTGTGTGCATTTCTTTTCTCCTTCCTCCTCTTTTTCCTCTTCTCCTCCTTTGCTCCACTCTTCCTATCCTTGCTCTTTTGCCTGTCACGGTCGTTGGAGCTCTTGGAAGACTTGCGTGTCTTGCCATCCTCCTCATCAAGAGTGGCCGGTGGTGGGGTTGGTGGTGGGCTGTGTAGGTGCCCGGAGGGTGGGGTTGTCTCTGTGGTGAGTGTAATGGAGGATCCAGGAAACGTGATGTACCTCTCCTTCCGCCTGCTCACCAACTTTCTCCTCAGGTCTTCCACGCCCACTACCGGCTCCTCCTCATGCTCCATGTTAACCGGCCAGTCCGGGTCAGCCCGCACTGACACGAATCCATCGCCATCCAGGACACGCAGGATCCGCTCGGGTTTCGAACTGAAAAATGTGGAGCTTGGAGAGTTGACCAAAAGGCTTTCTACGATTGGCCGTTTGAGCCCCGCTTCTCGGTCGGCCAGTCCCACTATCTCCCCCTCCTCTATCTCCGAGTGTTCTGAGTCTGTGTGCTCCTCTTTGATGGCGCTGCAGTCCACTGTCCTCCGCAAAGACAGTAGTCCGGGGGAGCGCTTGGGAGAGTCCACCAGTAAATCTGTAGAATCAGGTGGTTCTTCTACACCTTCTTCCATTTTGGTGGACTCATTGTTTTGTACTTCTTCTACCTGGTTCTTCAAATCCTCAGTGCTCATATCGTGGTCTGATGCAGGGGAACCGGTGGGATCAAATGGGTCATACTTCTCGGCTACCTCCTCTTCACCACCCGCCCTCTCCTCTTTCTCACCGTCAGTTGGAGAAAATGGATCGTACATTTCTCTTGGTTGTTTACCGTCTTTGGGCAGTGGTGACGATGGAGGAGATGTTGAGGAAATGGCAGTTCTGTCCAGTTCGCTTACATTGTCAAAGGGAAAGGTGGAATCCACAGAGGCAGCTGCAGAGGGGGAAGGCTGATCAGGCCCAGGGGAGAGTGGACCCTCAGCCTGGGGGTTGACCAGTGGGCTTCTGTCAGGAAGCTCGGACGCTTCATCAGACAGGAAAGCTGGCTTCGGTTTGAAGCCTGATGCTACGGACAGGTCCATGGGCCAGGTGTGCTCCTACACATGTGCAGGCCAGGACAGGAGAAGGGACAGCTTTCACACCAGAAGCCTCTGGAAACCTGGGAAGAACAAAAATAAGTTATTATCTCAGGGCTTTAAAAGATTTAGACAAACACTGATCCCTGAGGGAAATGATTTGGACACAGTAACACACACTACAATCAATAACAAAGATAAAAAAAAATACAGTTGTATGAAAAATTTTGGGCACCCTTGGAAATTGCCATTATTTTCATTTATAAATCATTGGGTGTTTGGGTCCATAACGTCATTTTGATCCATCAAATAACTAATGGACACAGTAATTCAGCAGTGAAATTAGGTTTAACAGAAAATGTGCAATACAGTATGCAACAAAATTAGACCCGTGCATACATTTGGGCACCTTAACAGAAAAATCATATCAATATTTAGTAGAGCCTCCTTTTGCAAAAATAACAGCCTCTAGATGCTTCCTATAGCCACTAATGAGTGTCTGGATCCTGGATGAAGGTATATTGGACCCTTCCGCCTTACAAAACATCTCTAGTTCAGTGAGGTTTGATGGTTGCTGAGCATGGACAGCCTGCTTCAAATCATCCCACAGATTTTCAATGATATTCAAGTCTGGGGACTGGGATGGCCTTTCCAGAACACTGTACTCATTTTGGGTCGTTGTCTTGTTGAAATATCCAGCCCTGGTGTAACTTCAACTTTGTGACAGATTGAACATTATTCTCAAGAATAATTATTGAGTGGAATCCACGCGGCCCTCAACTTTAACAAGATTCCCAGTACTGGCACTAGCCACATTGCCCTACAGCATGATGGAACCTCCACCAAATTGTATTGTGGGTAGCAAGTGTTTTTCTTGGAATGCTGTATTCTTTTGTCGACATGCATATCCCCTCTTGTTATGACCAAATAACTCCACAGCACCTTATTCCAAAATGAAGCTGGCTTGTACAGATGTGCTTTTGCATACCTCAAGTGACTGGCATCTGCAAAGAAAAGGCTTCTTCCGCATCACTCTCCCGTACAGCCTTTCCTTGTGCAAATTGCGCTGTATTGTTGACCACTGATGCACAGTGACACCATCAGCAGCAAGATTATTTTGCAGGTCTTTGGAGGTGGTCTCTTCCTCACAGTGGAGACTGACAGGTGAAATCTTTGATAGCTTTTTGTAGCCTTCCCCTAAACCAGTGTTTCCCAACCTTTTTTGTTTTGTGTACCCCCTGAGGCTTTTTGTCATACCTCGAGTACCCCCCTCACTCATACGTGTTGATAATTCTCCAAAAGTAGACCGTGACACAACGGATTATTAAATGAAAATCATTTTATTTCATCTCCTTAATTTGAAAATTTAATTCTCAGACATTTTCTCTTTTCTTTAACTCAAATTTACTCAAATTAGAATTAAAAAATAAAAAAAAAAACAAAAAAAAAACATTGCCCTAAACCATAATGCTGAACAATCTTTGTTTTCAGGTCATTTGAGAGTTGTTTTGAGGACCCCATGTTGCTACTCTTCAGAGGAGAGTCAAAGACAAGAACAACAACTTGTATTTGGCCGCCTTAAATACTTTGTCATGATGAGTTGAGCTCATCAAACCAATTTTGTGTTCCAATTACTCTGTGTTGATTAGTTACAGCAGGGGTGCCCAACACGTCAATCGCGATCTACCCGTTGATCGCCAAGGTAGTGTGGGTAGATAGCAGTGTCGTAGTACTCGACACTGCTAATAGTCCTTCCCTAATACACTCCCTAATACTGTAAATGAATCTTCAAATGAATCTTCAAAATCAACACTCAGTGCATGAGAAAGACACATGTACACAGTTAGAGTCAGAATATCTCTCTCTGAACAACTCATTCTGGGCCTTGTTGCTTGAATGCAAATGAGAAGGACACAGATAGGTTAGAGGAGCGGGTGGGGGAGGGGGGCTAAATGCGCCGCTGGTTCCTTGTTACTGTGCGCTGGCTCCCACTTCCGCGTTTTAAAGGTCCCATGACATGGTACTTCTTGATGCTTTTATATGGCTCCTTAATGGTTCCCTAATACTGTAAATGAATCCTCCTTCAAAATCAAGAATCAGCGCATGAGAAAAAGAGATAAGATGAGAAAGAGTCATACATCTCTCTCTGGAACACTCCATTATGGGCGTTGTTGCTTGAATGCAAATGAGGAGGACAGAGATGGCCTATAGTAGCGGGTGGGAGCGTGGCCAAACTCTCCACTCTCTCCTCTTCAGCTGTGTGCTCTGGCTTGCTCCCGCTTCCGCGTTTTTGCACGGAGGAGGAGAAGATGAGAAGCGTTCCATTGAAAAATAAACACATTTCCACAGAAAATAAAATTAAACCACTGCTGTTCAAAGGTCCAGAGGCTCAGATAAAGGACTTCCGAGCCTAGAAACACTCGGACGTGCCTCCAGGCAAATAAAAAAACGCATTTCACATTGCGTAGCTCCTCTGCAGTCCAAACTCTATGGGCGTGATTTACAGAGACGCTGAGTAGAGACACACAGACGGGGGTGGAGCTGCATTTTTCGAGCTGACGTCAATAAGGTGCCTTGTTCAAAATCGCCCGTTTGAGCTGTGTTTTTTTCTAACGCAGAAAAGGACCGCAAATGCTCCGTTTAGACATTTCGCAACTTTTAACCATGGGGGGGGGGCCTGAACAGGGTAGGGGAGCTCACATTAACGTTCAAAAACCTCAGAAAGTGAAAATTTCATGCCATGGGACCTTTAAGCGCGGAGGAAGAAAGGAGAGGAATTTCAATGAAAAAAACACATTTTCACAGAAAATAAAATTAAACCACTGCTGTTTCAGAGGTCCAGGGGGTCGGGTAAAGGACTTCCGAGCCTAGAAACAGCGCACGTGCCTCCAGGCAAAAAAAAAAAAAAAACGCATTTCGCATTGCGTAGCTCCTTCGCGGTCCAAACTCTTGGCGTGATTTCCAGAGACAGGGGGTGGACATCCAGACGGTGGTGGAACTGCATTTGCATTTCTTTTTTCGATGTGACGTAACATAGTTGCCTTGTTCAGAATCGCCCGTTTGAGCTGTGTTTTTTTTCAAACGCAGAAAAGGACCGCAAATGCTCAGTTTAGACATTTCGCAACTTTTAACCATGGGGGGGGGGGCCTAAACAGGGTAGGGGAGCTCACATTAACGTTCAAAAACCTCAGAAAGTGAAAATTTCATGCCATGGGACCTTTAAAATCTGTGTCTGGAAAACCACCCAGTCCTCAGCTTTTATGGGAAAATGAATGATATGCCACTGTGATCATTTTCTGTGAAGACTAGGGATGCACCGATGTGAAAATTTTAGCCGATGTTGCTGTTATCGGCCGATACCGATATTTTTATTTTATTTTTATTTATTTATTTTTTATTCTGAGATATTTTATACGGACTAAAAATCATGCAAAATGAATTTTTTCATGTCTTTTTATTTTTTTTTAACTCCTGATTTTTTTTTTTATTTAATAGTGTAACTTTTTTTTTTTTTTAATAGTGTAACATTTTTTATAGTGTAACATTGTGTTCTGCGTCCTGATTGGCTAAGGGACCTTTGCCGATTGATGTTATAGATGGGGGACGCGGGGGGGACCGGGACCTAGAGCTGGGCGATGTGGCCTAAAAATAAAATCAGATTTAAAAAAAAAAAAAAATCAGATCAGATTTTAAATAGATTTTTCTCTGCCCTACTCAAAAACATAACAAATGACAGACAAATGGCTCAAAACAATGCAATGTTCCTTTATAAAACAAATACATTAAACCTTGCATCAATTAAGCTGTTACTGTTTTTTTTTTTTTTTTTAATATATCACAGTTATATACATATCTTTCTTTTGTAAAGAAGCATTTTATGAGCCAAATTATTCCCTGATTGTGGGAAAGATGGACTGGAGTGGGTGGTGTTGTGTTTTAGTTTTAGTTTTTCCTCGAGTGATAGCTTGTGCAGTCTGTATACAGCTGTGGCAACTTCAGAAAAATATTTGCGGCTTGGTAGCACATACTTCGGGTCCAAAACTTTCACCATGTTAATGAACCCGGGCTTTTCCACAGTATATATGGGCACCATGTCTTTTACAATATGTGTTCGCGCTGTGGGGACTTGCACTTCTACTCCGCTGCGTGCCTCAGCTTTAGGCGCTAGGGTACATTTGTCGTGCTCCAACAGCTTTTGAACAGACGTTACAGCGAGCACTCGTTTGTTCTAAGTCCGACGCAAGAAAACCGAACCAGTTCCATATAACAGATGTAGAAACACCTTTGTTTGGTACAAGCTCCGGCTTTCCCTCACTCGCATGCTAGCTTGTTTGGGTGCGCCCCGCTAACTTACCCGTGTAGAGCGTGGCAGCGCATCAGTTCGCATTTAAAATATTTTTTTTTAAATCGATTTTCATAAAAACACATCGTCCTGAACTGTAAATTTGAATTAATCGATTTAAATCGATAAATCGCACAGGTTTACCGGGACTAGACCTTCGCTTCATCCTCGAGGAGGAGGCACGGTTTGGGCACGGGTCTCGTGCTCGCAGCTCCGGGTGGGACGTGCGGTCCCGCACCGGTCATGCTGCTCTATCACGGATCTGAGCAAGATCCGCGGGTGCACGTGTCCGCACGCACTCTTCTCCGCCCTCCCCGATTCACTATTAATACATTTTGTTGAAAATCTACGAAAGTTTGAGTGTTTAAATGAGAGACAAATGTAAGAAAACGTTAATCAGACCCCCCAGGATTTCGCGGGCATTTTTTTGTGATTGTTGCGGGCTAAAATGCCTGAATTTGCGGGAGCTTTTCCAAAAAGTTGCGACGAAAGTTGCGGTGCTTTTAAGGTTTTTGTTGCAGGAGGAAGTGAAAGTTGCGATAAATAGTTGTGATTTTCGCTTTTTGGAATTAAAATTGAATAATATTTTGAATACTGAGTTATTACTGACAAAGAATAATACAAAGACACAGAGATCACAGATATGGTCCTAAAACAACCTTACCAATATCGAAAATAAATTACTACTAGGAGGGGAACTGTTTCGCGCGGTCTTTTGCTGTTATTTTAGTGGGCAAATGGCGCCACAGACATGTTTCTTTGCCATTAGAAGCCGTGTCCCAATTCCCAGAGCGCGCGGCTCTGAACTGTGCGCTCTGGGAACTGGGGACACGACCGCAGTTTTGTTTCGTCACACGGAAGTAAGGCAGAATGTTGCGGCTTCCAAACTCAAACCTTTTAGCCGCCGAGAATATAAGGTTGGGTCCTATGGCCGCAGATTTGTGACGCGCAAAGAGGAGGCTATGGTGACAGATACGCTGAGATCCAGATATGTTTTGTGCATTTATTACAAAAAGAGCGCACACAGCTATGACAGCGCAGCAGGATGAAATGGAACTCATGAAAACCAGCAGGATGAACAGATTAACGTGAAAGATGAATGAATGATTTGCGGTCAACAAAAAATACGGTTACACCCCAACCCTGACTCTCTCCTCTGTGTGACAGGTGAGCGCGCGCTTTTATACGCACACATTTCCATACGTGCACACACCCACACTCACGTGACCCACCGCCTCTGCCGCACACACACACACAAACGCACCGTGCACCTCATCTCAGTTATGTCTCCTACACAGAAGGAAGTTGGTCGGCGTTCAATACGTTGCCGATGATTGGTCAAAATTAGTAAAAATTGCGGGAAAGTTGCGGTGATTGGTCAAAATTGCAACACCGCCCTGAATTTGCGGGGATTGGCTGAAGTTGCATTGAAGTTGTAAATCGCAACATCGCGAATTCCTGGAGGGTCTGATTAATTTGAGGGATTACTGTACTGACAAATATCGGTCGTTAATATCAGCCCACTTTTACACATCGGGCCGATACTGATATGTTAAAATTTGGCAATATCGGCCGATACTGATGTTAATGCCGATATATTGTGCATCCCTACTGAAGACAGAGTCAATTATTATGCAACCTCAGAGGGGTGCCCAAACATTTGCATACAACTGTAAATGCAGTGTTTCCAGAGGAGACATTTATACACCAAAAGATGTGTTATTAAATTAAATTATTCACATCTGGATCGCTTGTGCTACCATTGTCTTGGCTGGAAACACTAAATGGTTATAAAATCAAACAGCAATTCAAATTTGTAAAATTTTATTTTTGAATAAAGATTGACTGTGAAGATTATGTGATTGAATATGTGATGACTATATGATCTTGTAAACAAACTTACTACTGATTGAATACACATAGGTCAGCTGTATGTCTATCGATATTGGGATAATACATTGTTTTGAATAAATGCAAAATGTTACCATCTGTTCCAGTATATCGTTTTTAATAAAAATCTCCAAATGCTCCAAAAAAAAAAAAAAAAAGGGCAATACTAAAAAATTTTAAAAGTTGTTATTTCTGTACTATAGTGGGTAATTTTTCTGGTACTACAACCTCCACCAATACATTCAAATACATTAGACAAAGCCAAAATGATAAATTATAAATACTATATTGACTTATCATTGAATATATGAAAGCTGGAACAGTAAATTTTGCGCTTTAACTTCGTTTTTTTTTTTAAGACAATGGTGGGGTATTGGCAAAGAAGTCACGATTCAATTCAAATCACCATTCATATGCCACGATGCGATACTATCACGATGCATCACGATACTTGAATTATTGCGATGCATTGCAATATATTCGACATACTTCAGTGAAAATGTACCACAAAAAAAAGAGGATAACTTAAATATCAGTGGCTGTGTATCTGGGTAGTGTCTTCAATTGATACATAACTCTGAGCACCTCAATTCATAACTGAATTTATTGAATAACAAAAACAAATAAACCAAACCAATAACAAAAAAAGTGCACAGGATTTTTTCTAAAACAAAAAATGATGTTCAAACATTTGCCATTTTGGAGGTAGCTACCATCATAACAAACAATACCCTTTCACAAAGAAAAAAGTGCATAGGATTTATTTAAAAAAAAAAAACGAATAATAATTTATTTATTAAAAATTTATTAATTATTAATTAATAAAAATCGATTTTTGGCATCAAGAATCGATGCAGTATATTGTGAAAGTTAGTATCGCGATGCATTGTCATGATGATTATTTTGCACACCCCTAGTATTTACCTTGTTGACATGTTCCGCCTGCTAGCTGCAAATTGACAATAAAAAAGACACCCCGCTCCACCCGATAGTAGATAGCATAGGTTCAGTCATGTACAATCTGTCAAAAGCGCTGGTCAAAATAAAAAAAAACACTCATTGGTCAAACAGAATTCCACTGCAAGAATGCAAAACAACTGGCACAGGAATTAAACAACATGACAGTAACACCAGACAAAATATTCATATCTCACAGCATCATCTCACTTTCTACCAAAACATCCGTGGACGTCACACTATGCATAGTACAGAATAAGCCCAGAAAGGTTACGAAACGCCTTCACATTAAATATTGGTCTCTAGATACGAAAGAAAATTCAAGTTACGAAACGCGAAATCTCAAAAATTCAAATAATGCGCGCTCAGCCACACACATACGCTTTTCTCAGACTGGATTTAAACTTTTCTCACATTTGTCTCTCATTTAAACACTCAAACGTTCATAGATTTTCAACAAAATGTATTAAATAGCGAAGTGTGGGGGGAGGGGGGAGAAGACTGCGCGCGGACACGTGTGTGATAGCGCAGCATGACCCGGCGCGGGGCTGCCAGCAGGTCTAGACCTGGACTAAACCAGGACTGGACCAGGACTAGACCAGGTGGATTAAAGCGCCGCGCGCGGGTCTATTTCCTGGTTTCGTTTCGAGTCACGGCTGAGGCGAGCAGCGAGGGGGACCGCAAATAGACCCGCACGCGGCGCTTTAATCCACCTGGTCTAGTCCTGGTTTAGTCCAGGTTTAGACCTTGGTCTAGACCTGGTATAGTCCACGTTTAGTCCTGGGTCTACAGTCTCTACGCAGAACACAATGTTACACTATAAAAAAAAAACTTGGATCGGGGCCTTGGAATGAATCAGGCTTTTTCCATTGAAATAGCTACTCAACTTATGAAAAATTCACGTTACGAAACCACTTCTGGAACGAATTAATTTTGTAAGGTGAGGTACCACTGTATACATATATTAGGAGCAGTGGGCGACACATTACTTCTTGATCTTCTTGCTTCGGTTTGGTCAGCTGGAGGATTTTACCTGGTGTATGTTTTGGGTTGATGGGGGAAACCGGAGTGCCAGAGAAAACCCACCCAGACACGGGGAGAACATGCGAACTCCACACAGAACACACACAGAAAGGCCTGGGCGACCCAAGGATCGAACCCGGAACCTTCTTGCTGTGAAGCGTGAGTGCTAGCCACTCAGCCACCGTGCCACCAATAACATCATTTACAGACAAAATGAGGGGTTCGCAATGGGGGATCCACTAGCCGCAATAATGAGCAGTTCTTTCAAGATTCAAGATTTCAAGATTGTTTACTTGTCATATGCAAGATCAACACAAGGTCAACAATGCAATGAAATGCTTAGGATCAGAAGAACCAGAAGAATTGACTTGCTAAGATAGTCAAGTTCATGGATGACTTTGAAGAAAAAGCATTCAACACAGCACCCTCACAATGCAGTTTAACTTTCTGGAAATGCTATGTAGATGACATCCTGGAAAAAATACAGCAAGGACCCAACCCAAGAACACACGGACCATCTCAACACACAGGACAGTACCGGTAACATTCAATTCAGACATGAGGAGGAGAAAGATGGAGCAATATCATTTTTGGACATTAAAATCCACCACATCTCAGACGGCAGCATCAAAATAACAGTATACAGAAAACCCATGCACACCGACCAAGATCTGCTCTGGACATCCGAACATCCCACTGCACATAAACTTTCAGTAGTAAGGACACTATTCGAACAGGTCACACTCACACCATACTGACCGAAGAGGAGGAGAGACACATCATACAAGCACTCAAACAATGTCAACACAAGAACACAGTCACACTACTATACGTTAGAGGAATAAATGAACCCATCCAGAGAGCCATGAAAAAAAACATAAGCACTGTAGTCAAACCACACACAGAACTCCGCCAACACCCCAAAGATACAATCCTACAAGAACAAAAATGCAACGCCATCTACGAAAAACCAATGCAAATCATGCAATAAATCATACATAGGGGCCAAGCTTTTCACATCCGAAAAAAGAAACACCAAAAGGGATGTGAAAAGGAAACATCAGGGAGACCAAAACACAAAAAGACAAAGCATTGCAGGAAAACCTAAAATTTGCCATATCAGATCATTTTCTCTGTCTCTCGCCGAGGTCACACACATTTTCCTCCTCTCCCTTATCTCTATCTGCTCAATGTGTCTGCGTGCCTCTCTGTCTTCATCTCTGTTCCTCCTGTTGGAGTAGATTTTCGAAATCCTAAATTATGGAATTGATAAGCTGGTCCCTCAACGCAAATTGGAATGCACGAAGAAATGTGGGTTTGGGAGAGCAGACTTTTCCGTAGAGACCTTTTACTTATTGGATTTTTGATGGCTGGACATCTGATTGGCTTGGGGATGTTTCTGATCCATCGGAGCGAATAAGAATCCCCCAAAACTGTAAATTTACACCACAGCGGAGCCGTTGCGGACCTAGGGAAGGTACTACCTCAGAAGGTGACACAGATTGAGGAACTGTACCATCTCCAATCTGTGGCGAATAACTAACTAAACACTACCAAGGACACTCACCATAATCAAAGGACATGCTTATCAACTGGCTAACACGTACAGTGGTACCTCACCTTACGAAATTAAATCGTTCCAGAAGTGGTTTCATAACGTGAATTTTTCGTAAGCCGAGTAGCTATTTCAATGAAAAAAGCCTGATTCGTTCCAAGGCCCCGTTCCAAGTTTCTTTTTTTATAGTGTAACTTTTTTTTATAGTGTAACACTGTGTTCTGCGTCCTGATTGGTTAAGAGACTGTAGACCCAGGACTAAACGTGGACTAAACCAGGATTAAAGCGCCGCGTGCGGGTCTATTTGCTGGTTTCGTGCTAGCTCTGCTATTAGCAGCAGCACCGGTGTACCTCACGAGTCACGGATTATTATTAACAAGGTCCAACGTGCTCCATAAGCATAAGAAATCCAGGGTTCTCTACAAAGGCGAATGGTAAGTCACTCTTTGCGATCATTTGTGCTCCTGGCTGTGTTCTCCTGTGCCTTCGCACTGTCAAGGGGCATTTTTTTTGTGTCTCCTTTTCAAACTCTCCTGCAGCGTGAGCTGACTCGTCTTTGGCTGGGTTGCCTGTAACTCGCTGTATTGTGTCGGGTGTTTGTTTTTGAGGTGCCGTATCAGTTTGTTGTGTTAAATGTTGCCCTTTCCTTTCGACCCCTTTCAATCCCAAGTTTACATATCCCACCGTTTGCTATGTCTATGTTGTTGTCATAAACTTTATAGTATTTCCAGACCCAGACATACTCGCCAAACATTATAGCGTTCTTATAGCGCTCATTATAGCGCTCTTCTTATCTCTTCTCTGTACTCGCGCTTTGCGCTTCGAGCTGCTTCCGTGTATTTAACCAATAGCGTGTCATGCCGCACGCCTTGATGTTTCTGTGTGAAGTCTCACTCTGTGCCACCGCATAACCATAGATCTCATCTAGGATATGTTAAAAAAATAATAAGAATACTTGCTACTAGCAAGTGTAAATAATGGGTGGGGATTTATGACGATTTATGCAACGGTGGCCGACGAGGGTCCGAAAGGAGGACAAAATGTAAAAAAGGAGGACACGTGACAGACGGCAAGACAGACAGGTCTAAAACCAGACTGTCCGGACGAAATCCAGACGAATGGTCACCCTATAATGGGACCCTATAATGGGACCCCCTATAATGGGACCCCCTCCTACAGAGGGCACCAAGCGACCTGCCATCTCCATCCGGCTGAGCACGCCTACAGGAAGTAACAACAGCTGATATACGACACATCCAACACCAACCAACACCGGTGACAGTTCTGAAGATGGCTTACAGCTAGCAGCTGAAACATGTCAACAAGGTAAATACACCTTACTGTATTGTCTTAAAAAAAGAACACAATAAGACAAAATTAACATCTTTAGTTTAATATATTTTGGGGTTTAAAATATATTGTGTGTACAATTTATTTGTCATAGTGGGGAGATTTTTGCAATTTTCAAGTAATAAGGTAAGATTTAAGCTGTAGAGAGATGAATAAATGGTTAATTGGTTCATTCTATCATGTATTGTTTTCTCATGACTTTTAATGTTACTGTATATCTAAACATCGGTTTAATGGGATTATACTGCTTTGTGAAAGTGACATCAAGTACTTTCAATACTATTATTTATGGCAATATTTCTCTGTAGCAATATGCTTCATGTGTTATTCAATGTGTTACTGTGGCAGGCCTAATTATCAGGACAACCCTAAACTATCAATTAAATCAATCAATCACTAGTTACAAGGCATGTCTGGCATAAATAAGTTATTTTGTCTCAAGCTCTGCCTCTACCATAATGAATCTCAAATACTCAGCAGTAGTCATCTCAACTTTGTCCTTCCCATCAAACATAACCACCTCCTCTTTAGAGAACTAGAACGTCAAATGTACAGTATATATAGTATATTCTTCCGACAGTATTCTGACCGCACCGTTGTATCCAGAGGAGTCCTGAGGAAGAGACGGGGCAGAATGGTGGGGATTGCCTGTTTTACAATCTCGAAATGTCGCTTTTCCATGTCCATTAGTCCACTGCGATGACAAAGGGACTTGGATCTCTTACATCCACTGTCCCAGCCGTCAGATTTTATTTTGTGGGAGTCTTATCTCTGTAAATACAGGCTCAGACGCGGTGAGGAGGAGGCGGCGGACGGACACAACAGCTCGGGTCCCTCTGCCTTCCTCCCCATGGCTCCGAGGCTGGCTGCTTGTCGGGAGAGGCCCTGGTGATCTGTCCTAATCCTGCACTCACACGTCTCAGGAGAGCTCCGTGTGGAATAAGCACGGCAACTCTGCACGGCCGTGTCCCGGGCTGTGGACACACAGACAGGAGCGGGATCTGCAAATATGTGTCAGCGGAACAATTCATTCTTGTTGGGTGATGTAGCTCGCCGAGGCTAGCAAGCAAAGCAAAGAGCTCGTAAACACCGCGAATCGAGCCCTTTTCCATCGATACTACCCTGCCGTGAGCTAACACACCCGGCCGCCCTGCACTAGCACATTTGTGGCGACATATTCAGAGACTGTACAGTAAAAAACTCACTTATTTGAAGCCGACTCAAGCGCACATCCATCCATTAATCGCCGCCATTTTCGATCGATGCAACTGTCGCAAAGTATTGTGGGGAATTGAGTTTTCTGTTCATTCTTTTAAAAAAAATCGTCAGTGCAGCGCTTGAATTTTTAACCATAGCGGCAGCGCTCCTTCAAAAATGTATACAAATTATTAAATTAATGTATTATTAAATAAAGGTTCAATTTACACGTTGTTTTAATGTGCTGATCGTATAAGCAGGATTCTCTATATTTTAGAGCCATTTCAGATGCTGTAAGCCGTTAAAATAATGTATAGAAAACAAAACAAAACAAAAATGATATCTAATTTCCTGATCATTTAAAATACCAATTGCCAGTAGAGGGCGCAAAAACCATAGTGAAGGCAATTTGAGCACTGATCTGACCTGGATGAGGGATGAAGATTAATGGATTTAAAAAAGTGGAGCACTTCAACACCTAGTGCCATCAAGAGGTAGAACATGTGGAGAAATTAAGCAATGATTCCAAACTAAACCATGGCATTTATATTTTATTACAAAGAAATTCAACTTACAAAGTACAAACCTGAATATGTACAGTAGATCCTAAAGTATACATTCAAAATAAGTTAGCGGTTCTTCCCTTTCTGTACAAAAAAAGAACCTTGGAGTGCAAAACTCTGTCACGGTGCACCACATTTTTTGACACTAAAATGCACAGCTGACAAAGCAACAACTGACCAACACAGGAGTTATCCCTAGAGGCATAGACCTAGATTAAAATACGTAACACTTTTAACAATGTAATTCTGATTTTGCAACATTTTACATTTTATAATTTATTTAATTATTCTAAACAATGAAGGAGTTCTGATAATAAAAGTGATGTATTTTAGGCATACAACAAATAAAAGAAAAATTAAATATCAAATCAACCATATTTTCACACAATTAGGCCAATATAATACACTTAAACACTCAAATATGATGATAAAATGAGAAATTCAATTTGTCAACTGGACAAAGTTTGTTTGGTCGAAAACGTTTCGCCGCTCATCCGAGAGGCTTCATCATAACTTGTCTCCCATTTATAATTCGATTCTCAAACCAAGTCAAAAACAGACAAACATTAGGGCAGACAATCCAGGGCAGAGGGGTGGGGAGGGTCGTTAGACTTGAATAGGGAGGCTAAACTAGTTGCCAGAGTCATTTGAAAAACCAAGAGACAGATTAGTGGAGATAGTTTCAGAGCCATTTCAGTGGGGAACTCCTCCCTGCAGCTAGATATAAACAGGGTCTAACCAGCACTAGAACCAGAGCTGACGAAGCCTCTCGGATGAGCGGCGAAACGTTTTCGACCAAACAAACTTTGTCCAGTTGACAAATGGAATTTCTCCTTTTATCATGGATTCTACCTGGACGACTGAGGGACTCTTCACGCAACTCAAATATGATGACTCCCAAAGGAAGGTGTGGATGGAGCAGTGGCCGGTCTTTGGACATTAGACATCACATCTCCAGGCACATCTGCTCTGACCTAATCAGATTTTCTGGAAAAACACTGAGCTGGATTATGCTGATATGGAGAAGATGCCATGATGTTCTGTTATAAATGAGGCCTTGATAATGAGAGCACACATTTTGGCTTAGTAGTCATTCTTTTTATCATTGTAATATTTTCACTAATCAACACAACAAAGTACATAAATATAAATAGTTTTTCTTTGTAATTAGCTCTACGCAGTGGTTTGAGTTTGGGGCTGTTAGAGCAGCCCGGAGTCTTTGGCCATGGTGTAGAAGAGTCCTCTTTGAGCGATCAGGTTGCTTGGACTGTCAAACTCTGCTATCTCACCTTTATCCAGAACCAGGACTCTGCAAAACAGAGGACACGGTTAAGATGGATGCACACTGACGATTCCTAGCTCAATGTTTTGCCCAATTTGGCTCGAAGGTCTGGGAGATGTGACCTGACTAATGCTTAATGATCATTTATGGTGCACTCTGTCTGGGGGTGATTCTGTTTTAGGTTGCAGCTCTAAAACCTCATGTTCAACATGATGGATATTTACTACTGTTGATTGTGATTACCATTACACGTGTGTGTGTGCTGTGAGTCCCACCTGGTGTAGTCCATGATGGTGGTTGTGTGTGTGTGTGGGTGTGCACGGTCAGTCCCACCTGGTGTAGTCCATGATGGTGTTGAGGCGGTGTGCGATGGTCAGCACTGTGCACTCCTCAAATTGGGAGCGGATGGTAGACTGGATCAGGTTGTCCGTCTCCATGTCCACAGCTGCCGTGGCCTCGTCCAGCACCAGGATCTTGGTCTTCCTGAGCAGAGCACGGGCCAGGCACAAGAGCTGCCGCTGACCCACACTGGACACAGCACAACAAATCATATACATTTACTTTTTAACAAAGGGACTCAAACCAGTCAGGTGGAGAAAATGTCAGTGTTTGTTTTTGTGTTATCATGCAATTTCCCAATTTCAAAAAAATGAATAAAATACTCCAGTCACTTTATCTCACTCCATTCTATTCTTCCAGTACTTTGCACACTGGAGTGGGTATGAGATACACTGTTGAAGTAATTTGATTCAAAGACATTCATCTGCCAGGTATCAACATTCAGTACAACATAACAGTTAAGTAACAGTACTCTTTAAATGAGTAAAACCTTCAGCTACTCTTCCCAGTATTAAGTTAAATAAACTTAGGGAGAGGAAGAGGAGGAGGGAGAGGAGGAAGGAGAGGAGGAGGAGGGAGAAGAGGAGGGAGAAGGGGCAGGAAGGGTACAGTAGGAAACTGGAGTCCCAGGAATGTATCAGCAGAGCCCAAACAGTCAAGACAGCTGCTCACACCACTCTGCACTACATATTTCTATTTAGCTTTAATCTTTTGAAATTATTTTAGTTTTACTCAACAGAATAGTTCATAATCATCATCATTCAATCATCATAGTTTTAATAAACTGTAAAATAATATATGATGTCTTAATTGGACATGGGACAGATGTGTTCATTTGTCTGGTCTTGTTTGGGGCTCTGGGATTGAAAAGAGGAACTTGGATCTATTATTCACTAGTACTTAGTTTTCATCCGATTTTAGTTTGTGAAATAAACACTGCTCCAGTATAGGGCTAAATTGTTCAAAGAAAATTGAATTCATTTAAATGGGAAATGGTGCCAAAATCCTGTCTTTGGGTTTATATTCTGCTATATTCTGAACAAAATACACCAATCCTAAAGCTTTGTAAAAGTGATTTGTAAAAGTGAGAGTGGCCTTTCAGAGTGAATGCAATGCTGTGCATACCTGAGATTCTCCCCTCCTTCACTACATTCATAGTCCAGCTTGCCCGTGAGCCCTGACACAAACACCTTGAGGTGAGAGAAGTCCAGGGCTCTCCACACCGCCTCATCAGTGTAGTTGCCAAAGGGGTCAAGGTTCATGCGGAGAGAGCCCGAAAACAACACCGGGTCCTGGGGGAACACAGAATTCAGCTACTCTGGATAGACTAGACACTTGTGCCAGTGCCGTAGACTGGACTATCAAAACATCACAATGTTCCCGAAAGCTTAGATATAGTCCCAGTTCTCAGGTGGAGTTTGCTGTGTAACCATCAGACTGCAGATTTGTTCACCTGGTTTATGGATCAAGTGTAAATAAAAGTGTTAAGCGTATTTCTGACCACATGGCCCATCCCTGTGTAAAAGAGTGCAGTATTCTAGTAGTGACCTGTGGGATGATGGTGATTTGTGAGCGCAGTTGGTGCAGGCCCAGCTCTGAGATGTCCACTCCATCGATAAGGATCTGACCCTCTGAGGCCTCGATGATGCGGAACAGCCCCATGGTCAGGGAGGACTTTCCTGCTCCAGTTCTGCCCACAATCCCCACCTACAGCACACACACAACACAGGGGTAAACCAGGCCTGTGCAAAGATAACTTGGAACAACAAAACCTCTGCATCACAAGTACCATCAGGAAGAGTACAATTATGAATCATTACAGAACACATATTACAGTACAATACATATTGTCATTGCTTTATTTCTCTTTTAAACATGTGTTTGGACACCTGGCATAAGTATTTCACATTCTCTAACTTAAAATAATGTATGCATTTGGAAAATATGTTCAACTATTACTATAATAACTACACTTCAAATCAGGCATTTAGCTCCCTCAACAGAGGGGACAGCAATATATCATGATAAAAACCTTTAAACTGTTATTTTGCATATTTGTTGTCTGTTAATTGCCAATTTATTTGTTTTTCATGATTGATGGGTTAATCCAACTAATCCAATTAGCTGTTGCCATTAGTACTTGTGGTGGGGACAACTTTTTATTTATTTATTTATTTGACAGGGACAGTGTACATTAATGAACATTCCTGTAAATGTACCAGATTTAGCCAAGAGGCTAGTTTTCATCTGCAGTCCCTGGACAGATGTTAGATTGTCAATCTAAGAAAAAACAGGTTAAAACAATGTACATACACAATTATTTACACTATTTACATGCTTTCAGGCTCACTCATAGTGGCAGTCATGCACACTTGGTAAAACATTAACAATACATACATACAACACATACACACATACATCTGGCACCCCTCAGTAACACACAAACAGGATAGAACAAAAAGGAAATTAATGTGTGCAGTGCTGATTTTCAATTATCCACTTTTTAAAAAGAGTCTTAAAAGTGTGATATGATGGTGAGTCTCTGATATGTATGGGAGTATTGTTCCATTGATGTGCTGCATTGATGAAAAATGAGGACTGTCCAAAGGTGCTTTTCCTGAGTGGGATTATGCAGTCCCCTCTAACTGCCCCCCTGGTTACCCGGCTTGAGGATGATCTTATTGTTATGAACTGTGAAAGTGGGGGTGAAGAGAGAACATTTATAATTTTAAACAGAAGGCAGAGGTTTGTGTATTTGATCATATTGTCCCAGGTCACTAATTTGAGTTTGTGTAATATTTCACAATGATGATATTGGATTGGTTTCTTGTCAAGTGTTTTTATTGTTCTTTTGTATAATGATTGCAGTGGTTTGAGGGTGGTGTTGTTTGTGTTTGACCATGTGGTTAAACTGTATTTGATATGGGAGAGTATCATGGCATGCATATAGACTGTGGCGGCATTGAGTGAGAGCTGTGGTCTTATGAAACGGAAGTTGGAGAGATGGAATTTAATTTTGTTGCAGACTTTATTGACCTAAGATTTGAAAGTGAGTTTAGTGTCCATTTGTACTCCGAGATATTTGTATTCTTGCATGATTTTGAGTTTATGTCCATCTACAAAGATATCATGATGGGTTATGGGATTAGAGGATTTGGTAAAGAACATTGCTACAGTTTTATTGACACTGAGTTGCAGGCAGGACTGTTTTAACCAGTTAGAGTCATGAACCATGGATTGTGTGAGGACTTCTGCGACTTGTGAGGTGCTTTTGCCATGTGTATATATTACAGTGTCATCTGCATAGAGTTGAATGTGGATGTTGGAACAGACTGCAGGGAGATCATTTATGTAAATTGAGAACAGTAATGGACCAAGGATAGATCCTTGGGGTACACCGGTGGGACACAGGAGGGGGGGGGTGACTGGTGACTCTGAATTCGGACTGTCTGTGAGCGGTTTGAGAGGCATGATGCAATCCAATTTAAGCTGTTTGTTGAGAAGTTGAAGTGGGACAGTTTTGATAAAAGTATACAGCCTTTGACACAGTGAATACTGTGTCAAAGGCTTTTTTTAGATCAAGGGAAAACAGCTCCTACCACGCCTCCTTTGTCCAGCAAGGCTTTGAGTTTTTCCAGAAAATAGCAGTTGGCAGTCTCAGTTGAATATTTATGTCTGAAGCCAAACTGCATAGGGTGAAGACCAGGTGGGGCTGTGTCCAGGTGTGTAATGATTTGATTTGCAATTATTTTCTCTGCCACTTTAGATACGGATGAAAGAATACTGATTGGTCTGTAATTACTGATGGATAGGGGATCAGCGCTCTTCGAATATTGGAATGACCACTGCTGCTTTCCAACCATCAGGGAATGTGTCTTGGGAGATGGACTGATTAATTATTTTTGTTATGGGTTTGGTTAGAGTGGTACTGAGCTCCTTCAGCATGAGAGTATCCATTCCAAAAGCATTTTTTGTCTTTGATGGTTTAAAAGCATTAATGGCTTGCTGGACTTCCACTTCAGATACACTCTGGATGCTGAAAAGATTCTCAGTCGGAGATGTTGGCCTCACAAGTGTACTATCTAGATTAAAGGACTTTGCGATTGTAGCTACCGAGTCAATAAAGTAGTTATTTAGAGTGTGTGCCATTTCCTTGGGATTGTTTAGGAGTTGTCCGTTTACCTTTATTTCCAGAATTTTACTTTTCTTTTGTTCAGGGCTCTCAAGTCTCACGCATTGAGAGTGTGACACACGCAATTCGACGTCGGCGAACCCCTCCCCCCCCCTTCCTCCTCGCCCCGCTCCCTCCTCCCCGCGACGCTCAGCGAGTGTCTAAGCGCGCACTGCACTGTCAGTAGGGTGACCACCGGCATGAAACAGGAAAGAAAGACACTTGTGTCCAAAAAGGAGGACAAAGGCCCTAAAGTGAGGACACCTTGTTTTTTGTTTGTTTTTTTCCCTTGGGGGAAGGGGGGGGGCTGTTGTAATGCTGGATATTACAACATGGATATAGACATGTCCAACGTTTACTGTAAATCAGGGATGAAAGAGCTTTTAGCGGATCTCCGCTTTTTATTCAGCCGCGGGGTCATTTTTTTAATATCTGCAAAGTGCGAACCGCGCGGGGGGGGGGGGGGGGGGGATGTCGCGCACAGGGTGGGGTGTAAATAATGGGTGGGGATTCATGACGATTTATGCAACGGTGGCCGATGAGGGTCCGAAAGGAGGACAAAATGTAAAAAAGGAGGACACGTGACAGACGGCCGGACAGACAGCTCTAAAACCGGACTGTCCGGATGTAATCCGGACGAATGGTCACCCTAACTGTCAGTGAATGACAAAACGGAGAACCATCAGGCAATAACTTCATTTATATAACTCTCACTAGTTGCTTTGTAGTTTGAGTTTGCTCTGTGTAAATGCAATCGCAATTCTCACGCAATTCAAGCGCCCCCCCGCTCCTTGGAAAAAATTGTTCACGCTCTTCGGAAATTACAGTCTCACGCACGACCCCGCTCAAAACTTGAGAGCCCTGCTTTTGTTGTCCTGTGAGTTTCTTTAACTGATCCCAGGTTGCCTTGATGTTCCCTTTTGTATTTTCAATGATAGTTAGAAAGTAATCAGCTTGGGCCTTTTTTTATAACTCAGAATTCTATGCTAGTATCTGCTGTGTGGATCTTTCACTAGAAGGACCACAACTAAGGTGAAAATACCAAGAGTAAAATGGTATATAAAGTTGACAGTGGTAAAAGATGATAATAGTTTGACACCAGACCGCCAATGATTTGGTCACCAGACCACCTTCATTGATACCTCCATCTGAATTGCTAATGTGACCTGACCTACAGACAGGGACAGGCACACATAGCATCATGAATACAGTCCTGAAATGTGCACTGAAACATATTAACATAACAAAACTCAACATTTGGATATTTGGATTAAATAATGTCACCATCTTTGTTATAAAAGGTAATATGTGTCTATTTCATACACAATGATTTATCATAAAATTATAAAATACAATTACAATATTTCATAGTTGACCAGTCACTATTAGTTGATTAATGGTTGCAACAATAAGTAAGCCCAAACCAGAGGTTTTGCTGGAGAGAAGCCATGCTCTGGCTCTGGAGGCGGGGCCTCAACTCAAGTTCTGTTCTAGAATAGGCAATTGACTGAATTTCAGCCTGTCAAAAGGAGAATGCTCATGTAGTTTTGTGTGGGATAGAGTCCATACCTTCTCCCCTCCTTTGATGCTCAGGCTGATGTTGTGCAGGGCCATGTCCAGGTCGTGGCGGTAGCGAAGCCCAAAGTTCCTGATGTCGATGCAGCCTGCAGAGGGCCAGGGGTCTGGCTGGTGTCTCGGGGTCTGTAGGGTCCACTCACCCTGGGGCACACAGCACAGAAAGGATCAGATGGAAGTCCTACATAGGAATCACATACACTCTAACCTAATAGTGACAAAGGTTTAAAATGGGAGTCATCTGGAGTCCTTTGAAACAACTGTCACTGACAGACACTGGCCACTGAAAGTAGTTTGTTAAGATCATGTCCAGTAAGGCATTTTTAGTAGTGCTGTCAGGCGATTAAAAAATTAATCTAATTAATTACAGGATTTGTAATTAATTAATTAATTAATTACAGGATTTGTAATTAATTAATCTAATAATCACATTTTAAGAGTGTGAGAGAGAGAGAGAGACTGACAGAGATAGAGAGAGATTGTGAGTGAGGGAGCAATCGAGCGAGCAAACCCACTTTGCGATTGAGTTTGTCAGTTTTTCTGCAGTCGCTTTGCTCAATCGTTTCCCAAATTCTGCGACCATGGTTTGGTGAAGTGCGCACTATCACCGGTAACAATGGAACTTGTCCGGACGTGTTTCGTGTTTGAATGATCCGTCAGGCTGGAGCAGCTTCGGTGATCAGAAAGTTCTTGTTGATCTTCCCGTTCTTTTTATAAATAAAGTTGCAATTCAAAGGCCC
Organism: Paratrypauchen microcephalus; assembly: GCA_036785185.1. Classification (NCBI taxonomy): domain Eukaryota; kingdom Metazoa; phylum Chordata; class Actinopteri; order Gobiiformes; family Gobiidae; genus Paratrypauchen; species Paratrypauchen microcephalus. The sequence continues at coordinate 1,694,632 of JAVJIX010000029.1, forward strand.
TGGCAGCAACTTGCTCCTCGCACACCAAATTTAACATGCGCGCGGATTGAAATGCCACTCATAATTGCGTTAATTTTTATTACGCATTAATTTGCAGTGTGATTAATTCATCTAATTAACACGCTAAACTGACAGCCCTAGTTTTTAGGAAACAGCTTTATACAATTGTCAATTGTGTGAATAGTTCTGTACATAACCTCTCCTTTCTGAAGGGGCTCAAATTGCTCAATTACTCTAATCTGCCACATAAAGTAGTAGCACTCTCCAGGAAATGCTCAGTCAGTTCTTAGTTCTCCCAGCAGGGGGCACGACTGTGTGCCTTTGGCTGGCAACAGTGGTGTTTGTCTGCACAGACATCAGGATTGAATCAACATGAGACTGAACTAGTATAAAGCTTGAGCCCTAGTGGTACACAAACATGTCTTTAAAGCAGCGCTGGTGTGAGTATGAGACAATGTGAGAAAGAAAAAGAAACTGCGTTAACCTTGCACAGCAAGATGGATTCTTGTGATATTTGTGAGTTCACAAACTTACAAGAATCCATCCTGGCGTATGTCTGCTGTGAGGATAACTGGCTGGGTCGACCAATCATGTCACAGCTTTGAGATGTGTAGAGAAGCCAAAGGTGAAACGCCCAAATGAACCAAAACAACAGGGCGACACCACAGACGTACTTCAGTCTAGTTTAGTAGGAATACAGACTATATAATTTGTGAAAAACATGCAGAAGTTAAGCGCTTTGTGCATTTGTGGACAAGGAAGATATCTGTGCTTTTCCCTTGACTGGATGTGACAAAAGTTAGATTTTTCAACTTGTTCCACTGTTGTGACGCTTCAACCAATAATGATAAAAGAAGAAATTCAATTTATCAACTGGACAAAGTTTGTTTGGTCGAAAAAGTTTCGCCGCTCATCCGAGAGGCTTCGTCAGTTCTGAACTCACGTCAGAACTGACGAAGCCTCTCGGATGAGCGGCGAAACTTTTTCGACCAAACAAACTTTGTCCAGTTGACAAATTGAATTTCTTCTTTTATTATGGATTCTACCTGGACGACTAAGGGACTCTTCACGCTTCAACCAATAATGTTCATGACGCTTTGCATTTTCTTGTCGCTTTCAGTGAGAGCCATCCCAGATTGATAATGTGTACAACTCATTTCAGAGTGACACACAAATCAATGTGGTATGAGCCAGGTGAGAGCAAGGGACAAAGTGTGAGTCAGAATGAGACCTCTTTTTCCGTATCGCTGTACTCTCTCACACGCTCCACAGCCACAATGTTGGTCTCCACCTCAGAGGACATCCGCACCAGCCAGGTCAGTGAGGCAGTCAGCTGCACACATATATACATGTTGAGTTAACATGATTTTAGGGAACATTATACTGACTTGCATTCATTTATCCTAGAGCCCCCTCCTAATTGTTGCCACAGTCAGGACTTAATCTAAGGACCTAATCTAATCTTAACCTAAACCCTAACCTTAACTTTATGGTTATGACCGAGTTCTTTCCTTTGTAGATGAGGGTGCGGTGGTGCTGACCTGGAGGGCATAGGTGATGGACAGGCCCATGATTCCAGGACTGAGGCTCTCTCGGGCAATCACCGCAAACAGGGCTGCACATGACACGATGCAGTTCCCCACAAACTCCAGGCGAATGGCCAGCCACCTGTGCACATAAGTGTAAACACGTATCCTCCTGACTACCAGAGAAAAAAATGTTTTCCAATTTTTTATTTTTTTGGTTTCCCCAGTTATTTAGAGGACAATGACTACACTGAAAACTTTTTTTTTCTTTTTCAAGTTTTTATTTGAAAAATACAGCATATCCACTGTAGTGGACATCGGAAATTTATTGACGTACAAATGTATCAATTTCCAATCCAGGAACCTCAGTGGTTTCTTGCTCAGAAGCTGACACTCAGCTTTGTATTGTAGCCATGCATTGCTGATTGCGACATCAAAGAAGTGGAAAATTACCTGGATTGTCCATTTCCAAGTATGAGAGGCCATCTTGTAGAAACTAAGCATCCTGTCAGCAAGATCCACACCACCCATGTTATTGTACTCAGCAATTGACACTGGTCTTGAAACTTGGACAAACCTTTTTTCTTTCTTGGACCATCTTCTGCATAGGTCCTGAGGCTCAATGCCGTAGGCAGAGGAGCACATAACCACTGGCTTGTTGTCAAACCATGTAATGATAGTAAGTTCAGGACTTCTTCTGACCACCATCTCAGTTGCTCCTCTTGCTTTCTTTTTGATAGCCTGATCTTCTGTTATTTTGCAATCCCTGGGGATTCTGTTTTTCATTATAGTCCCAGTGCCTGCAAGCCCTTTCTCTGCCAGGATGTCCAAAAGTTTGACTGTAGTGAAGTACCTGTCAAAGAACAGGTGAGAACCTCTGGGAACAGACTCAGCCAGAACTGCTTGTTCTCCAACGCCCTGTCCTGCAGTGACATTGAAAGTGGTCTTCCCCTGGTAGACAACAAAGTCTAAAATAATCCCGCTTGGTGTAGCCAGAACAAACACCTTCAAGCCAGTTGGATGTGGTTTCCCTGGTACATGTTGGCGAATTGGACAGCGGCCAGTAAATGGAATCATTTGCTCATCGATCGACATTTTGCCTGTTCTAGGCTGTCTCAGACATCCCTGCCTCACTTTATCCAGAATTGGCCTAACCTTCCACAAAATGTCTTTCTTTTTCCTCCTCAGACACATCAAGATCAATGACAAGCTTAATAGAACTCCTAAGTTTGTAGAACGGATTTCTGGTCATGGATTCTGCTACTATTTGAAATCTGGTCTTTGAAGCCCAATACATTTGAATGTTTGGATAACCCAAACAGGCCATTTAGATGGAGTACCCAAAGAAAGTCTTCAACTCTTCAGGGGTAGTGTTTAGTGATGTTCCAGAATGAAGGACTCCACGTTGGTTTGTGCACATAGCCATTTTTTCAAACACAGAGTCATCAATGTAGTGTTCAAAATAACAAAGTGGGGTCCAGTTTTGGCGTGTTGTGGCATCACTGCTTAGAATAATTGGAACATCATCTAGTTGGGGGTTGAATCTTAAGGAAAATAATAAAAAATGTCAGTCTTTTCATTTTAAAGATTACACTCATTGTTATAGTAAACTATTACAAAACTGAATTATTCTGAATAGTTTTTTTTTTTTTTCAAAATTATTTGAATGAAATAAATATATAAAATACATTGTAAAATACATAATACTAAGAGAGTACAAAGTCAAGATGTACATTGTAGTCTTGCTCCAGAGCGGACAACGACTGGACACTGACACTTCTTCCTCTGCTTGTCCTGTCTCAACCTCATCCTCAGAGCTCTCTGATTCCTCTGCCTCTCCAGATCCAGTGGATCTTGGTCATCATCATCAGTCAACTCAATTGGAGTTTTCTCCCACAATTTGTAGAAATATTCTCTCTGCTCCTGACCTAGAACCAATTCTTTCAAATTTGAAAAAATAAATACATGACTCCAAATGTCCACTTCGTAGGACATGTGTTAAACACTCAAATTTCATTGTAAAATATTGTTACTTTACTTCAAAAATGGTTTTAATGTGTTCATTAGACATTCATAAAAATATAACAATGCAACTTTGATCCAAAATTTGCTTAATAAAAAAGGTATACCACTTACTGTTCTTTTTTCCATAAAATGTGGTTGTATTGATGGCACACATTTTCCTTGAGAAGGAGGAGGGTCTTTTCAAAGCTCCACCCTTATAAGTTTGGTCTCATTTGAAAGCTCTGAATGTCCTCTTTAGATCACAGAAGGAGTTGGTTAGGTAATGTGCAGGGGGTTGGAAATATTTTAGAAAAGAAAAGTCCACTAGCGAGGACAAATATGAACTATGGGTAGTCAGGAGGATATAGTAAACACTCAAAGTGTATCAAAGACAGCTAAAATAATGACTCAAGTAGAGGAGTTTAAGTATTACAGGGGTCTTGTTCACGAGTGAGGGTAACATGAAGCGTGAGACTGACAGGCAGATCGGTGCAGTGTCTGCACTGATTAGGTCGCTGTGTCGGACTGTTGTGGTGAAGAAGGGGCTGAACCGGCAAAGCTCTCTATTTACTTGACAACCTATGTTCCTACACTCACCTATAGTCAAAAGCTTTGAGTAATGACCGAAATTACAAGATCACAGCTACAAGATCGCAAGTGGCTGGGTGCTCCCTTAGAGATAGGGTGAGGACCTCAGCCACAATGGAGGAGCCGCTTCTCCTCCACGTGGATAGGAGCACCCGAGGGGAGGAAAACTGTTCTGGATAACTCCTGGATGCCTCCCAGGGGAGGTGTTCATGTCCCACCGGGAGGAAGCCCCAAGGAAGACACGCTGGAGGAGGGACTTCTTCTAACTGTAAACTCCCCGAAAGAGCTGGAAGAAGTGTGTGTGGAGAAGGAAGTCTGGGCCTCCATGATCCAACCACATCCAAGATAATGGATAGATAAAATAATGGCTACGAGCACATGTACTGAGGTTTCTGTCAACTCAAAAAACTAAACAAAACTTAACAAGGGGATGAGATTCAAACTCCTATAAAACAGTTCAGGCCTCGTCTTCATGAGGAATACTCAATGAATCACTACAAACACAAAGAGTCCAGTGCAGTAAGAGCAGAGTAAGAGAGACTGTCTGACCTGTTGGCCACAATGCTGGGGAAGTAGGCCTTCTGGTTGTAGTCTACCCTCAGGTCACTCTCTTTGATAAAGCGTTTCTGCTCTCCAAAAGCCCTGATGACTGAGGCTCCCAGCAGCGTCTCATTAAAATGAGTGTAAATGGGCGAGCGGCTGACAGATTCCAGACGCTTCAGCTGTCGAGACGAGGCCACGTAGAAGCGCTGAGGAGAGCACAGGGTTACAAATCACAAACACACATGTACATGTACACACGTGTCCACGTACACATGTGCACACACGTGTACACGCACACACACACGTGTACACGCACACACGCACACACGTGTACACGCGTACACGCGCACACGTGTACACGCACACGTGTACACGCACACGCACACGCACACGCACACGCACACGCACACGCACACACACACACACACACACACACACACACACACACACACACACACACACACACACACACACACACTGTATTCACCTGCACAAAGAAGTAGAGCGCTCCCAGGAAGGGGATGATGATGGCCACTAGTGGTGTGGCTGCCAGGATGACCACGCAGGCACCCAGCACGTTGAACATGGAGCCTGTGAACATCTTGAGGATGCTAGGAATGACTGTGTCGATGGTGTCTATCTCTTTGGAGAAACGGTTGACCAGGTTGCCGCTGGGCGTGCGCTCAAAAAAGGACATGGGCGAGCGCAGCACATCTGACAACATGGCCTGGTGCAGGCAGCGAGATGCCAGGATGCCCCCTATGGACATGGACAGGGAGTACCCGAATACGGCCACTCCTGAGGGATATAGGGAGGGAGGTTTACATGTGTCCTGAGCAGTGATGTCACAAGACCTATACTGGGACACGGGCCCCTTTCATTTTCAAAATTCTGATTTAATGCACCTCTTTCATGCAGGGGGCACTGGGAGTTCACCCCTCAGGAAATTGAGCATGAAACAGATGTAATTTCCTGTAATCAGGTAGATTTCAGATGAAGAAATGCATGTAGCAGCCTGAGAATTATCTCCCAAGATAAACCTTTACCTATACAATTATTAGTACAATTATAGCGCAGCTCTCAGCGCACTGAGAGCTGCAGCCTCACACCAGGCTGTGAACAGACCCAGTCAAGACAACGTTAAAGTCTAAACTATACCTCAGACGACAGCTGACCTCACGTTTTATGTTGCTTTTAATGCATCTGAAATATAGGCTTGTGAGAAGTGTGTAACACTTTGCTTTGTAGAACATCTTCATGGGCTTTGAACTTTGAACGATTACTCATGGGTCACTCCGTTGCTGTCGCTCCTCTTCTGCAGTATCATAGATCATACATGGTAGTGCTATTCAGGTCATGGTTTTAGAGCTCATTTGAAATGGAAAATGCAATCAGAGGAAATGCAAAGTGCAGACTCTTATAGGAGTTTGGGACTAAAGCAGGCTGCCCTGCACGAAACCAACCAGTGTGATCGCTCTGTACAAGTTCAGATGTGGAACCTGACTATATGCACTTGTAAGTCATATGTGACTTACTTTTTTCACACTGGAGCATCACTTTTATGGTTACAATGTGTCCAACATGCCCCAGTAAAATATGAGGCAGATTATATTTGTATTACAAATATAATGATGTCCTTGGTCCTGAGCATATGACCCTTACATACATATGGATAGTCACAAAGGGACTGAAGGCCCTCAGAATCCTCCCTGCGGAGTGGCCAAGGCCACTAAGGCTCCTAGGAGAATTCTGCTGATTCTATTATATGCTAAGTAATGTTAAGAAATGTCCTATTCCTAAATTAGATGATTGTATTGAGTGGATAAGGTTCTGACAAGCTGAGCATTGGGGGCACAGTAGAATGCAGAGGCAAAAAAAAAATCTTAGATCAAGTACCAAAATATTGTATTACAAATAATGACTAAAAACGTTTTTGATATAAAATGTCATTAAATGAATGATCATCTTTCAGAGTCAAAAGGAAACATTGAGATAACTATTTACAAATGTCTTGAAAAGCCAAAGGAGCAAAGTTAGAAATGGATAGACAATTGTTGTATGCTACAGGAATGTCACTTGTCTCTTCCGTCTGAGCCCTGAATACAATATTATAGAGCTGGTGCTGCAGGTGCTAGCTCACCTTGAGACAGGCCCAGTGCCCCGTACACCCCAAGCCTCATGTTTCTGTTGGGCTGAGTGCCATTCACCACAGGGTCATCAGTCCACAGGCTGAGCCAGTAATTGGAGCAGAGGGAGAGGAAATGGTGTGTGAAGAAGAGTAGCAGGCTCACCATGGTCAGGGGCACTCCAATGGCTTTGGCATAAGACAAGAACACAGACAGTTTGACCTGAAAGATACAGCGCACACACACATGAGCACAATGAGCTGTGCAACAGGGGCAGTGCTGAGGAGGTCAGCCTGACCTGTCCCGTGCTGGCCTTATCCGCATCAGTCAGTTTGCCTGCTCCAGACTTCATCTCTCGGTCAGGCCCTTTGTCTGCCACCTTCTGCTTCTGCGATGGAGGGCTGCTCTCACTGGCAGTCACCAAAAGGGATTCACATCAAACAGGCCAAGAACCACAATAGCCTGAATTTTTTTGTGCAAAAATAATAACTACACTCATCACTAATGAGTTGTTAAAGTAGTTATTAGTGTAAAAATACAAGTTTTTCTAGAATGTATTCAGAACAGATTTCTATAAAGCTACATGGAACAGCTCTTTGTATATCTAGAGGTGGGACAAAGTCATTGCTGGGCAAGTCCCAAGTAAGTCTAAGTCTTTTGCACTCAAGTCCGAGTGAAGTCCCGAGTCAAGAGTATCCAAGTGCCGAGTCAAGTCCGAAGTCAAAGCTCACAAGTCTCAAGTCGAGTCCAAAGTCCTAGAAATTTAGTTGAGTAATTTCGAGTCCCCTTTACAAAGAAATAAAATTTCTACAAATCATATAATGTCTGCAAGATCTGTATTCATGATTGGATTGTTGTGCAAGCCGCGCGCACATGCTCTTTGCATACATTTTCGCAGATTCACAAGTACGAGTGCGGTCCTTATCAACATACTTTTAGAGTTTTTTTTTTCATTGGACGTAGCAAGTCATCACAAGTCAAAAGGCCTAAGTCCAAGTGAAGTCACGAGTTATTGATATTGAAGTCCAAGTGGAGTTGCAAGTGTTTGTACATTTTGTCGAGTCGAGTCTAAAGTTATAAAATTCGTGACTTGAGTCTGACTCGAGTCGAAGTCACATAACTCGAGTCCACACCTCTGATATATACAATATACCCAACATATGGACTGTTAACAGTTGAAGGGGTTTTAAACTTTGATCAGTATGCAGACTTTGGTAAGTTGATAAAACTGAATCTTTTTTGAAAGTTCATAACTGTTGAACTTACCCAGTCCCAGCTGTGCTGCTGCTGTCTTGAGCTGCAGGAGTATCCTGCTCTGTAAATATTAAAGAGCAAAGTGCAGTGAAACACTAAAGCACATTGTTCAGATCCTGGTTAAGAGAAGCCCACTGTACATATAGTGTTAGGGGGTTTGTCTCGGTGTCTCACCGTCGCTGTTCTCCACAGAGGCGTATGTGCGCAAGAACTCAGCGAAGGCTCCGTTGGTGGTCAGAAGCTGCTGGTAGGAGCCTCTCTCTGTGATCTGGCCCTCCCCCATCACCAGGATCAGGTCTGCATGGGGCAGGTAGCTCAGGCCGTGGGTCACCAGCACACGGGTCTGTAGAGGAGGGCAACCACTCCACAGGGTTAGTCCCCACAGAATCACAACTGATCTCTCATTTGGTTTATAATGCCTGTATTACCCTCACATTAAGATAAACTTTGATGCACACACCTTGTCTCTGAGCAGTCCCTGTGGGCCGATGACCCGTTCAAAGATGTGCCTACCAACGTGAGCATCCACAGCGGACAGAGGGTCATCCAGCAAGTAGATGGAGCGGTCACAGTAGATGGCCCGGGCCAGACTGACCCTCTGCTTCTGACCCCCAGACAGGTTCACCCCCTATAGTAGCACAGAGGAGGACAGTGAAAGACTAGAGTTAGTTCAGTCACAGCTATGCTGGTGGTGTTCCATCTACTGGAGTGAGAATGAGGTTGTTACTATGTTTAAATGTTAATCAATTGCTAAACAACTCTCTAATCCTTGTTACTCTATAATGTTATGACATTTGTTCTCTACATTAGACCCGTCCTTTAATATCACAAGGGGAAGCTCTAGGGGGCACCAAGGCCTTCGGGGCCTATCCGAAGAAGAGTCTACAGAGCATGTTTCTATACAAAGCTGTTTAATTTCTTTTTTGACTCTATATCCCTTTTGTGTGATAATGTATGTCTTAATTTAATGCAGTCATTTTAGATGGACAAGGTCCCGCAGCTAGAGAAAAAATAAGTATAACAAAAGAGTAATTCAAATAAGGTTTTACAATACGTCTTCTACATTTGATTCTACATTTTGATTGAAGGCCACAGAGGCAGTCAGCTGTGACCTTCCTTGCTTCAGATGAGAATAAGGCCATAGAATAGAGTGGTAACATTCCTAAAGTTTCAAACTCGAGTGTGATACTAAGAAACAGGCTTGATACTCAGTACAGATTCCGATACTACAATGATGATAAAAAACACTCTTTAGACACATTAAATGGTAGTACTTTCTTTTATATTAACATGTGGCCTTATATCTGTGTAACTGAACTAATATCTACTCAAATGAATTGCCTTTGGAATAAATGGTTTGTTTGTTTATATCTATCTATCTACACTATACTGCCAAAAGTTTTCACTCACCCATCCAAATCATAGAAATCAGGTGTTCCAATCACTTCCATGATCATAGGTGTATAAAATCAAGCACCTAGGCCTGCAGACTGTTTCTACAAACATTTGTGAAAGAATGGGTCGCTCTCAGGAGCTCAGTGAATTCCAGCGTGGTACTGTGATAGGATGCCACCTGTGCAACAAGTCGAGTCGTGAAATTTCCTTGCTCCTAAATATTCCACAGTCAACTGTCAGTGGGTCGCCAACTTTCTACAGTGGCCGAGCAGCTGCATCCAAGCCATACATCACCAAGTGCAGTGCAGTGGACCACTGGACTGTAGAGCAGTGGAGATGCGTTCTTTGGAATGATGAATCGCACTTCTTCATCTGGCAATCTGACAGATGAATCTGGGTTTGGCAGTTGCCAGGAGAACAGTACTTGTCTGACTGCATTGTGCCAAGTGTAAAGTTTGGTGAATGGGGGATTTTTGGTGCGGGGTTGTTTCTCAGGAGCTGGGCTTGGCCCCTTAGTTCCAGTGAAAGGAACTCTGAATGCTTCAGCATACCAAGAGATTTTGGATAATTTGTGGGAACAGTTTGGAGATGGCCCCTTCCTCTTCAACATGACTGTGCACCAGTGCACAAAGCAAGGTCCATAAAGACATGGATGAGAGAGTTTGGTGTGAATGAACGTGACTGGCCTGCACAAAGTCCTGACCTCAACCTGATCAACACCTTTCGGATGAATCAGAGTGAAGACTGAAAGCCAAGCCTTCTCATCACACATCAGTGTGACCTCACAAATGCACTTCTGGAAGAGCGGTCAAAAATACCCATAATCACACTCCTAAACCTTGTGTACAGCCTTCCCAGAAGCGTTGAAGGGTGGTAAAGGGTGGACCGACGTCATATTAAACCCTATAGATTAAGAAAGGGATGTCACTTAAGTTCATATGCAAGTCAAGGCAGGTGGGCGAATACTTTTGGCAATATAGGGTATCTGTCAGTAATCCCTCAGTCATCCAGGTAGGTTCCATAGTGGTCCATGGGTGTAGTGTATGGAGTCTTATACTTGTTCTGAAACTCAAGATCATTCTACAGCTATTCAGGAAATGTTAATTTAAATCTTGTCAGTGTGACTTTAATAAACAATACCTGCTCAAATAAGTATCTAGCTTTGATACTAGTGATTGTACTGATTAGCATTTGATTTTCAATACTTTTGACAACCTTACTACAGAGAAAAATGATTCTCAATGACTGAGTTATATGGACCTTCTCCCCGATCTCTGTGCTGTCTCCTGCGGGCAGGATCTCCAGGTCGGGCTTCAGAGCACACGCCTCTACCACCTGCAGGTACCAGGGCTCACTCAGTTCTTGCCCAAACACAATGTTCTCCTTCAGTGTTGAGTTCTGGATCCAAGCCTGCTGCGGGACAAAGGCCACGGAGCCCTGCAGAGACATACACACACACAGTGAACCATTGCTTCAACTGGCCCCAAGGTCACTTGTTTAAAGGTCCTAACATTATACAGTATGCAGGACTTTAAGAACCGCAATATCAATATTATTATGATATTTTAATATATGGTACATTCTGACTCAATAGTATCAGCTATAATAAAACCAAAAAAAAAATGCTTTAATTTACTGAGACAAAACCAGTACTAAATCAAGGCTCATTTTGGACTTGATAAGGAAATTCATTAATAAAATCAGCTTTATAATACATATTCTTCCACGTTTTTCAAGTATGCAAAACAGATAAGTGAGAGACAAAGGACACCAAAGACTAACTTTCACTAACTTTTCACTAACTTTTTTTACTCCAATCTGGACTAAAATGGACCATATCCAGATTGGTAGTCAGGATTAAGGATGGAGAATTAAGATAATAGTCTACTCGTGCAGGTATTAGCTTTTAGGCAGAAGTACGGTAGAGTGCAAGAAAGATAAGGTAAATAAGAATTAATAATTTTATCTAGAGTACTTTACACTTAGAAGGAGACAATCTGATTATAAAACTAGTGGGAGTTCACACTTGACTGTGATTGGTTAAATGCATTTCTGGGTTTAGTCTGTAGTTGTGGAACAGGCAAGTTCTAGTCTCACCGTGACAGAGACAGTCCCCTCTATCTTGTCCATCTCTCCAAGCAAAGCAGATAGCAGTGAGGACTTCCCCGAGCCCACCAGTCCCACCACTGCCACCAGAGCACCCTCAGGGATCTGCACATTCAGACTGTCCACACAGAGTCACAAACCAAAGCCCCAGCAAGATTCAAATAGCAAGATTTCCCTATTGATCATAATATGAGGTATTATACTGTACCATATTATGGTATAATACCTATAGTATTCTCTTACAAAACACCCAAAATGTAAATTCACAAATGTTTGTATTATTGGCCTACAGAATCGGGATGATAAATTTGGGTGTCAGATCCATGATGAATGTTTCGTAATGTTCATGCAAAGCTGTTCCGTTACAGTTAACAGTTCTGATGGAAATAAAGCGACTTTTTCAGTTCGTAAGTATTAGTTAATAAAAGCCAGAGTATCAATATCTGCATCAGATCTGAAAAAGCTGTATTGGTGCATTACTACTACAGAATGCTGTGACTGATGGCATCAGACACCAGAAATAGTATATTGGCCTCTACTGTAGAATCCAAAGTCCCTGATGCCCTTTGGATTCTCTGCATTTCCACATATGAATGCTACAAACTGACTTTTTCAGAGTGGGTGTCTCGGTCCTGGACCAGCTGAACACTCCGTCAGTGATGGAGATGCTGTGTGGAGCTGTGGGCACAGAGAACACAACACTAAACCATTCTGCAACGTCAGGGATGAACTGTACACACAATACACAATTATTATTTTGAAGGGTAAGGTGTACAAATGCATAGTTTTTTGTAGTAAAATGGCAAAAAAATAAAATAAAAATAACAATGCTCAATACCGTTGTCGATATGACGGTGATAAAAACAAAACAAAACACTTTTTAGACGACAGAATGTGATTTTCAACCTTAAATGGTAGTACTTTCTTTTATATTTCCATGTGACCTTATACACTATATTGCCAAACATACAGTTTTATGAAAAAGTTTGGGAACCCCCCTGCATAATAATTCACTCTGTCTTCACAGAAAATGATCAGTGGCATGCTATTCATTTTCCCATAAAAGCCGAGGACAGGGTTGTTTTCCAGACACAGATTTTAATTGTAGTAATATCCATTTGTATTAAATTAAATCAAATGTGAAAAATAGGCTGTGCAAACATGCGGGCACCCTTGTCATTTTGTTGCTTTGAATACCTGCAACTAATCAACACAGAGTAACTGGAACACAAAATTGGTTTGATGAGCTCATTAAGCCTTGAACTTCATAGACAGGTGCATCCAATCATGACAAAAGGTATTTAAGGCGGCCAGATGCAAGTTGTTCTTCTTGTCTTTGACTCTCCTCTGAAGAGTAGCAACATGGGGGCCTCAAAACACACCTCCCCTCTCAAAGAATTGGTTTGAGAGGGGGGAGTTAAAGAGGCTATTTTTGTCAAAAAAGAGAATCCTTCTCTAAACAGAAATGGTGGAGTCAGACATTATTTGTCTCCCATCTATACTCAACAAAAATATACACGCAACACTTTTGTTTTTGCTCCCATTTTTCCTGAGATGGACCCAAAGATCCAAAATTCACTCCAGATACACAACACTACCATTTCTCTCAAACATTGTTCACAAATCTGTCCAAATGTGTGACAGCGAGCACCTCTGCCCCCCCCCCCCCCCCGAGACAATCCACCCCACTTCACAGGTGCGCCACATCAAGATGCCGATCCGACATCATGACCAGTGCACAGGTGCGCCCCAGACTGCCCACAATAAAAGGCCACCCCGAAATGTGCATTTTTTTTGCTTTATTGGGGGTCTGGGGACTCAGAACCAGTCAGTATCTGGTGTGACCACCATTTGCCTCATGCAGTGCAACACATCTTCTTCGCATAGAGTTTATCAGATTGTCAATTGTGGCCTGTGGAATGTTGGTCCACTCCTCTTCAATGGCTGTGCGAAGTTTTTGGATATTAGTGGGAGCTGGTACACGCTGTCGTATACGCCGGTCAAGCACATCCCAAACATGCTCAGTGGGTGACATGCCCAGTGAGTATGCTGGCCATGCAAGAACTGGGACATTTTCAGCTTCCAAGAATTGTGTACAGATCCTTGCAACATGGGGCCGTGCATTATCTTGCTGAAACATGAGGTGATGTTCATGGATGTATGGCACAACAATGGGCCTCAGGATCTCATCACGGTATCTCTGTGCATTCAAAATGCCATCAATAAAATGCACCTGTGTTCTTCGTCCATAACAGCCTTTGAAGAGGAGTGGACCAACATTCCACAATTGACAATCTGATAAACTCTATGCGAAGAAGATGTGTTGCACTGCATGAGGCAAATGGTGGTCACACCAGATACTGACTGGTTCTGAGTCCCCAGACCCCCAATAAAGCAAAAAAAAATGCACATTTCGGGATGGCCTTTTATTGTGGGCAGTCTGGGGCGCACCTGTGCACTGGTCATGATGTCGGATCGGCATCTTGATGTGGCGCACCTGTGAGGTGGGATGGATTGTCTCTGCGGGGCAGAGGTGCTCGCTGTCACACATTTGGACAGATTTGTGAACAATGTTTGAGAGAAATGGTAGTGTTGTGTATCTGGAGTGAATTTTGGATCTTTGGGTCCATCTCAGGAAAAATGGGAGCAAAAACAAAAGTGTTGCGTTTATATTTTTGTTGAGTGTATAATTCCATTCTTAAACCTAGATCAAACAAACAAAAGAAACAATAGGGCTAGCCAGGTCAGGGCCAAAGGTGTGAAAAACAGTCGTGTAGGGATGAATAGGCATGCTAATCTAGACGCCAGAGAAACAAAAGACAGAAACCAATAGGCGAGATAGTTTCGGAAAGTAGTTAGCTAGTTAGCTCCTCCCTGCAGCGAGATATAAGCAAGTGTCTTACCAGCACTTACCAGCACCAGAACTGACGAAGCCTCTTGGATGAGCGGCGAAACGTTTTCGACCAAACAAACTTTGTCCAATTGACAAATTTAATTTCTTCTTTTATCATGGATTCTACCTGGACGACAGAGGGACTCTTCACGCAATTGCGAAATGTGTAAATTGAGCAAATGCGGTCCTTTTCCGCGTTTGAAAAAAAGACAGCCCAAACGGGCGATTCTGAACAAGGGAACTTTCTGACGTCACACTCGCAGAAAGGTTTCCACCCCCGTGTCTGGATGCCCACCCCATCTCTGGAAATCACGCCCAGAGAATTTGGACTGCAAACGAGCTACGAGCTTTATTTCCCTGGAGACACATAAGTGTGTTTCCAGGCTCGGATGTCTTTTATGTCCTGTTTTTTTTTTCATGGAACGCGTCTTGTATTCCTTCCTCCATGCTAAAAACGCGGAAGTGGGGCCAGCGCACCGGTAATCCAGGAAACAGCGGCGTATTTGGCCACAACCCACCCCATGCACTGGCCTGTCTGTCCTCCTCATTTGCATTCAAGCAACAACACCCATAATAAAGCATTTCAGTGACATATTTATGAATAGAACTGTCTTCATGAGGCTCTCTCATGCACTGAGGCTTGATTTTGAAGAAGGATTAAATTGAACTGTTGTCCGGGATAAGTAATTCACGTAGCCTCTATTGAAAATGCCAATCGCATATCTCTACAAAGTCCCATGTAAAGTGTGTCTTTGTACGTTGTATTCAGAGTAAATACCACGGAGGGTGAACGGTCGATTTAAAAGTGATTCATTGTTGCGTTATACTAACTTTGTTTACTATTGTCTTCTGTAGTTTCCGTGTTCCCGATGCGAGCGTGTGCGTTCTTGGTAGGAGCCTAGTGCTGTCATTGGTCAATTCTTGGCAGCAAATCCCCAGCATGCACAGCGCGGCAGGATATATGACTCCTATAAGCAAGTCCTGCCGTGTGATTGGTCAATTCCTGATAGCAACTAGTGCCGTGATCGGTCAATTCCTGGTCATTCTTGGTAGCAACTCGGGCAGACATTGGTCAAATCGTGGTAGCGTGAGCTCGACTCGCAGCCGGCCGCAGAAGGGAGGGGGTGAATCCTCTCTCTCTCTCTCTCTTTCTTTCTCTCTTCCTTTTCCTCTCGCGCCAGTGTAGCCACCAGTAAGTCTCTGCGCTGCGCATTGGCCTGCGTGGAAGGGAATGTATTGCGCATGTGCGTCCCTCTCGACAGAGAAATGAAAAAATAATCGTTTGGACTCGATTATATGAATTTTGAGATCGTTTGACACCAAAATCGAAATCGTGATCAAAATTCGATTAATTGCACAGCCCTATTTGGGAACCACTAAGGTGCCATATAAAAGCATCAAGAAGTACCATGTCATGGGATCTTTAAGTATTTTCTTTATTATTTTGAATTGCAAGTGTTTTATCATTATGGTTACCGTTATTTGTAGTTAAACAATAATGATGATAATATTGAAAACAAACAGTTTTGGTATCGGAACAGTATCGGTATCGGCCGATATACAAACTCAGGTATAGGGATCAGATCGGAAGTGCATTAACAAAAAAAAAAAATGCTGGCTGAGATGATCTTCTCTGGTAGTGTACATATTACTTAAAGAATAGTTTGGGTGTGGGTGTGTGCGTTTGCATGTGTGCATGTGGTGGGGCCCTTACAGTTGAGTGTTGCAGAGTGGGTCACACTGTCCTCCTGCAGTTCCTCGTGAGACAGAAAGGTCCTCAGGCGCTTTAGGGACACACTGGCCTGAGAGAGGAGAGGACTGGGTTAGATCATATTCAGAACAGCAAAGAGGGCCACAACTGTTATGAAGGCCACCTTCAATTTTTTTAAATAACTTTAGACATGCTGTATAGCAGTTTTACAAAATTTATTACAATCACAACTAAACCTGGATTGCCAATGCTCGTACCTCATGTGAAAGCTCAGAGCCTCCAGATTTCATTCACTGAGCTGCAGAGGCTACACTAGCACTGATTCATGATTGGCTGCAGGTTTTGGTTTAAACCAATTGGATTTCAGCATTGAAACTGGCAACCCAAATGAGAGACTCATGAGGCTTGTTCTGCTTTCTGATTGAATAATCACCTTGAGAATCAAACCAACCAAATTAAAACATAACTGAATGGGATAACATGACCAGTGTTTCTTGGAATTAAGAATAAAGCAGCACTCATATTCCGTAAAAATTATATTTGATTTGAACATGTTTACCTCATATCAGGGGACACAGTTAGGTCAAGTTTATGAAATCTCAAATTAGTTACCTCTAAATGTCTCAAAAATGTGAAACTGAGAGCTGTACTTTTGTCTATTCTAAGTATTTGTATCTTGCTTGCTATGAACGTGTTACTGTAAAGCTGTTGCAGTATCTTGTACAACAATTAGATTTAAAAGGATAGGCAACATATACATCTTGCTTCAGCCTATTCCTTTTTTGGTTAAAATATTTTTTATACACTGTAAATTATGTAAATAATTAAATCAAAAAAGCACTTTTTTACATTGATTTTTTTTTTTTTTTTTTACAAAAAAGTAAAAATCAACATGATCAAAAGCAGTAGTGAAATATTAGTTTGAGTGTTTTAAGAGGACAGAGCAGACCTGCACGATGCTGCTGATGACCATAGGCAGCATGTTGAGGGGGAAGCGGAGGATATTGAACAGAGCCAGGGACACAAAGGCCTTCTGAGCATCTAGGATGTTCTGCTCGTCGCTCAGCACATACACACAGAATGTGGACAGCGCCACCTACACACAAAAAAACACATGTGTCAAGGATTGGGTTACATTTGATCAGCTTTTCTAGATTGCATTCATTTAATCACACTGCATTCTAAAGAACCTGTTAGTTCATCATTGGGGGAGGGCACCAGATGTTCTCATCTGGTCTGTAGTTCATGAGCGACTATGTAATTAATGCTCTGTCAACACAAAGAAAGCTCATCAGGACAGTATTATTTTATCATATAAGCATTGATGTAGACAGTAGCCAGACCAGTAGGTAGCCAAATTTAAAAAAAAAAAAGAGTTTCTTATCACTAAATAAAAGGAAAAAATATTTTCAAGATTTTCAGTTTGACATTTGATTTACATTATATATTGTATATTTAAATGGCCAGTAAACATCAGACTAACCAGATGAATAATCAGATAACCAAACAATTAGATCAGACTGTTGGCGTTTTATAACGAGAAAAATTCAAGCGACAGAAAGAGCAGCTCGGGACCCCAGTATGCTGTACATCTCATTCTCAAAGCCATCTCTTTTGAAAGGCAAGCCATCTCATTTGAAAGACAAGAAATGGTTTCAGAGGGGAGTTAAAGAGGCAGTTTTTCTTAAGAAACATAATCCATCTTTGAACAGGAAGGGCGGATGTGGGCATCATTCATCTCCTACTTCTAACTCCATCCTCAGACCTAAATCAAAACAGGATAAGCAATAGTGACAGACTTTTGAACTACACTAACAAACCAAAACTAAACAAACAGGTGTGTTACTTTCAGTGTAGTGAGCTCTACCCTTCAGGCAGTTATAAGGCAGTGTCCACCAGCATCTTGACCACAAATGAAGCAGCTTGGATGAGCAATGGAACAACTTCACCTTAAACTCTTATCCAGTCGACAGAATTGAATTTTTCTTTTGCTATGGATCCTACCTGGACGAATGAGGGATTACACAGACGTGTTGATGTTTTGTAAAATTGCAGAGGAAGTCTGCAGGACCTGGTGGTATCTGCCCCAGTCTGCTGAGGACCTGCGCGAATCAGCTCTGCGAGGTTCTCTGCTACATCTTCAACCTGGGCCTCAGCCTGGAGAGGGTTCCCGTCCTGTGGAAGACCTCCTGTGTGGTCCCGGTTCCCAAAACAACAAATGCCAGGGAACCGGCCCACAACAGACTAGTCGCCTTGACCTCCCACCTAGACCATGAAGAGGGTGATCCTCAGCCACCTCTGCTCTGTGGTGAGCCCCACCTTGGACCCGCTGCAGTTTACCTAAAAGCCAAATGTATGAGTAGAGGACGCAGCATCTACCTGCTGCAGCGGGCACTCACCCACCTGGAGAGTGCTGTGAAAGTCATGTTCTTTGACTTCTCCAGTGCCTTCAACACCATCAGGCCAGTGCTGCTGTGGGGGAAGCTGGAGGATGCGGGTGTTGATGGACATCTCGCTGCCTGGACCATCGACTACCTCACTGACCATCCATAATGGATGCGGCTGCGCGGCTGTGAGTCAGAGGTGGTAATCTGCAGCACCGGGGCCCCCCAGGGAACTGTCCTCTCACCCTTCCTCTTCACCATCTACACCTCGGACTTCATCTACAACACGGACAGCTGCCATCTCCAGAAGTTCTCTGACGACTCGGCCATTGTGGGCTGTTTGTCTGAGGGGAACGAGCTGG
The DNA here is from genome assembly GCA_036785185.1 of Paratrypauchen microcephalus. Classification (NCBI taxonomy): domain Eukaryota; kingdom Metazoa; phylum Chordata; class Actinopteri; order Gobiiformes; family Gobiidae; genus Paratrypauchen; species Paratrypauchen microcephalus. The sequence goes on from JAVJIX010000029.1 coordinate 1,713,524, forward strand.
AGTACTGCTCGGTCATCAGGGACTTTGTGGGGACTTTATGGGAGCAACCACCTGAGCCTTAATACCAGTAAGACCAAGGAGATGGTGCTCGACTTCAGGAGGAGACCACTACCTCACTCACCGGTGAACATCCAGGGGCAGGACATAGAGACTGTAGACAGTTTCAAGTACCTGGGTGTTCACCTCAACAATAAACTGGACACCCTGTACAAGAAGGGCCACCTCCGCCTCCACCTCCTCAGGAGACTGAGGTCCTTTGGAGTGTGCAGGCCTCTGCTCAAGACCTTTTATGAGTCTGTGGTGGCCTCTGCTCTCTACACTGTTGTCTGCTAGGCCCCAAGCAGCACAGAGCAGGACAGGAAGAGACTTAATAAGCTGTTCAGGAAGGCCAGCTCTGTCTTGGGCTGTCCTCTGGACTCTGTAGAGGAAGTGGCTGAGAGGAGGGTGCTGGCCAAACTTACATCCATTATGGACGACAAAGCTCACCCTCTGCACCGGACTGTAGAGGAGCTGAGCAGCTCCTTCAGCAGCCGACTGGGGCACCCTCAGTGCAAGAAGGTTGGTTTCCCCCACCAACCTAAACATGTGCCATAGGTAAAATCCTCCAGCTTGGGTTCTGACCAAGCCTAAACAACAAAATCATGGGGATGGTCCCCGGGTCAAACGCAGAAAACGATTTCTCTTGTGTGAGATCAATAAAAAGTCAATCTTCTAATCCTTAATCACTGTAACGTGCTTTGTGTTACATTTTTTGTATGAAAAGCGCTTTATACACTCAACAAAAATATAAACGCAACACAACTCCCATTTTTCCTGCGATGGACCCAAAGATCCAAAATTCACTCCAGATACACAACACTACCATTTCTCTCAAACATTGTTCACAAATCTGTCCAAATGTGTGACAGCGAGCACCTCTGCCCCCCCGAGACAATCCACCCCACTTCACAGGTGCGCCACATCAAGATGCCGATCCGACATCATGACCAGTGCACAGGTGCGCCCCAGACTGCCCACAATAAAAGGCCACCCCGAAATGTGCATTTTTTTTTGCTTTATTGGGGGTCTGGGGACTCAGAACCAGTCAGTATCTGGTGTGACCACCATTTGCCTCATGCAGTGCAACACATCTTCTTCGCATAGAGTTTATCAGATTGTCAATTGTGGCCTGTGGAATGTTGGTCCACTCCTCTTCATTGGCTGTGCGAAGTTGCTGGATATTAGTGGGAGCTGGTACACGCTGTCGTATACGCCGGTCAAGCACATCCCAAACATGCTCAATGGGTGACGGTGATGTCCGGTGAGTATGCTGGCCATGCAAGAACTGGGACATTTTCAGCTTCCAAGAATTATGTACAGATCCTTGCAACATGGGGCCATGCATTATCTTGCTGAAACATGAGGTGATGTTCGTGGATGTATGGCACAACAATGGGCCTCAGGATCTCATCACGGTATCTCTGTGCATTCAAAATGCCATCAATAAAATGCACCTGTGTTCTTCGTCCATAACAGATGCCTGCCCATACCATAACCCCACCACCACCATGGGCCACTCAATCCACAACATTGACATCAGCAAAGCGCTCACCCACACAACGCCACACACGCTGTCTGCCATCTGCCCTGAACAATGTAAAACAAGATTCATCCGTGAAGAGAACCTCTCCAACGTGCCAGACGCCATCGAATGTGAGCATTTGCCCACTCAAGTCTGTTACGGCGACGATCTGGAGTCAGGTTAAGACCCCGATGAGGACGACAAGCATGCAGTTGAGCTTCCCTGAGACGGTTTCTGACAGTTTGTGCAGAAATTGTTTGGTTATGCAAACCAATTGTTTCAGCAGCTGTCCGAGTGGCTGGTCTCAGACGATCTTGGAGGTGAACCTGCTGGATGTGGAGGTCCTGGGTTGGTGTGGTTACACGTGGTCTGCGGTTGTGAGGCCGGTTGGATGTACTGCCATATTCTCTGAAACGCCTTTGGAGACGGCTTATGGTGGAGAAATGAACATTCAATTCACGAGCAACAGATCTGGTTGACATTCCTGCTGTCAGCATGCCAATTGCACACTCCCTCGCTTGTGACATCTGTGGCATTTTGCTGTGAGACAAAACTGCACATTTCAGAGTGGCCTTTTATTGTGGGCAGTATAGAAAGAGAAAGAAAGCTATGCCTTTATTAGTCCCACAGTGGGGAAATTCCATTTCTGCATTTAACCCATCCTGTTATTAGGAGCAGTGAGCAGCACATTACTGCGCCCGGGGACCATCTCCATAATCTTCTTGCTTCGGCTTGGTCAGGACCTAAGCTGGAGGATTTGCCTATGGTGCATGTTTTGGGTTGGTGGGGGAAACCGGAGTGCCCGGAGGAAACCCACCCAGACATGGGGAGAACATGCAAACTCCACACAGAACACACACAGAAAGGTCTGGGCGACCCGGGGATCGAACCCGGAACCTTCTTGCTGTGAAGCACGAGCGCTACCCACTCAGCCACCGTGCCGGTAAGGCATAAGGTACACCTGTGCACTAATCATGATGTCAGATCAGCATCTTGATGTGGCACACCTGTGAGGTGGGATGGATTATCTCAGCAAAGCAGAAGTGCTCACTATCACACATTTAGACAGATTTGTGAACAATGTTTGAGAGAAATGGTAATATTGTGTATCTGGAATGAATTTTAGATCTTTAAGTCCATCTCATGAAAAATGGGAGCAAAAACAAAAGTGTTGCGTTTATATTTTTGTTGAGTGTATATATATATTTATATATATACATACACATATATATATACAGTGGTACCTCATCTTACGAAATTAATTCGTTCCAGAAGTGGTTTCGTAACGTAAGTTGAGTAGCTATTTCAATGGAAAAAGATTTGTTCCAAGGCCCCGTTCAAAGTTTTTTTTTTATAGTGTAACATTTTTTTATAGTGTAACATTGTGTTCTGCATAGAGACTGTAAACCCAGGACTAAACGTGGACTATAACAGGTCTAGACCAAGCAGCAGCGGTGTACCTCACGAGGCTGAGGCGCGCAGCGACTGCGTGCGTGGGGGGGAAGGGGGAGGGCGGTGTGTGTGCGTGGACTAGGGATGCAAATTATCGATTAATTCATTAATTGATAGTTGATTGACCTTATCGATCGATTAACTGATAAGCGGCGTTTTTCACCTGAATTTTAGTGTTTGAATAGGGTCTTTAAGAATATAAGCCATAGTATACATAACACTGAGTCATAAATATATCATAGTATTATATTGTATATTCCTCAATTAATTATTCCTTAGTAATAGTGTAACTTTTTTTTATAGTGTAACATTGTGTTCTGTCCTGATTGGCAAAGAGACTAGACCAGGACTAAACGTGGACTGGACCAGGTCTAGACCAGAACTAAACCAGGTCCGGACCTGGACTGGACCGGGACTGGACCGGGTCTGGACCTGGACTGAACCAGGATTGGGCCGCTGCGTGCCGCTGCTGGTTTCGTGCGGCTGGTTTGTGGCTCGGACCACCAGCGGCACCTTGCGGCGCATTCCTGGGCGCCGCGGTTCGATCTCGCCTCGCACGTACACCCGGGGCTGCTGAGCAGTGCCGTTGGCGCCTGCGGCCGGCTATGAGTCGGTGCGCGGTTGCCTTGTTTCGTGACCACGCGGTTAATTACAATTAATGCATTTTGTTCGACTAACGTCGTAATCGACAATTAATCGTTAATCGATTAATTGTTGACATCCCTAGCGTGGACACGTGTGATAGCGCAGCATGACCCGGCGCGAGGCTGCAAGCAGAGACCCGTGCTTTAACCGTGCCAGCTCTAAACCAGGTCTAAACCAGGTCTGAACCAGGTCTAAAACACCACCTGCGGGTCTATTTCCTGGTTTCGTTTCGAGTCACGGCTGAGGCGAGCAGCGAGGACCTGGTTTAGACCTGGTTTAGACCTGGTTTAGACCTGGTTTAGACCTGGTTTAGACCTGGTTTAGACCTGGCACGGATTGAGCACGGGTCTCTGCTCGCGCCCCGCGCCGGGTCATGCTGCGCTATCACACACGTGCCGCGCGCACACACACCGCCCTCCTCCTTCCCCCCACACTTCACTATTAATAAATTTTGTTGAAAATCTATGAAAGTTTGAGTGTTTAAAGGTCCCATGGCATGAAATTTTCACTTTCTGAGGTTTTTGAATGTTAATGTGAGCTCCCCTACCCTGTTTAGGCGCCCCCCCCCCATGGCTAAAAGTTGCAAAATGTCAAAACTGAGCATTTGCGGTCCTTTTCTGCGTTTGAAAAAAAGACAACCCAAATGGGCGATTCTGGACAAGGCACCTTGTTGACGTCAGCTCGAAAAAAGAAATGCAAATGCAGTTCCACCCCCGTCTGGGTGTCCACCCCCCGTCTCTGGAAATCACACCCAGAGAGTTTGGACCGCAAAGGAGCTACGCAATGCGAAATGCGTTTTTTTATTTGCCTGGAGGCACATGCGAGTGTTTCTAGGCTCGGAAGTCCTTTACCTGACCCTCTGGACTTCTGAAAGAGCAGTTGTTTAATTTTATTTTCTGTGAAAATGTGTTTTTTTCATTGAAAAGCCTCTCATCTCTGTCTCTTTGTGCTTAAAACACGGAAGAGGGGAGACAGCACAGCGCTGTCTCCCATCGGCGCCGAGGAGCCTATCTCTGTGTCCTTCTCATTTGCATTCAAGCAACAAGGCCCAGAATGAGCTGTTCAGATAGAGAAAATGACTCTGGCTGTGTACACGTGTATTTCTCATGCACTGAATGTTGATTTTGAAGAAGGATTCATTTACAGTATTAGTGAACCATTAAGGCACCATATAAAAGCATCAAGAAGTACCATGTCATGGGATCTTTAAACGAGAGACAAATGTGAGAAAAGTTTAAATCCAGTCTGAGAAAAGCGTATAATGTGTGTGGCTGAGCACGCATTATTTGAATTTTTGAGATTTCGCGTTTCGTAACTTGAATTTTCTTTCGTATCTAGAGACCAAAAATTAACGTGAAGGCGTTTCGTAACTTGAAATTTTCGTTTGTTGGGTCTTTCGTAATGTACCACTGTGTGTGTGTGTATATATATATATATATATATATATATATATATATATATATATATACACACACACACACACACACACAAAATCTTAACGAATTTGCAAAGATATATATTAAAGGTCCCATGGCATGAAATTTTCAGTTTCTGAGGTTTTTGAACGTTAATGTGAGCTCCCCTACCCTGTTTAGGCCCCCCCAATGGCTAAAAGTTGTGAAATGTCTAAACTGAGCATTTGCGGTCCTTTTCTGCATTTGAAAAAAACACAGCTCAAACGGGCGATTCTGAACAAGGCACCTTTGTTACGTAACATCGAAAAAAGAAATGCAAATGCATTATCTTAATCTACGATTTCGTTTGAAGCAAAAGTGGCCTGTAATCCGAGATTTAGCCATAGTTTCGAGTAGATGAGGAGGCCAGTGCGCATGTGCAGAGTGTGCTCTCAGCTCCCGGTACCCAAACATGAAACGCAAAGCTGTAAACTATGGATAAATCTCGGATTACAGGCCACTTTTGCTTCAAACGAAATTGTAGACTAAGATATCGGGCTTCTATGATTTGAAAAGTGCTAAAGTTTGTGCTATTTGGAGCCCGAACGGGGCATATTACATGCTCGGGAAATATATAATATGCCCCAAGCTATGGCTAGAAGTTGCGCTAGGCTAACCGCAAATCTAAAACATCTCTGGAAGTACTCCATATGACACCAAAGTGCTATGGGTGAGTAAAACAACTTGTTTTATTACCAAAAGAAGGCTCAGATTGTAAAAAAACGTTACTTTTCCTTTAAACACGTTACACATGTAATACAAGTATGCCTACCTTTGCCATCACAATATGCTTGTCTCCAATTTTCCGCACTTTACGCTCTCGCACCCAGCTTCAAACTGGTTGTAGGCCTAAAGACCTTTATAGCTCTTAAGGTCTTGTGCAGAATCGACAAATCGCCACTGTCATTGAACAAACTTGAATCCATCTCATACGGATCTTCTTGCCCAATTAATTCAAGTATTTTCATATAACTCTCCTTTTCTTTGGCATCCAACTTATCCCTATACAGCTGGTCAACTGTGTCAGAACTTTTGGATTCCGATGTGGAAGGTTTCTCGCGAAATTTAGATTTTTTTCTGCATGGTTGCTATCTAAACACATAATTTTGAGCGCGTAATCCCCCTAAGATGGCCACACATCCGGATAATCATCCTGTTTTTCCGAGTTCGTGAAAACGCTTTATAGGTTGTATACTGCTAGCAATATAGTCCATCCATCCATCCATTCTGCTTATCCGGGGCCGGGTCGCAGGGGCAACAGTCTAAGCAGGCACTCCCAGACTTCCTTCACCCCGGACACTTCCTCCAGCTCCTCCGGGGGGACCCCAAGGCGTTCCCAGGCCAGCTGGGAGACATAGTCCCTCCAGCGCCCGTTTGAGCTCCGATTTTTTGTAATGCAGAAAAGGATCGCAAATGCTCAGTTTAGACATTTCGCAACTTTTAACCATGGGGGGGGGGGGGCCTCAGAAAGTGAAAATTTCATGCCATGGGACCTTTAAGATACTCAGGGCGGATCTCATCCAGCCCCCCACCATTATTTCCAATGCACATGCATTGTATTGGGGGTGTGAGGTGCCGTGGCTCACCAAGAAGGGTGCGCACACCCAGGTAAAGGTGGACATGGCTCCCAGGTAGGCGGCCTTCTTGAGCACCCTGAGCTCACTCTGGCGAATCTCAGACACTTTGTCCTGGAAAGCCAGCTCCCAGGCGTACAGTTTCAGCACCTTGATGCCGTTGAGCATCTCGTTCATCAGCTTGATGCGGTTGTCTTTGCTCTTCATCTGAGCCACCTGTAGCACACAGGGACATGATCAAGTCTTATCACAAGCATCAACACACTCTTACCATGTTTTCATCTGTACCTGGTAGGTTTTGGTCTTCATGGCAATAAAGGCATTGACAGGAACCATCAAGAGCATAACAGCAACACCAGCCAGCACAGAGGGCCCCAGGGTCTGCAGGGAGAAGGGGAGCTCACATTACCTGTGTATTATGCAAATTATTCTTTTGTAATATGCTTTGATATTTAACATTTAACCTTTAAAAGGACGGGTACTGTATAGAAAAAATGTCAATCATTAAGAAGAACAAACTATCAGAACAACATATGAGCAACTAAAAAGTGACCCAAAAATGCTTATACAGAGAAAGGGGAGGCAATGACTATTTCAAAACTTGTGGAGCTATTGCTGAGCCTTGTCCTGTAGCTGTTGAATCGTACCTGCCAGAGGAAGTACAGAGCTAGCACCACCTGTAGGGGAGCAGACCAGAGCATGTTGATGTAGGTGATAAGATCCATGAAGCGCTGGGCATCGACAGACATCAGGTTCACTATCTCCCCCACTGTGGAGGAGCGGCGTGCAGCGTTCGTGATCACCAGAGCCTACACACATGCACATACACACAATATCGATGGGCAAACATCAGGCTGCAATATGGGCAAAATTAATGTAAACCGCGGCCGGATCTAGAAGTGGGCAGGGGTGGGCAATGCCCACCCAAAATGTTCTCCTGCCCACCCAATTGGTCAACTGTATTTGATGTCATTTCAACCTGCCAATCATGTTTTGTTTGCTCCGCCAAAATTCCACGACTTCTGATTCGCCAAGCAGCTTACCCGAGCACAAAGCGCCGAGCAGCAGCGGCAGCACGGGGCAGGTGATCCGGGGATAGAGCCTCATTTTGGCGCTTGGTCCGCTCCGTGTCCCGCTGTCTGCATGAACACGCGCACTGCACGGTGCTCCTCCGCTCCGGGCTTTGTGTGCAGCTCTGCCCGTGAAATCCAAGCGCAAACCCACAGCATTCTACAGTATTCTACAGTATTCCTCAGTATTCCTCTTTTCCCTCGTGCCGCTTCAGCCCCACTGCTCCATCGCAACCCCGGGATCCGTCCTCACGTGCAGCCGAGAAGCAGGCTCCTCGGGGCGGGTAGCGCAGTGGAAGCATCCCGCTATCCGGCCCGTGTGCTCCGGTTCTCGGTGTGTCTGCGTGTGTGTGCGACTGTGCGTGTGTGTGACTGAAATGTTTCCCCCGATCAATTTATTTTTTTATCATTTCATATCATGGAGCTCCACGTCAAGCCGCACGTACCACGCACCACGCGCACATCTGCCTCCACAATAAAAACGCACTTTTTTTTTTTTTTCTGTCTCATTCTCTGGACTCTGAATCATCTCCACAAGTCACATCCACAAATGTTTTCCCCGATCAATTCATTTTTTTATCATTTCATTTTTATTTCATCATCACTCCAAGGTCCTGGTTATTTGGTATTTGTAATTTTACTGATGTCATATAGAATGCTGGGCATAGTAATTGGTTAGTTGTAATAGCTTGGCCATACCTTTGATGGGTTAATGCTCTGCTAGCCATACATTAGAACAGCTTCTTAACCACAGGGCCGCGGCCCAAACTTAGGCCGTAAGTGCTACTTTGAGGGCTGCAAAAACTTTCTGTTTTGCACTAGTGGGCTGCAAGGGCTGTGGGACTGTGTAGGATATCAACTGAAGACACCAGAGATAGGCTATGAGATAGGCTATGTTCAATCTAAAATGCAGGAAATTGCATCTAAGAAATCCAAACTTTTCTGGGGGAGGACCCCCACACCCCCCTCTGGACTAAGCCCCATATGTTCACAACCTCTCCCTCCATCTCTGATACACTGTTAATACTTAATGGGCCCCAAGCCACTCTGCACTGGGAAAACTGGGCCTCAACGTCAAACAGGTTAAGAAATAGGGGTGTGCAAAATAATCGTCATGACAATGCATCACGATACTAACTTTCACAATATACTGCATCGATTCTTGATGCCAAAAATCGATTATTATTAACTCATTGGCTGCCGGAGACGTCTATAGACGTTCGGGCGAACCCAACCGTTGATTGCCAGAACGTCTATAGACGTTCAACACGTTTTTCAGCGGGGGTTGCTAGGTTACAGCCTGGAGCAACTTTTGAGGTGTAATTCACGTCTCTCAACCTGTAGATGGCGATCTTGTATCATTATTTGCCGATCAGAGCCGGGGAAGAAAGGAGGAGTGCAGTGTGTGTATAGATGTGTGTAAGATGGCGAGGCCAGCGAACCCGGAAAAGCAGATAACTGTTGATCAGCGCCTATGGAGCGATCAGATCGCTCTTGGGACCCAGGATCCTGGATCAGAGGATCGCAGAGACAAGCCGGATCAAGCAGAGAGGTCTGAGCAGAGATCTGCTGTGCCCGAGGAGGGGGCGTGTCCTGTGTGCGCTGCACGGACCAGGGAGTCTCCTCAGAACTACGACAGCTCCAAAGAAGACGTTTACTGACTTGGAGCAGTAATGGTGCTGTATGGTAATTGTAATGAATGAAGTTGTGTGTGTGTGTGTGCGTGCGTGCGTGCGTGCGTGCGTGCGTGCGCGTGTGCGTGCGTGCGCGCGTGCGTGTGTAGCTGTGTGTGTGTGTAAAGGTTTATGCATGGGCTTGTGTGTATGTACATATATATATGTGTGTGTGTGTGTGTGTGTGTGTGTGTGTGTGTGTAGGTGTGTGTGTGTGTGTGTGTGTATTAGTTTTTATTATGGGTCTGTACTCTGGGCCTCAGACAAAGCCTCAACAAAGTTCTATTTTATATGAAAAGATATTATTATATCCTGTAAACATCTCTTGGCACTATTCACAGAGCCTTATATTCTTATATTTGTAAATAAAAAATGTACTTTGTCATCAAAAATCTCTTTCTCTGTTATTTTAGATGTTTGAGGTGTCACTAAATCAATAAATATTGATGTCAAAGTCACTGATCTGCTCGAAATCCTTCTCTGAACTCAACGCTCGTTTTCTCCATTTCTTGCTCAAAAACCAGTGTTTTTGCTGAAACTTCCCTATGTTCTACTATCAGTTATTTGAGAACCGAAAAGGTTAGAAACATAATTTTTTTTCCAGGTGAAAGAAGAGAGTCTAGGCTTTATTTTGATGTGTGCCATGTTTATATAGTCAAAGAACTCAGTATTCTGTGAGTCTTGTAAAATCAGTGAAAATTCTCTGAATCTCTGGCACTCTACAGGCTTAGATTTTGAAAACAGGCTGGCAGTGAAAGAGTTAATTAATTATTAATTTATTAATTATTAATACATAAATAAATTATTTTTTTCTTTTTTTATAAATCCTATGCACTTTTTTCTTTGTGAAAGGGTATTGTTTGTTATGATGGTAGCTACCTCCAAAATGGTAAATGTTTGACATCATTTTTTGTTTTAGAAAAAAATCCTATGCACTTTTTTTGTTATTGGTTTGGTTTATTTGTTTTTGTTATTCAATAAATTCAGTTATGAATTGAGTTGCTCAGAGTTATGTATCAATTGAAGACACTACCCAGATACACAGCACTGATATTTAAGTTATCCTCTTTTTTTGGTACATTTTCACTGAAGTATGTCGAATATATTGCAATGCATCGCAATAATTCAAGTATCGTGATGCATCATGATAGTATCGCATCGTAGCATATGAATCGTGATTCGAATTGAATCGTGACTTCTTTGCCAATACCCACCCCTATTAAGAACCCCTGCATTAGAAGGAAAATGTTCCACATGAAGCTCCACACTATGCCCCACCAAAATCTGTGCAGTGCTTGATGTAAACTAATCCAGATGTTCAAAGTGTATTTGAAGTGTGTGCTAGACAGGGGTTACCTTCCTGTAGAGAGCCCCGATGATGGCAGTGCGCACCCTCATGCCCGATACGAGGCAAACGTGGAAGTACTGCTGCAGCACCAGAGACTGGACACAATTGCACACAAACAACAGGGCCGTGTAGAAGTAGCCGTGCCACGATGGGCTGCTCGAGCTGTTGATGAAGCTGATCAGGAGCCTGCACAAACACAAACATACCAGCTGGAATCCACTTGAAAATACCATCAGCCTGCATATAAAATAAATAGGGGCTAACTGCAACACATCACATATTTAGATTAACATGTCACCTTTTGTTTTGAAAATGCTATATTCCTAAAAACAACATATAAACAAGATTCACTTTAGTTTTTGAAAGGGCAGCCTTTTTGATGCTCTAAGCCTCCCCTCCTCTTGCTTTCCACGCTGATCAAGTCACTCCCCCTTCAGAGCGCTATCACAACACAATCAGCATGCATCCTGCTAATGAAACTATCACAAAGTTGTTGTGTACACTTTTGGTTAACAAAGGCTTGTGGACCTGAGCACTGGACAGAATCTTACAGGTAATTGTAAGGAGGGTTTGAATGGTGCCCGGGAGAGATCACCAAATTAATGAAACATGCATGGATGACATCTAAAACCTCTTCAGGCATGTTTTTGATGAGGGAACGATGTTGGTAGAAAGAAACATGGTAGAAAGCTTTAAAAAAAAATTTAAAAATTGCATGCTAGCCCACTTTAACTTTATTGATGTACTATCTGGCCTCCTCACCGCAGGATCTCCGGTCCCACAAACATGAGCACGTCATGAATGATCTTGTAGAGACAGGAGATGAGGAAGTATGGCCCAAAGGAGAGGCACAGGGCCCAGAGTAGAGATGGCTCCTTCATCTGTGGAGGCGGCCTCATGATCAGGATCTCAGACTCATCAACAGCACGCACTCCTTTCACCTCATTCTGTGGAGCTTTCTTTGGAGAACACACGTACTTGGTCTGTTGATCCACCCGTGAACTAGAGGACAGTCTGGGCACAATGCACAAATTATGCATTAATTACTCTACCAGTCAAAAGTTAGACCACACCTTCTCATTCAATATTTTTTCTTCATGTTTACTACTTTGATGTCTTCTGCATGTACCTGAAATGTAGAAAGATATGATGCAACATATATGGAATTATGTAACAAAGAAAAACAGGTAAATTAACTATTTTTTCACCTATTTTATATTCAAAGTAGCCACCCTTTGCTTTGGCGACAGTGCTGCCAACCATTGGCCTTCTCTCAGTGAGCTTCATGATGAAATTTGCAATAGTTTTCACTTTACAGCAGCTCAGGGTCAAGAAACGTCAAGAGTGCAAAGCAGGGTTCAAAGCAATGGGTGGCCATTATTTAGTTTTTGTTTGATACATTCCACGTGTGCCATTCATAGTTTTAATACCTTCAGTAAGAATCTACAGTGTAAATAATTATGGAAATAGAGACGAACCTTGAATGAAAAACTGTGTCCAAAGTTTTGACTGATCAAAAGTCATTGTACTGTTTAACACACACGGGCACTAGTAGACTGGTCTTAAGATTCAAATTCTTCACAAAAGTGTATATTACATTACATATGATAGATTTTTATATCGTCATTGGCATTGCTAAAATACTATGTTGAATTTAAACAGCTTACTTTCTCACTGGGGAGTTTAGATGCATTAGAATTGTACATTTCAAGGCTAGATAAGGAAAGTGCACCATCTATATCCATCTCTCTCTCTCCATCTCCCTAAATGACACTTTGATACAATGTAAAGTAGTCTGTGTACAGCTTATTTAATAGTGTAAATTTACTGTCACCTAAAAACAACCTGACACACAGCTATTAATGTCTAAACCACTGCCAACAAAAGTGAGTACACTCAAAAGTGAGTGAAAATGTCCAAATTGGGCCCAATTAGCCATTTTCCCTCCCTGGTGTCATGTGACTTGTTGGTGTTACAAGGTCTCAGGTGTATAAATGGAGCAGGTGTGTTAAATTTGGCGTTATCGCTCTCACACTCTCTCATACTGGTCAGTAGAAGTTCAACATGGCACCCCATTAGACTTTAAGACTTTATTGTCCCTAAAGGGAAATTCATTTTCACGCACACAGAACCTGTTTGACACACACAGCAACCACACAGACACATTACAATAAGTGTTACAGCACACTCAGCGGGGCCTGTTGTTCAAAAATGTGACGGCTGAGGGGATCAGGCTTCTGCCAAAATGGGCCCTCCTGCAGCATAGTGTTCTGTACCTCCGTCCTGAGGGCAGAGGGCAGAGGTGTTCCTGTAGTGGGTGAGTGGGGTCCTGTTCTATGGAGAGTGCAATGCATCCAATGGCCCTGTCGTTAAGATCTGCAAGGTTGAGTGTGGGGAGTCATATGATTTTAGCAGCTGTATGAGTTACTTTTGTGAGTTTAGATCGTTTTTTAACAGTGAGCATATTGAAAAAGCAGGTAGAACAATACAACAGAATAGACTGGATGATAGATTGATACAACAGTAATGGCTTTTTTTGTAAATGTCCGTGATATGTTGATCAAATGTAAGTGCATTGTCTGTTGTGACCCTGAGATATTTGAAAGTGTCCACCTTATAGAATGCTTGCTTTGTGTTCATGTTAGAGAATTCCCTTTCCAATCTGTCCTTGTACTTCAGTTTTGCCTTCAGTACCACACTTTTTACCTCACCATTTGCCAGTTTCATATCAGCCAGATTATTTTCTTGAATGCTTTGCATTTCTTTCCCAAACTTTGCCTAATTTGAGGAGTAATGTAAGGCTTGGTACTGGGAAATTTCTTAATTGTTTTGACAGGGATGCAAGTACCAATGCAGAAGTTTATGTAATCAGTGATGATAGAGGCCTTGTAATCAATGTCCCCCTGAAAAACCGTCCAGACTGTACAAGCCAACGAACCCTGAAGACATGCAATGGCCTCCCCAGACCACTGCGAGAAGCTGTAGCACACCGGGCGGAGTCTCTTCAGTTGTTGCCTGTACAGCGGAAGTAGTGAGATGATGTTATGATCGGCAGAACCATGTGGTGGATATGAACGGGCATGGAAAACATCGGCAATGTTACCATAGCATAAATCCAAGATGTTTGCCTGTCTCGTTGGGATGTCCACATACTGCTGGAAAGATGGTAAAACGCTGTCCAGTCGGCAATTAAAATCCCCCATAATAAACAGCGGAGCACTGGGGTACTTAGCTAGCATGCCATTAGCTTCCCTGGCAATTAGCTCAGCTGCCATGACGGTGTTCTCACTGGGAAGGACATAAACACAGCTGATCGCGATAGCAGGGAATTCCCTAGGCAGGTAGAAAGGATGGAGGGACACAGTCAGTATTTCTCGGTCTGGTGTGCATGACTTATGATGGACTTTCATGTTTGTGCACCACCTATTATTGATGTATAAGAACACACCACTGCCACATTTCTTCCCCGCATGCTCAGTCCTGTCAAATCGAAATGCAGTAAAATTGTCCAGTCCAACATCGGAATCAGCAATTGACTCATCAAACCAAGTTTCCATAAGGGCGATGACACAGATGTCTCTGAAGGCCCTTTCTAGTTGGCATCTGGTGTGTAGAAGATCCATCTTATTACGGAGTGAACGGACATTTGATAGAATGATGGAGTGGAAAGGAGGCTTGAATGGACGTTTCCGAGTCCTGCTCCGAACACCCCCGCGTCTCGCTCGGAGCTCCGGTGGCAGAATGACAGCAGGCTTGATGTTACTCAACAGAGAGGACCGATGGAGCAGAAGCTCATCATGGCTGTAGGTGAGTAACCTGTTGCCGCCGCCTGTCAGATACGCAATGCTTCCGTAAATCAGTCATGTCATTAAAAGTAGGGCAATTATCATTGCCCTGCCTTGGTGGATCATTTCTTTTATCCGTTTAGGTAACAACGAAGACAAAAGACAAAAAAACTTTTACAGAAGTAGTCAAACAGAGTTGTGCTGTGATTGCCTGGACCGATATAGATAGACCTTTGTAGTTAGCGTTTGGTTTTTTAGAGTGAATGTGTTTGGCTTGGGGACTGATTTTATATTTATTTAATGGCAGGATGAATATGTATATGTACTTTTTATATAGTGGTGGTGCATGGTTTGTGTGAAGGGTAATGATGGTGGGGATGGGGAATGATGTGAATGTCAGTGGGAATGCTGGAGCGGGTGATGTTTTGGGGGGAGGGCCGGAGGCGGGGGTGGGAACACCCAATACGTCTATTTCTGTGCCAACACCGTTATCTTTTATCTGATGTCGTGTATGTCTATTGTATGTCTGTATGTATGTATATTTCTGTCTGTATTGTGACCTGCCCTTACCTCCAAGACAAATTTCTCCCTGGTGGAGACTAATAAAGAAACCTAAACTAACCTAACCGGTCTCAGAAGAGCATGCACCATCTTGGCCCCCACCAACCATATATCTCATCTCATGGCAAATAACTCTTTGAGGATCTGAAAAAAAGAATTGTTGCTCTACATAAAGATGGCCTAGGCTGTAAGAAGATCGCTAACACCCTGAAACTGAGCTTCAGCGTCATATTCAGATGTTGTCTTTGGGAAATGGACGTATGAGTGCTGCCAGCATTGCTGCAGAGGTTGAAGGGGTGTGGGGGGTCAGTCTGTCAGCACTCAGACCATACGCCGCACACTGCTTCAAATTGGTCTGCATGGCTGTCGTCCCAGAAGGAAGCCTTTTCTACAGATGATGCAGAAGAAAGCCCGCAAACAGTCTGCTAAAGACAAGCAGACGAAGAACATGCATTACTGGAAGCATGTCCTGTGGTCTGATAAACTTGTTTGGTTCAGATGGCGTCAAGCATGTGTGGCAGCAGCCAGGTGAGGAGTACAAGGACAAGTGTGTCTTGCGTACAGTCAAACATGGTGGTGGGAGTGTATGCTTTGGGGTTAGGCAAATTAATGCGTTATAAAAATTAACACAATTAATTATGAGCAGCAATACAATGTGCGCGCATTTTAAATTTGGCGTGAAGGGCCTTTGAACGGCAAGTTTATTTATAAAAATGTGACGGAGCGTTGTCGCCGGGGAGAGCATGTGATGACGCACGTGCCTGCTGCGCTCCACGCGCCGGCCTCTTTTCATTATCAACCAAACACTAAACTTAATTCCCCATAACCTCTCCAGCGTGTTCTGCCGCGACTAAGGGTGCACACTTAGAAGTGCCAGTTTTGCCCATCCAAATCGTGCTAAGCCCGTGCGCTGCCATTTCATAGTGGAATGGTGTAAATGAGCTTTCAAATGAATGTTATGTAATGTGGGAGGGGGAATGGGGGTATAGGTGCACTCTGCAGGTCAGCCAACAGTCTTGTCTTGGTTACAGTGGAAGTAACCTGCACTGAGAGAAAGAGAGCGAGCCAAAGACTGAAAGACTTAAAGGGGAAGTCTGCAGTCTTTTCACTGTACCACTGTAAACATTTTTTCACATATTTGACACCTTTTTTGCACTGTGGGAGAGCACAATAAACCACCTAAAAAAATTATTAAAATGTGATTAATTACAAATCCTGTAATTAGATTAATTTTTTTACTCGCCTGACAGCACTAATTATTATATTATATGAGACCAATAAAGGCTTAATATCTTGAATATCTATTAATATCTCTCTCATATCATATTATATCTATATCTATACACACACACACACATATATATATAAATATACATATATATGTGACCTCCCACACAAGTGACCTCCCACACAAGTATGATGGTGGGAGACAGACGGCCTTCATGTGCTGAATCAGTGCTTCCACAGCATGTGCACGTTCCGCTGGCTGCTAAGGAGTTTGAAAGTCCTTCTTCCATGCCACAGCACTGACCTTTGGACCTTTTGCCGCTGCCTGTTCCAATGCTGCACCAGCCCTGGAACCACGCAATGGGAGCAGTTATCCTGGTTTAGAGACCACAGGTCGGTCTCCACCAGGGGGCGCTTGTATCCAGTTACCATCATTCTATTTTCAGGATACAAGTAATTTTAGATTCATTGCTAACATGTTTAGTTTTTGGTTAGCTATAGAAAATTATCTCACCTGCTGATCCACCAGAAGGTGATTCTGGAGAGGAACGAGGCTCCGGGCTCAGGACAGGGATTCTGTGCAAGGAACAGTGGTCACAAAGGCTCAGATCATTATTACACAACTTAATACTCTGATATCTTTGTATGGTGTGTGTGAATATATACCACAATACTTAATTTCTTGATGAATTGAGCTAGGAATAAAATCATTCATGTCCCATGAAGGAGAAAGCTTTATGTAGTGGCTTTACATTATTACCATTACAAAATGATTTTAAAATGGTTATACAAATTAGACATATCAGAGGTCATCTAGCATGATTGTTGTGTTACATTGTAATATTATTGTCAGCCATGTATCAAACATCATAACAAAAACTGATGTATCATGACACGTGATTTCCTGCCATAGATTTGCCACAAGTAACTAATTTTTAATGAATGCATTGATATTCATGGAGTGTATCTAAATGCAGATTCTTGTAAGTTTTAAATTTACCGTGTCTTTCACAGCCTGGGAGAAGAGCGGAGGCTGGTCGGAGAGGCAGGACAACACTAGGGCAACCAGCAGAAGTATGTAGTACATGAAGAAGGTGGTGTACCTCCAAACACACACTAGAGAGGGCTAAGAAAGACACAGGTTCATTCACTGCACTGGACTACAGTGGAATGTCAAGGATACTACTGGGACTGGTGGGGGACCATTACTGTGAAGACACTGCTATTGCATGATTATCATTGTTATTTACATGACTGGATCTGAATTACCGATGTGCCTACTGCCTTTCATACTGACTGATATGCTTTTTTTTTAATGTCCTGCATCTGCTTGATTTATCCTTCTTAGGTTTTCTTAATGCAGTTATTCTTGCTTCTGTAATGGTTACAATAATGCTGCAGTACCATTAATAATCACAGTTGTTTTTAAAGTACTGTAATTGAATCCAGGTATGGTTCCCAGTAGGGCTCCAAGATTAATCAAAATTGCAATTTGAATGGATGCAATTACCAAATGTAAAGGGTGCAATTTTTTAATAACTATAAAACAAAATATCCAGTTTATTTCTGCTTAAAAACTTGTCAGTTCACTTCAACACGTTTAAAATGTGAACTTTGAACTGAATTAATATTATTAGAATATTACAAAAACAAATCACAAATCTAATTGCAATCAAAATCCTTTTCAGACAAATAGCAATTAGATATTTTCCTCAAATGGTTCAGCCCTAGTCCTCACGCATGTGTACAGGGTCAGTGGGTGTGCACACCTGCTCGAGAGCCTGCAGGACCCTGGACCTGAAGGACACAGTGGCACAGAGCAGAGCCAGGAACCAGAAGATGAGCAGCACTCCAGATGACTGCACCCCCTTCATGCGCTCGTACTGCACCAGCAGAGCGCTCAGCAGCTGCACACAGCATAGCACCACTGTTACATACTTTAGAAATTACTAACAGCTACCTGACCACATGACAGGGACAGATCTTTTGTCAACAATATTCCCGGGCTCCTGACAGCAAATGCAGAGGACGGATTTCCCTACGGGGACAATAAAATCTTGACCTTGGGTATTTAACCAAATGAGCTGTACCAGCTTTAACCATACTTTAATATTTAGTTTTTCAGCTTTTCTTTGGCCATAATGGTAGCTCAGTTTCAAAACCTGATATGTTTACATAGAATCAATATGTATCTAGATTCCAGAACTCTGAGTGAGGTGAGCTGAAATACTAAAGTTAGTGACCGAATCTGACCATGCTGATGCCCAGCACCGTGGGGCTGAGGAATTGCACTGGTGCGGGCACAAGCCCATGACTTCTTTCCCAGAAAGAATAAAAGACATCTGCCCAGCAGACAGTCCACAGGACAAGAGACACAGCCTGTAATAGAGAGCAGGGACATAGACTGTTAGGAATAAGTGTTGATTGAAGGTGAATAAATAGAAATTGAGAATAATCAAAGCAACTTACAGTCTTGGCTTTATTAAGATGGTTCATGCAGATGTAGCCATTGTTGTGTCTGTGGAGGTAGAGGAGGTAGAAGGGAGTGCAGCCCCAGAGGTACAGACAGGGCAGCCATGCCAGGACAGTCTTCTGGAAGCATTGGGTCAGCTCTGGCTCTTTTGTGTGCCATGTCAGGTTCCAGTCCTGTACATCACAAGTATCCGATGCTTTATGGGGATTTAAAAACAAAGGTGTCCAACTGTTCTTGTCTATGCCAGGTCACCACAGTAGCGTGTCAGAACACAGACATAAGAACCACACTAAATTAAAATGGGTCTATGTAAGAGTGGAATAAGGGCGACACATTCACAAGACAATCCACTGTCCCTGTGCAGCGCTTCCACTCATTAGAACTGTTGGAAAATACACTCCGGTGCACTCTGTTTCGCATGTTCAGACTTTCCCTCTGTCATATACTTGATAGAATAGCAATATAAAAACAGGCGCCATCCCTGTTAAAACCACATAACACCAAAACCTAGCATTTGTACAGGGCTTTGTCCCGGCCGGTTTCTTTTGAGACGAGCATGAACACAACGGGTCTCAGCTCTCTCCTCACAATGTACAGGTCTTATCAGGTGAGTGCTCATGTCGTTCAGAACACAAAAAACATTCTGTGGCTCACAAGAGCGGAGACATGACAGTGACTCACCCATAGAGGATCCGATCCGTTCGGGCTGCACAGCCTGTCCAAGCCCATGACTGTGTCCTCCAGCAGCGCACTGAACCTGAGCCCAAACAAGTTTGTTTGGTAAGGCTGCGGTTCTTTCCGCGCATGCGCCAACCAGCCGCTTCTTTTACGAAAGACTCAGTCACGCGTCACACTCAAAGGGGGATTACTGCCACCTACTGTTCTCCTCCAGATGGGCACGGCAGCATGAGCCTCATAAGTGAGTTATAAGCTTACTACTGGATTTGACTTGTACTAAATTCTTAACACTAACCATAATTTAACCAATGCCACTAATCTTCTATTTTTTTTTTTCATTGCAAGCAGGCTGCAACTATTTTAGTAGGCGTAGTCGACTAGTCAGTTACTTTTTATATGAATCAACAAAATCAAACGATTAATATTCATGTAGTATTTAGATTTAAAAAATAATAACACATTTTTAACCAAATACATAATTAAATATGGTGACCAGAGGCTTTTAGATAGAGTATATAAGTGTGAATATATAAGTTCCATTATTGATGGAAATGAGAGATTGTTCTTTTTTTTTTACATTTTGATTTTGTAGCTATCAAATTGATTTCTTAGAGTCAGCAGAGTAGGTAGGTAGGTAGAGTAGGTAATGATTATGAAAAATCAAAATCATTCTTTGAACATCTTATCATTTGTTCTCGCTAATTTGCATTTAAGCTACTTGTGTGGAGCTACTTTTATTTGAGCCACCCCTCACACAGCCTCCTGCCCTCGCGGAGAAGGTACCGGAGTCTCCGGCCCCACTCCACCAGATTGTCAAACAGCTTCATCCACCAGGCTGTCAGGAGGCTGAACTCTCACCTGAACTCTCACCTTACCCCCCCCATATTGGCATAACCTGTATTCCATAAAAAGACATATCACTCTAGACACTTTAAAAAACTGCTGCTAAGGACGACTGTTCCACTGTTGCACATTTACTACTGGAATTTTCACTACTGTTGTTTACTCCTGTTATTGCGCTAGAATTACTACTGTTGCACATTTATTTTATCTTAACTTCAATGCACATTCCATTGCACATTCCATTTCACTGCTGTATCTTCCATTGCACATTTTGATGCACACTTTTGGACATCTGTATATAGGTATTTATTTATTATGTTGCACTGCTTTAAGATTTTAGATCTTAGACTCTAGTTTAACTTTAGATCTCTGTCTTAGATAGTTTTTATTGTGTTTTGTCTTTATATTATATATATATATATATATATATATATATATATATATATATATATATATATATATATATATATATATATATATTATATTGTATTTTGTACACTGTCTTTTTTGCACTACCTGGCCAGAGAGAAACGTAATTTCGATTCACTGTATGTTGAACACATATGGCAGAATTGACAATAAAGCTGACTTTGATCTTTGATCTTATTTTGTTGTTTTTTCTCATGACAACAGGATAAAGGCATATATTATTCAGTGATGCAATCTATGGGCCCCACATTTCAATCAGGCTTGATTTGTGTGAAATAGTTTTGCCTCTCCCTCTCTCTCTCTAACCTTTGCTTCTGCAGTCTCAAAGTTCAACTCTAGAGACCAATTATGTTTAAAATATCTTTACTAAGATAAAGTTGGAATTGTGCATGTATGGCTTCTCATTTGATTAAAAAATTCGGAAACATTTTCACCTTAAAGGATTATGTGAAACAGCTCATTTTCCAACACCCTCGTCAGCTTTGTAAATGTTTGAAGTATTGCTTAGTAATGTGATGATTAAATTTCTGTTTTGGACTGTGCTACTTGTTGTGTTCCTTGTGTTATAACAAGACAGCAAAGGAAAATAGTTCTTTATTTCAAATTGTTGTTTTTTAAAAAGGGCAAAATATGACTGTAAATAAATTATCTTTCTTAGAAGTACATTCTTAAATGCTAACAAATATGTTATATTATATACTTTCTTTAAAAAACATTCAGTCACTGGTGTCGATACAAATGTTACTGCTGACAGAAAAGGCACACATAACAGTGGGACTGTGCAAGTGAAGCTGAGACTCCTCAGTTGTCTTCATCATCATCAAACACATCGGCTACAGTCCTGGGAGTGTTCCACAATACAGGTTAGCTTGGATTACAACACACTAAAGGGCATGTTTAGATTGGAATGTGCACTTACTTGTAAATAGATCCCGTTACCTTGTCAATAAATCCACCTAC
The DNA here is from genome assembly GCA_036785185.1 of Paratrypauchen microcephalus. Lineage (NCBI taxonomy): Eukaryota > Metazoa > Chordata > Actinopteri > Gobiiformes > Gobiidae > Paratrypauchen > Paratrypauchen microcephalus. The sequence continues at coordinate 1,735,257 of JAVJIX010000029.1, forward strand.
AACAAAAGGGCATCTTGTATAATCAAATCATTACACATTTGGTCATTTTACACAATAGTGGGGCTGCGGCGGACTAGGGAGGACAAGATCAGAAAGGGAAACACAGATTGAACTGAAACACCTAATTTGTGGAAATCTGTCTGGCACTGGATAACATCTCGGATAATGGATGTGGAACTGTGTGGAACAGCGGCTCAGTCTGCGTTCATTCATCATACGTGCCAGCGGGAGGATTGCGAGTCGCACAGTCCTGCTTGGTGGCATGAAGTTGGGGTGACTGGCAGAAACCAGGGTTCTGGCAAATTGTCTGTTCGCCTGGGTTCTAAAAATGTATTGATTATGCAAAATTTTCTCCTGGAATTGTGATTCAACTGGACTTTGTTTTGACTCTGCTTCTGCACAAACACATCCAAGGTCACAGCTGTGGCCTTATCTTACACAGCACTCTACAAAACAAAAACAAGACATTCTATTCAGCTCACACTGACATTTTTATGTAAAACACTCTGCCCTGTCTATTTAGTAAGTCTGCCTCTGTGTCAGTTTCCAATCAATTATTGATTTCCAATCCCCCCCCTTCCTTCTGTTGCCAAAGAAAAAGATCACCGTATGTTTACCTCTCCAATTGTTTTTTCTGTTATTACATGTTGTAAAATTGTCTGCAATTTTTTTCCCCTACTCTGTTGTAACCAAGTTGGCGCCGCGAATGGCAGCCCTGGTGCTCGGAGTGTCTGTCCGCTCCAGGTATCGAAGCAAGTTCCTAATGTTGTGAACCTGTTCACTCATATGGCACTAAAAAACCTTCCTGATTCCTGATTTGAGTGTAAGCAGCCTGGGAGTCTCTGTTGTGAATGCTATAACATGATAGAAAGTCCAAATTATTTTGATTTGATTGTGATTCAGTGCTTTTCTATTGAATGTAGCTCTATGCTCAAAAACAGACACATGCTGTCAGTGTGTAGTTGTAGGCCATGTATTGTCCTCAAAGGGAAATTAGTCCTCCTGTTGGGGGTGGTACCTGTACAGTGGCTTAATGTACACTTTCCTCTGTGGTCTGGGTGGGTTTCCTTTATGCAAAATATGCAAGATCCTTAGACAGTCCTGACCAAACCTAGTTCAATATCTGCCCACAGCATCTGACAGGTTTTCGCAGCGGTTTTGTATAAAGGGGAAATGCAAAGGACGTTTGTCTCCATGGGGATCAATAAAAGTACTCCACAAACTCTTCAAAGGTATACTATGGTACACTATGGTACCAAAAAAAAGTACTTTTTTGTAAGAAATGAGAGGTACTCAGCTCTGGCTGCCACAAATAAAGCTAAACAACCTATCTGGAGTACTTTCTCACTCATGTCTAACATCACCAATCCTTCTGACTCTCCATCACTCTTCCATCACACCTCTATTCATCTGATTTCTGCAATATCCTGGGCTCACACTTCACCACAAAAATCCAAAATATTCACCAACAGCTTACTCCCTCCTCTGCTCTACCCATACCTGCCATTCCATTTCCTATATCTGACACCCCTTTCTCATCATTTACCCTTCCTTCTGTCAATCAAATTTCCAAACTCATCAATAAATCCAAAACCTCCTCATGTCAACTCGACCCTCTCCCCACTGCCCTTGTCAAAGCCACACTTCCTTCTCTAGCTCCTCTAATCACCAATATAATTCATGCCTCCCTCACCTCTTGTACTGTCCCCTCTCCTCTGAAAACTGCTGCTGTTACTCCCATCCTCAAAAAACCTGGCTCAGATCCCACTGACCTCAATAATTTCTGTCCCATATCCAACCTTCCATTCATCTCAAAAATTCTTGAAAAAACAGTTTCTTCCCAACTCCACGCTCATCTGTCTTCTAAGAACCTGTATGAATATTTTCAATCTGGCTTCCGTCCCCTCCATAGCACTGAAATGGCCCTTCTCAGAATCACAAATGATCTTCTCCTTTCTGCTGACTCTGGTTTATTATCCATTCTCCTTCTGCTTGATCTTAGTTTGGCCTTCGACACCATTTCTCATTCCATCCTCCTCAACAGACTTTCTTCTATCGGCATCTCTGGCACAGTCCTCACCTGGTTTCATTCCTATCTTTCTGACCGCACTCACTTCATTCAACTAAAATCGTTCACGTCTCATTCTGCATCCATCTCCACAGGTGTTCCCCAGGGTTCTGTCCTCGGTCCCCTCCTTTTCATCATCTATCTTCTTCCCCTTCGGCCATATTTTCTGGAAACACCACATCCACTTCCACTGCTACGCGGATGACACCCAGCTCTACCTCTCCACCAAGCTAAACGCCACACTCCCACCATCAGCCCTTGTCACCTGTATCAATGAAGTCAAATCCTGGTTCACTTCCAACTTTCTGAAACTCAACAGCAATAAAACTGAACTTCTTCTTGTAGGCACCAAATCCACCCTAAGCAAGATCAATCATTTCTCCATTCACATCGACGGCTCCTCCATCTCTCCCTCCCCTCAGGTTAAGAGTCTGGGTGTCATCCTCGATAGCACCCTCTCCTTCACCTCTCACATAAACAACATCACCCGATCTGCCTCCGGCCCTCCCTTACTCCTCAGTCCACTGCCGTACTCATACACAGCCTCGTCACTTCCTGCCTAGATTTTGCAACTCTCTTCTGTTTGGTCTCCCGCAAAAAACTCTACATAAACTTCAACTGGTTCAGAATTCAGCCGCTCGCATTATCACACATACACCCTCCATCAACCACATCACACCCATCCTACAACAGCTCCACTGGCTCCCCATCACACACCGCATTCAATGCATCCTGCTCCACACATTTAAAGTCTTCCACAACCTTGCATCTCCATATCTCGCTGACCTCCTCCATATCGCCACACCTGCTCGCTCTCTGCGCTCCTCCTCCTCTCTCCAGCTCTCTGACCCCTCTGCCCCTCTGGTCACTATGGGGAGCAGGGCGTTCAGCCGCTCTGCTCCCCAGCTCTGGAACTCTCTCCCTCCTGACCTCCGCAACACTGACACACTCCCAAACTTCAAAACCAAACTCAAAACTCATCTGTTCGGACTGGCCTTTTCACTCCAACCATAACTGCACTGTCCTTTTAAATGTTTTAAATGTTTTACTGTTTTAAAAATTTGTATTGTTTAAATGTTTAACTGTTTGTTTTTAACTCTTTGTATTTAACTGTTGCTTTTAACTGCTTTTAACTGCCTATAATGTATATTATACTTGTAAGGCGACCTTGAGTGTCCAGAAAGGCGCCTAATAAATAAAATTTTTTATTATTATTATTATTATTATTATTATTATTATTATTATTATTATTATTGTTATTGTTATTATTACTATATCAGAGGATCATCCCACTGAGCATGTTTTAATTCAATGAAAAAAAAAACAAACAGCAAAGTAACCCTCACAGGGTCTAAGGATGAAACCCGGGGACCTTCTGGCTGTGAGGTATTTCATTGAGGTATTCATCTTCATCATCCTGAGTGACAGATGCATTTGGGATTTAAAGGCCCTGTACCCCGGGGGTTTGCATTGTAAAATCAGCTCTTAGGGTGAAACTGAGACACATCTGCTGTCTGCATCTAATTGCTGTTCTCCACTAAACAGGAAGCTTTACCGTGATGGTAAACTCAGCTCTGGTCTCTGTAAAAAGGCCCATGAACTCATCATGGTGAATAATTAGGATACTTGGAATATGCAATACATTTGACTGCAAACAGTTTAAAATCAACTAGTTCTGTTTTGTTTGTTTGTTTTTTTTCCAGATTTTTAAGACAGTCAAACTGGGCTTGCAAGTAAAACTATTAATTATATTGCTGGATGCTCTTACCTGGCTTACAGACTGTTTGGCAGACAGGGCATACATGGCAGTAATTACACATCTGTGGAGGAAACAACAGGGGTCCTGATGTTATGTGTGTGTGAGAACCAAGGGTATACAACATTAGATATTACTTACATCACAATCGTCACAGTGTTCAGATTTATCTCCTTCTTTGCAGGGACACTTGTCACATTCATCACAATGCTGAAAGACAAGATAAAAATACAAGGTGACTTTTATTACTTATAGGGGATGTAATTTGCAATGGAAGGCAAGGAAGAATTGAGAGTGCAAATGTGGACTGAGATAATCAAAAATAGTCACCAACCTCACAGAAGTGGCAGAGGCTACAAATAGAGCCTTTATGATAAGTATCATCATCGCCCTCCTCATCATCATCATCATCGTCGTCATCATCATCATCGTCATCATCTTCATCGTCGTCATCGTCATTATCATCGTCATCATTGTCTAAGAGCAATTATAAAATATAATACATTCTTCAAAGAAAGTTTGTGAAAATGTTTTTTGTTTTGTTTTTGTTTTTACTCTAAGCTAACAAATACAAAGTAGCATTAACAAAATGGACACTTGTTTTATTTGACTTACCGTGACTTACTTAGATTTAGCCTTTAGCCTTAGTTGGGGCATCTGGATCCTTTTGCCAAATACCAGGAGCTACTTGCTCAGCAAAAGAGCATGCATGCAGAACACTGTACTGAATGTGAGGAAACTTTTAGATCATTGCAAGTGTGGACAGTATTAGCTACAGTGACATCACAATCCTCACATAACAAATTCATCTTTAGAGACATATTGATCATTTGATTTATTTAAAGAATGAAAGTAGGGTTGATTACATAGGGTTGACAGACAGTGGTAATAGTATTTTCCATACTTAGGTGTTTACAATCATTAAAATGTCACAAGAGTCACCTCTTAACTCTGCAGATTTCTCTTAATAGAGATGTTTCTCTCTTTTCCCAAACACTCGGCCTATAGCTAGCTGAAGAATGAGCAAGAAAATAATTATCAGGTCATTTACAAATAAATAAACTCATGCAAGCTTCCCAAATACTTATTGGGTAATTATAGCGACAGATCATGACCGGGGCAATGCACACCACTCGTTTAGTTTCATTGACATATGGAAACAAAATCAATCAACACAATATAGAAAATATTAACTGATTATGCCATTAAAATGTAATACTACATTTTTAAAATGGTTACCATGTATAGATATTAACTTAGGTATTTGTAACAAGTATTTTTATGTACTTTTTTAACTGTCTACATTCAACATGTTCACATTTCTGCACCAAAGCTTAACAGAGAAAGAAAGACATTGAGAGATGAGGAAAAAGAGAGAAACAGTGCATCTCTTCCTAAGATTTGACAAAGTAAATTTAGTTGCCCTCCTCCACCTCTTCACGTGTTTAACTGTTGCAGCAGAATCCCCTACCCCCCTCCGTATCTCTTACTGTCTCTCTTTCGTTTCTTTCTTTCTCTGTAAGTTCACAATAGACACAAATGCAGTCTGATCCAAAACAAACGAGAAAGGAAGATCATAGTGGTTGAACCATTCTTTCAAACGAAACACAAATCAAAAGATCTCAGTGACCCCCATTTCAATCAGGCTTGGTTTGTGTGAAATAGTTTTTGCTCTTTCTCTCCCTCTGATCTTTGCTTCTGCAGTCCCAAAGTTCAAATCTAGTGAACTGTTCGAAGGACTTCGGACAGTTGAACTTCAGATGGGCCAGTTCAATTTTCTTTGAGTGCTCATAATTCTAGTTAAGCAGAGAAAGAACACAGTGTCAGAGACAGCAAGGGAAATGGACAGCTGGAAAGGGGTGAAGGAGGGACCGTGACTCCCTAAGGAACTAAACAAGAGATTACGAAGCTGTAATGTTAACTAGAGGGGAGTGGCTAATGTTTGCTAAGCTCCTCCCCTTTCGCACACTGTCCTCTAAATGCACATTTGAACCTTAAGGAATATGATGTCATTATACAATGTCAGGAAGTAACAAAATGCACTTTTCAGTCATGCCTTGTGTTGATAACTGCGTGAGGAAAGTGAGGAAACCTTGTAGGCACTTCTAAAAAGCAGGATGTGAGCACAATTTACTTACCTTCATGATCATCATCATCATCATCATCATCGTCGTCGTCGTCGTCGTCATCATCGTCGTCATCGTCATCATCATCGTCGTCATCATCGTCGTCGTCGTCGTCATCATCGTCGTCATCATCATCGTCGTCGTCGTCATCATCATCGTCATCATCATCATCGTCATCATCATCATCGTCATCATCGTCATCATCATCGTCGTCATCATCGTCATCATCGTCGTCGTCGTCATCATCATCGTCGTCGTCATCGTCGTCGTCATCGTCATCGTCGTCATCGTCGTCATCGTCGTCGTCATCGTCGTCGTCGTCGTCGTCATCGTCATCATCATCATCGTCGTCATCATCATCATCGTCATCGTCATCATCATCGTCGTCGTCATCATCATCAGCCATCTGGCCTTCCTCAGAATGGAATGGCAGATCCTGAGCTTTTACAGATGGGGCAAGTGGTGTGTGAAAGGAGCAGAGTAATGCCAGTAAAAGTGCCAAAATAAAACTTCTCAACGATGCCATGATTGCAGGACAAGACCGGGTCAATTATTTAGAAAGTAAACTGGAATCACTGCAGACGTCCAGCACTGCAGGTTGTTATTTAAATATCCTCCACACGCACTCAAAGTTAAAGTCACTCACACACACAATGCTCTGACAAGACTGCAACAGTCGGGAATGGCCAACTATACAGGCAATGAAGCAAAAAAACAAGGTCCCGTACAGAAGATATTCCAAACAGAAATATCGGCACTTGTTCCCAACTCCTGGTAGAAATGATCCTCTAGATAAGCAGGTGTCCTCCTGTTATTCCTGAGTCAGGATCACACCAATTCAGGACGCTTCAGTCATGTACAGGGCAAGTGTGTCGAGTTAGGACTGCAATAAAAAGCGGAGGGAAGAGCCGGCAGTAACTGGTCAATGGTGTAGAGACAGACAGGACTAATATGAGAGTGACAGAAAAAGAGCAAGACCTATGGCGTAAGTTGAGATGAAGGGGGGTCTGACTGAGTGACAGGGGCAAATGTAGGCCTTCAGTATCGGTGAGCTAGGTTAGCCACCGAGGTGGGAGTGATCAGAGCCGAGTAGAAGGTTAAGTTTTACCATCAGTCATAATCAAATATCCAAGTTTAACCTGAACTTTAACAAAAATGTAAAACTAAAGCATATCACACTGCAATATTAAGTAAGGAGTACAGTGAGTTTGAGATCAATAAATGTAATACTTTTTAAGTGTGTACTTATGAATATGACTCTGAGATTGAAACCACCTGATCAACAAACCCCTGCTCTATGTACTCTACAGGCTTCCATTTGACATTTCATAACTTTTATGACCAACAAGATAAGTAATGGTTATGGCACTGTTAGGTGCTAAGTATTAAGTATTGTTAAGATGATGTGGGTTTACTCCACACATTGCAATTTATTTTATTTTATTATTATAATTAGTACACAACTACAAGTATGTGCTCCATACACTTAAATATGTACATTCTGTGACTGAGAACACTGCAATAATGTTTACATTCATGCCTAAAAAAGCCACACTTAATACTGCTCATTACCATTGCTACAGCATAACATGCAGACACAGCCCACGCTTAAATGTATGCACCAAACTCAAAGCCTAATATCTCACTCATCCACTTAACCCTCCCTCCCCCAATACACTAGGCCAAAAATAGGTTGATTTGTATGGGGAGGAGTCGACAAGCACACTATTTAAAAATCACACACTGTCGAAGTCAGTGTAATGTGAGCCTTGCCAGCTCGGCCTGTGGAGAGCAGCACAGTAATCCACACCCATTCTGAATCTTACCTAAACATGTATGAAGAAAGAGGTCAATCTCTGTCACCTCTGAAACCTTTACACCAAACTTGACCCAAAATTGCCTACTTCTGAACACATTTTAAAAAACATATCTTTAACTCTTCTTTTGTACCAATTTTTAAATAAAATGGCATGCATAATAAAACCTATGATAATTTAATCAGGTAACAAATTAATCTAGAAAGTGTATTTTAAGTGTTTTTATTTTTGTATTTAGTTTATTTTCTTCCACATCAGGGCATGTTAATGAGAGGCATAAACATGTAAACATGCCAAATTGTAGCCACAGACTATTTGTGATTACCCTCAAATATACACCAGTTTGTGTGAATGCTGAAGCCAAGGTGGCTGAAGCGTCTAGCCCAAGGACACAATGACCGGAACTTCGAGTCAAATTGGCAACCTTTGGCTTGGTGATGGAATGCTCTCTCACTAAGCCATTGCTGCACTTGGCATATTAAATATTGTTAATATGAGGAAACTGAATCAAAATCAAAAATTTGATTTTGAGCCTGTCATACAGTGATTGAGTGAGTTTAGAGAATACTAACACTGCAGTGGGGCAAGACCAGTGGTGATGTGTTTAGTTGAAGGAGCATAAGATAAAATGAGAGTGTGGGGAAGCGCAAGATGGAGACTGCAAAGTTGCTGAAAGTAGAGATGAGCTCAGACATGCCAAAGACATAGCTTCTCTTAGCTTAGACAACTGACTCTGCCTGTTAGCCCTCCTAACCTATTTAAAAAGAACTGTTCCATATATTTGGTTCCTTTGGGGCCTTTAGTCTTTTTCCTGTGGCTACAACAACATATAATTAAAGGACAAGACATATGAGTACAGAAAAAAATCTTAACAAAAAGATAAACTGATTTTAAACTCGGGGTGCTATGAGGTGAGCAGGAATAGTGCTACTGCTCCTCCACTGACTTATTCATCAGCTACATATGACATTCCTGACAGAGATTCATTTACCTCCCTGAATGTGATCCAGCTCAGGCTCTCTCCATGTAAGGACTGTCTAAAGTAGGAAGTCCTCTTCAATGATTTAGTTACCTAAGGACAACTGGAGCATGTGTGCAAATAGGAAATACATTAGGAAAACCCTTAAGTCCCTCCACCTGTTTCCATTTAAAATATTAGACTTATGAATATGAATTGGAATATTACAACTTAGACACAGTTAGATCACAGTTAGACTTAGATTAGATTTAGGTCAGTGGGGATTGAGTTATGTGTTGAAAAAATATTTATTAAGTGTGAACAGGGTTGTCATAAGTGACACGCTGCTTTGGTAAGGTCTTCAGTTAATTTTGCTATTCATTGTTTTGTTTGTCAGGGTGACTTTAATGCGTTTGTGGACATTTTGGCTCTGGCAGAGCTGTGTCCATGCACAAGAGCTCTCCAAGAAGTGTTTTGGGTCAGGTCTAAACCTGTGTTTCTATGTTTGTTATCCCTCTGGTTTGTGCCATTTACCATGTTTTCACACAGTGTGTGAAAATCCAAAGTGTCTGCACCTGTGCTGAAAGTGATTAAGAAATTTTTGACCAATAGGTTGAGGAACTGGGTCAAGTGGAAACAAAATAATGGATGTACCACAAACATGGAACCATTTATAACATCTAAATATAGCAAAAGCTGAATAGCTGAAGAGGAACTGTATAATATGAGTGGTTACAACAGAGGACAATGACCAGTGACCTTCTGATTCACACAGATACATAAAGACACCTCAATTTACACTTTCACATTGTTCATTGTATTTTTGCTACAATACATGAATTTGATCCTCCAGTCCTAATCAAATCTGCAGAAGCCAGATTGATATGCAGAGGCACTCTTGATTCGAGTTCTACATGAATTTGGGGTGACTCTCTTTCAAAATAATTTTAAAAAGATATAGCGTTCTGATAAATTTAGTCTCATTTGGCAAAGTATCACAACAGCAGAACTAGCAGAAAAGTCCAACTTTTGTTGAATCAGAGGACAGCAGACATCTTTCTGTGTGGGCGCTTCCCATTTGTGTCATGATCCTCCTGGGTTCTCCCCCTCCCTCCTGTGTCTACTGTTAAGGAAATTATGGTTATTATATTATATTATGTTCAAATATATTCCATTGTTAAACGTACAGTGGTACCTCACCTTACGAAAGACTCTACAAACGAAAAATCCAAGTTACGAAACGCCTTCACGTTAAATATTGGTCTCTAGATACGAAAGAAAATTCTAGTTACGAAACGCGAAATCTCAAAAATTCAATTAATGCGCGCTCAGATGCACGCCCCAAAACGTAAATACACTTTATCAACACACACGGGGTTAGGTTCCAGAGGTGGACCGCTGTGGGAGAGGTCTGCGAGGTAGGACAACTTTGTATTTTGCAATTGTTCTACATGTTTTAGGGCTGTAAATGCCTCACCACACACATTCTACACTTTTCTCAGACTGGAGTTGGGCTTTTCTCGCATTTCTCTCTCGTTTGAGCACTCGAACTTTCATAGATTTTCAACGGAATGTGTTGATAGTGAAGGGGGGGGGCACGGCTCAATATAGCGCCAAACGCGCGAGGGGAGCGGAGACACAACAACACATCATCAATAGGGTAAAACTAACCTGTCTCACGACGGTCTAAACCCCGCTCACGTTCCCTTAGTGAGTGAACAATCCAACGCTTGGTGAATTCTGCTTCACAATGATAGGAAGAGCCGACATCGAAGGATCAAAAAGCGACGTCGACATGGCGCAAGGCCGCGGGATGGAGCCACGGCGCCCGGGCTGTGCCTCCCCCTCGGGGCCGAGCATGTGCGGGCCGAGCACGCGCGGGCAAGCGCAGGAGCTGCGCGAGGCCAGCGGAAAGCCGCACGGGGTGATTTAATCCTGGTCTGGTCCCGGTTTGGTCCGGGTCTGGACCTGGTCCGGTCCTGGTTTAGTCCAGGTCCAGTCCAGGTCTAGACCTGGTTTAGTTCTGGTCTAGACCTGGTTTATTCCAAGTTTAGTCCTGGCTCTACAGTCTCTTAGCCAATCAGGAAGCAGAACACAATGTTACACTATTAAAAAAAATGTTACACTATAAATAAAACCCTTGGAACGGATCAGGCCTTTTCCATTGAAATAGCTACTCAACTTACGAAAAATTCACATTACGAAACCACTTCTGGAACGAATTAATTTCGTAAGGTGAGGTACCGCTGTATTATTGCAATCTTGTTCTTAATGTCTAACATCCTTGACATGGTTAGATTTGTGAAACAGGATATGGAAATCAGCGGTAAGGTGACAGTTGGTCTGACCCACATACTATGACATCACATGATATCAATATGACACTAGCACTTATGATAAAATGTGTTCCAGAAAGATAAGTCCTTGATTTCTCATGTCTTGTTTCAGTCACAAACTGTGTTCCCATGATTAATGCAATCTGTGGGTCATGTGATTAACTTAATAAAAACTGAAGCTGGCAGTCCCATTGTTGGGACCTTCTTCAGGAGTTCGATATAAGGAGACTCTCTGGCAATGTGCAGGCAAGACTGATAAGAAGAGACTGGCATGACGTCCGAGGGACCCTGTAGGGACCAGCCTAATCTTGTGCAGATGGCTACGGGACCACCGGATGGGCCTGCCCGCACTTGCTGAGTTGGAATAAGGAGGTGAGGCATATCTGAGCCAATGAGCAACAGCGGTTGGGCTCGGTGGATAGGCGACATTGGGAGTCTCTTGAGATGCTCGTAGCACTTCTGGAGGGTGGCTACTGGGTAGGTGTGCTCAGATAGACTCAGACCGTGGGAGGTGAAGGCATTACAAATCCAATATTTCCTACTTGGTTTGAAGACAGGTTAGATGTGGAGGCTAACTGAAGAACCTTTGAGCTCTTTCACTTCCTGCTGGACAGTTCTCAGATGAAGTGTCTCGGGGTGTCCATTGAGCTGTAGCTGCTCTACTGCTTGTGGAAGGATGATCTTTCAGCGCCATCATCGAGCACCGCGAAGGACTCCAGTGCACGATCTCCATGCCGCAAGAGCACTTTGACGATTTTCAACAAGACTCATTGTGGGCTTCGGGGCTGTTCCAGGTAGACACTAGGTTCTGGGTTGCTCACCATGAGGACTTTACGGGTTGACTCCTGTACTGTGTCATGCAGGACTATGAGGTGAATGTCCTTGCATGTCTTGCATGGGCGTTTGAGTGTACAGGCCGAGGCTTTATGATTACGACCATACTTCCAGCATCTGTCTCCTTCCTTGATCCACTTCTCGATCTCATCGGTACTCAGTTTCTTGAAATCTTCGCAGGAGTTAAGATAATGTTCCTTATTATTGCAAAATGGGCAGTAGGGGGTAGCCTTGGAGGACGGTGATTTCGGTGAAGTGGCAGGCTTGTTTTTAGTGGCTGTCTCCCCGGAGAGCAGGAAGACTGAAGCAGGCTTGTCCCTGGGACGTGAGGCATGATCTCTCTTGACAGGAGATGGCTCAGAGTTGTAGAGGGAGGCGGCTCGACTGGCAGCGTGCTTCGATTGCGCTTTCATCTGTAGCCAGACAGCAAGATCAGCCAAGGTGTAGGTCCGCTCAGTACCTGGCTGTAGGATACCATGACCAAAACAATATTCCACAAATCCGTCTCTGTGAGCAGGAGGCATCTTACCTAAGAGACCAACCAGGGACTGAAGGTCGAGGGCAAAGGTGTCATAGGCTTCAGCATCCCCCGACTTAATGGCTGGTGAATTAAGAATGGCCCCTAGTTCGCTTTGTACTAGTTGTCTAGGTTGGCCATACTTGTCCTGAAGAGCACCTAGTGCAGCGGTGTAAGGTCGAGGGTCATACATGTATGACTTGGCAAGCTTCAAAGCGCTCGGGAGTTTGAGCTGACTTAGGAGAACTTGATATTTATAGTGCTCGCTAAGGTGGGGGTGATTATTCATCAGATTCACCACTACAGACCAGTCGCCTTGACCTCCCACCTCATGAAGACCATGGAGAGGGTGATCCTCAGCCACCTCCGCTCTGTGGTGAGCCCCACCCTGGACCCGCTGCAGTTTGCGTACAAGCCAAACGTAGGAGTAGAGGATGCCGTCATCTACTTGCTGCAGCGGGCGCTCACCAACCTAGAGACCGCCGGGAGTGCTGTGAGAGTCATGTTCTTTGACTTCTCCAGCGCTTTCAACACCATCAGGCCGGCGCTGCTGCGGGGGAAGCTGGAGGATGCGGGAGTTGATGGACATCTCGCTGCCTGGACCATCGACTACCTCACTGACCGTCCACAGTACGTGCGGCTGCGCGGCTGTGAGTCAGAGGTGGTAGTCTGCAGCACTGGGGCCCCCCAGGGAACTGTCCTCTCACCCTTCCTCTTCACCATATAGACCTCGGACTTCACATATAACACGGACAGCTGCCATCTCCATAAGTTCTCTGACGACTCGGCCATTGTGGGCTGTGTGTCTGAGAGGAACGAGCTGGAGTACCGCTCGGTCATCAGGGACTTTGTGGACTGGTGTGGGCGCAAACACCAGTAAGATAAAGGAGCTGGTGATCGACTTCAGGAGGAGACCACTACCTCACTCACCGGTGAACATCCAGGGGCAGGACATAGAGACTGTGGACAGTTTCAAGTACCTGGGTGTTCACCTCAACAATAAACTGGACTGGTTCCACAACACCGACGCCCTGTACAAGAAGGGCCAAAGTCGCCTCCACCTCCTGAGGAGACTGAGTTCCTTTGGAGTGTGCAGGCCTCTGCTCAAGACCTTTTATGACTCTGTGGTGGCCTCTGCTCTCCTCTACACTGTCGTCTGCTGGGCCCCGAGCAGCACAGAACGGGACAGAAAAAGACTCAACAAGCTGGGGGGGGGGGGTAGGATAGCGCTCGTCCTTTGTGGCATGACTGGAGCAGGCATTGAGCACCTTCTCCTGGGTGCAGGGACAGGAACGGCAGTTACGGCTGACAGTGCTGACATCCCTTGTGGCATGACTGGAGCAGGCGTTGAGGTAAGTGTGGGAAGGACTGGTACGTCTTGACTGACAGGTGTGACAGGTGCAGGTCGGGGTGCAGTAGTTGCGGCTGACACTGCTAGCGGTTGAGTTGGGACTAGTTGCGGAGGAAAGGGCCTCCGAGTGGTTGTCGAAATGGGCGGTGGAGTGTCAGAAGATAGCTGGTTTAGCAGCGTATCATCCTTGGACTCTGAGAAGGTCAAGGTCCTAACAACTCTGGCAATTTCTATCTCTCTCCCCAATTTCTTGAGGCGTCTACGTCTTCCCATTTCTCTAGCCATCCTCTCTTTCGCTTGTTGTGCTTCCTCCTGTAGTCTCTTCCCTTCTCTAGCCATCCTCTCTTTGGCTTGCTGCTCTTCTCTAGCCATCCTCTCTAGAGCTTGTTATGCCTCTTCCTGTTGTCTCTGCCCTTCTCTGAGCTGTGCATCCAACCTGGCAGCTTCCAAATCTGCTTCCCTCTCTTCCTCAATCTCCTCTTGTAGGTCAGCCAGTTCCATGCGTTTAATGTATTCCTCCAGTACAGCTGTCTTGGCATCTGGCATAGTCTCGAGTAGTTTGCTCCTTCGGGAACTCCGTACAGACCTCTGTGAATTCGCAATGGACAGGTAGCCCGATACACTCCCACTTCTGGAGAGTCTGGATTCGGGTTGGTCAGAGGCCTACGGTTGGTAGTTTGAAGCTGACTCCATAGTGTCAAGGTGAAACCCAGATCCGGCTCGAAGGACCAATGTAAAGTATGGGGTGGATCTTTGCTGGGTGGGAACACTACAGACAGACTCTGGTAAGAGAATCTTTAATCAGCTTTATTCTGGTTTCAATTGAGCATCTTACAGGTGACCATTCAGATGTCATGTTGGTAGCGTGAATGCGTGCGTGCGTGGTATATATGTGTGGTGTACTTTGATCTTTGATCATTGATCTAGCCGAATCAATTAAGAGCAGAGCGTTGCTTAGCAACGCGTATGAACGGTCTGTATCAAGTGCATAGGCTTTCGGACAACCGTGGTATAGCCGAGCAAAGACTTAACTCCTTGAAGAGGAAATTCAACAAGAATTCATATTTCTTTCAGGAGTACAAAGACTTTATGACCAAAATCCTAGAGAAAGGGTATGCAGCCAGAGTTCCAGATGAGCAGCTGAGTTGCAGAGATGGAAGAGTATGGTACATACCGCATCACGGGGTGTATCATCCGAGAAAAAAAAAATTGAGGGTCGTGTTTGACTACACTGCGATCAGGGAGTGTTGCTGAATGACAAACTGCTACAAGGGCCTGACCTTACAAACTCCTTAATTGGAGTACTGCTTAGGTTCAGGCAGGAGCCTGTCGCTATGATGGCGGACACTGAATCCATGTTCTACCAGGTACGAGTTCCAGATGAAGACAGAGATTTGTTGCACTTCCTTTGGTGGCCAGACGGCACGCTGAATGAGCCAGTGGAAGAATACAGGATGTGCGTGCACCTGGTTTGAAGCCACGTCGTCCCCCAGTTGTTCTTCATACGCACTAGAGGAGAACAGCACAAGGTGCTGTTGCAACAACTCCAACAGAAGCAACTCAGACAGTCCTAAAAAACTTCTATGTGGACGACTGTTTGAAGTCGGTTGCCACAGAAGATGAAGCAATAAGTCTTGCGAAGGAGTTGTGTGCCAGTGGCGGGTTTCACCTGACTAAGTGGACAAGTAACAGTAAGGCTTTGTTACGTTCCATCCCTAGCGACGAAAGAGCAGCCGAAGTTAAAGACTTAGACTTGCAGCACGATAAACTACCTATGGAATGGGCATTGGGTGTGCAGTGGTGCACAAATTCTGACAGCTTCAAGTTCAAGATTAAGCTGCCAGACAAGCCATGCACAAGGCGAGGCATTCTTTCAGTTGTTAGTTCGGTGTATGATCCAATGGGATTTTTGGCACCCCTACTCCTCCCCGTGAAGCTTATTCTGAGAGACCTCTGCAAAGAGAAAAAGGGCTGGGATGAGGAAATTCCAAAAAAGCTACAATGGGCATGGCAGAAGTGGTTAGAAGACCTCGACAAGCTATCAGATCTCAGCGTGAGCAGATGTTTTAAGCCCAACACATTCGGACACACAAAGAGTGCACAAATCCACCATTTCTCAGACGCAAGTCAAGATGGATATGGGGTTGTGTCGTACCTCCTTTTGACGAACGAGCGAGAGGAGAAACATGTTTGCCTTTTGATGGGGAAGTCCCAGGTCGCTCCTCTTAAGCAGGTCACAGTTCCGAGGATGGAGTTGATGGCTGCAATGGTCTTAGTCAAGGTTGACCGGATGTTGAAAGAAGAACTTCAACTCCCCCTGATGGATTCGGTCTTCTGGACAGATAGCACAACAGTACTAAGGTACATTGAAAATTACGCTCTTTGTTTCAAGACATTTGTGGCAAACCATGTCTCCTTTATCAGAGAGGCTACTACAAGAGCTCAGTGGAAATATGTTAACACCTCTCAGAATCCAACCGATCACGCCTCAAGAGGCTTAAAGATTGAGAGCTTCATGTCATGTAAGATCTGTTTTCAAGGACCTAGTTTCCTGAGCAATTCAAAAGAGTGGCCAGAGCAACCTGAACAGTCTACTTACCTGTTGGAAAATGATGAAGAGGTCAAGACATCAGCTGCCGTATCTTGCATAATTCAGGTGTTAAATAACACAAATCCACTGAAGCAACTTGTGGAGTATTACTCTAGTTGGCATAAACTGAAAAAAGCACCCGCCTGGATTCTGCGTTTAAGAGAGATACTGCAGCATCTGAGTAGGAAAAGAAAGGCATTCGAGAAGGCTGTGTGACAAGCTGAACACGACACAAGGAAATGCAGATCATTAGTTAAAGAACACATGATCACATGTAAGAAGAATCTGGAAAAGAAGATGCTTACAGTTGAGGATTTATCCAGAGCAGAAATTGAACTGATCAAATACAGCCAGCGACAAACATATGCTGAAGAAATAAAAGTTTTACAGCAAGGGAAATCTCATGTGAAAAGAAACAGTTCAATTTTTAAATTGGACCCATATTTACAAGATGGGGTGTTGAGAGTAGGGGGGCGTCAGGTCAGCAATGCCAGAGAAAGCCAAGCATCCTGACCTGCTGTATAAACAACACAGAATAACCCACCTTATTCTCCACCACATTCACCTGGAAACAGGACACGGGGGCAGAAATCATGTCCTGGCAAGATCAAGACAACGGTATTGGATACCTAAAGCAAATGCGGCGGCAAGAACCGTGATCACAGAGTGCAACTTCTGTAAAAGGGTGCATGCTAAAGCTGGAGAACAGAAAATGGCAGACTTGCCGCAAGACCGTCTGCTTCCTGATAAACCGCCTTTTACAAACACAGGCATGGATTATTTTGGTCCCTTTGAGATCAAAAGAGGACGTGCCAAGGGCAAACGTAATGGAGTGCTCTTCACGTGCTTGACAGTCCGAGCAGTGCGTATAGAGGTCGCACATTCCCTTGACACAGACTCGTGTATTAACGCTCTATGTCGCTTTCAAGCCAGAGGAGGACAAGTGTCTGTTATCCGTTCTGATAATGGCACAAATCTAGTCGGTGCAGAGAGAGAGCTAAGACAGGCGTTGAAAGAACTGGACCAATCTCGCATCAATGAAGCCATGATACAGAAAGGAGTGCAGTGGTTATTCAACCCACCCGCTGCGTCTCATCACGGCGGCATCTGGGAACGTCAAATTCGTACCGTTAGAAAGGTGCTGAATTCTGTTGTGAGACAAGCGTTAGACGATGAAGGACTACAGACCTTCCTGTGTGAAGTTGAAAGCATCATCAATGGAAGACCTATTACCACAAACACAGATGATCACAGCGACCTTGAACCACTGACCCCAAATCATCTACTCCTATTGAAGACGCAGCCCAGCGTGCCACCTGGTGTGTTCGTCAAAGAAGATGTCTACGCGCAGCGGCACTGGAGACAAATCCAATATATGAGGGACTTGTTCTGGAGGAGGTGGACCCGAGAGTACTTGCCACTTCTGCAAGAGCGGCAAAAGTGGCTTGGACTGAAGAGAAGCTTTAAAGTTGGAGACGTCGTCCTTGTCGTTGACCCAACCCTGGCAAGAAATTTCTGGATGTTAGGCAGAATCACCAAGGTCATGCCAGACTCCAGAGGGGTGGTCCGTAGTGCTGACCTGTAAAAGAAAAGTGAGACAAGAATATTTAAATTATTTGGAAAAAAAAAAAAAAGGTTGAGAAATGTAATGGCTCTAAATTTTAAGTTTTAAGTTAGTTTTTTATATGCCAAGGCCTAGTCATCCCGGCCCATCCCGGCCCCTAATTGACTAGGCCTTGACTATGACTAGGCCATGACTATGCCAAGGCCTAGTCAATTAGGGGCCTGGATGTGTTAGAGCCATATTCTATGTTAAAGTTAATATCTACGTTGCTATGCGTTGCTATGCTGTACTTTGATCTTTTTGATCTTGTACTTTAATCTTTGATCTTTAATCTTTGATCTAATTTCAGCTAACTTGGGGTGTAGGGTAGATAGCGAAGGAAGAGGTTAGAAGCCTCGAGCTAGAAGCTACACAGTCTTTTGACCGTTACGTAGCACGTAGGGACGTCATGTAGGACATCATGTAGCATGTAGGGATGTCACATAGGGAAGTTACATGCCCTAGAAATTCCTTTTTTGCTTTCTTTTTGTTATTCCTTTTGCTCTGTATGACTTTCACTTTAGTAAAGATAGAAAAGACAAACTTTGGATTCAAGACTCTTTATTTTTGTTACGTGCCGCATCCGAAGGAACCTTCAAGAGGCTCAAGGCTAGTGAGTCAGTACGCTGCACTCACAAACAGAAATGGAAGTCTCAGACATAATTTGTCTCCCATCTATAACTCTACCCAAACTTAAATCAAAACAAACAAAGAAAACAATACGGCAGCCAGGTCAGGTCCAGAGGTGTGAAAACACCCATTATGGTCCTGAATGGCTTTGCTAACCAGACCCCCCACTACCACTGCATATTGAATAGGCTTATTAACTAACAGAAACCAGCACATTTCTCTCTAGAAACACTTGATAGTCTTGAGATTTCATTATACCCTGCACAGATTCAAGACACCCTGTGCCAGATGCAGCGAAGCAACCCCAGAACATAACAGAGCCTCCTTTCACAGTAGGGACTGTGTTCTTTTCTTGATATGCGTCATTTTTCTGTGAACATAGAGCTGATGTGCCTTGGCAAAAGTTCCATTTTTGTCTCATCTGTCCATAGGACATTCTCCCAGAAGCTTTGTGGCTTGTCAACATGTAGTTTGGCAAATTCCAATCTGTTTTTTTAATGATTTGTTTTCAACAATGGTGTCCACCTTGGTCTTCCATTAAGTCCACTTTGGCTCAAACAACGACGGATGGTGTGATCTGACACTGATGTTCCTTGAGCTTGAAGTTCACCTTTAATCTCTTTAGAAGTTTTTCTGGGCTCTTTTGTTACCATTCGTATTATCCATCTCTTTGATTTGTCATAAATTTTGCCATGTCCAGGGAGGTTGGCTACAGTCCCATGGATCTTAAATTTCTGAATATGTGCAACTGTAGTCACAGGAACATCAAGCTGCTTGGAGATGGTCTTATAACCTTTACCTTTAACATGCTTGTCTATAATTTTCTTTCTAATCTCCTGAGACAACTCTTTCCTTTGCTTCCTCTGGTCCAAGTTGAGTGTGGTACACACCATGTCACCAAACAGCACAGTGACTACCTATAGGCCCACTGACTGAGAACAAGACTGAAGAAGAAGAAGTGACTTTATTGATCTCACACAGGAGAAATTCTTCTCTGCATTTAACCCGTCCCGTTATTAGGAGCAGTGGGCCATCTCCATGATCTTCTTGCTTCGGTTTGGTCAGGACCTAAGCTGGAGGATTTTACCTATGGTGCATGTTTTAAGTTGGTGGGGGAAACCGGAGTGCCCGGAGGAAACACCTCTAATGCTAATTGGTGGACACACCTTGAATTAACATGTCCCTTTGGTCATATTATTTTCGGTCTTTACTACGGTTACCATCATTTTTGTCCAGGCCTGTTTCATGAGTTTATTTTTTAAAATAATTCTGTTGAAGCATGGTTGAAAAGCAATGTCCAAGTTTCATTGTTTGAATTAGAATTATGTAGAATTTTTATTTATTATAAATTTTGTCAGATTCAAGTTATTTCTGTGACCAATATGAGTTTTTCCTTTCATTAACTGAAGGGTAACAACAATTTTGTCCACATATGATCCAAATGAAGACAATCCATATTTCTTTGAAAATGTAGCAAATCATGTAAACCCAAAAGATAATTATCAAATAATTTGATACATACATTTTTTTTAAATAAATGAAAGCAAAGCCAATCCTCATATAGTCTGGGAAGCATTAAAATGTGCTTTCAGAGGACATTGCATTCAAATCTCATCTTGGAAAAAGAGACAAAGTCAAATAAATGTAACACAGAGATTGACGGATTTAACTGAAAAACCTGACAGTAAGCAAAACCCTCCACCTGAGCTACAAATGGTAATTTAAAAAAAACAGGATGAATTAGAATGTCTATACTATGAACAAGCAGCAGGACTTATCACTAGATTGTGGGCTTCGTGGATGGAATGTGGGGAAAAATGTACAGCCAGTACTCAAATTGAGGGGGGATGGCAAAATAGTCCAAATCATCCCTCTTCTAAAACGGTCATCCCTTCTTCCATCCCTTGTGGCATTTTATCAATCAGGCATGAAAATCCCTCACCTTTTGGCGAAATTCGCCGTTCTGAAGTAAAAATAGCCAGTCAGAGCCAATCATAGGCCGAACTGCGCTCCAGATTCCAATCATGTTGCACCACCACCGATCGCGTTCCCGCCAATCATGACGAGTAGCGCTGTTGTGTTTGCGTCTGTTCGCCTAGCTAGCTGTGAGCGAGCCGCATGATATTTACGCGGCATTTCCAGA
This sequence comes from Paratrypauchen microcephalus, assembly GCA_036785185.1. Classification (NCBI taxonomy): domain Eukaryota; kingdom Metazoa; phylum Chordata; class Actinopteri; order Gobiiformes; family Gobiidae; genus Paratrypauchen; species Paratrypauchen microcephalus. Next base: position 1,755,986 of record JAVJIX010000029.1, read on the forward strand.
GAAGAAGAATCCTTAACTTGCTACGTTAATGCTACGTAAGAAGAAACTCTCGCCTTGGGACACGGCATACATTCGGAGTATGTCCGTTTCTCCGGATTATTAAAGACCATGGATATACCCGACGCGCGCATACACGTGGATACGCAAACTATCGGGCGTGACCGCGTTCTTATGGGTGAGTCATATTATCAGATTATTTCTGCATCAAAGGGACAGATTATCTGACAGCAGGGGCCTTAATATCAGCGTGTGTGTACAGGGCTAAACCGGGACTAAACCGGGACTAAACCAGGACTAAACCGGGTCTAAGCCAGGACTAAACCAGGACTAAACCGGGTCTAAACCAGGACTAAACCGGGCCTAAACCAGGACTAAACTGAAACTAAACCAGGACTAAACCGGGACTAAACCAGGTCTAAACCAGGACTACACCAGGTCTAAACCAGGACTAAACCAAGACTATACCGGATCTAAATCGGGACCAAACCGGGACTAAACCAGGAGTAAACCAAGACTAAACCAGGTCTAAACCAGGACTAAACCGGGTCTAAACCAGGACTAAACCGGGACTAAACCGGGACTAAACCAAGACTAAACCAGGACTAAACCAGGTCTAAACCAGGACTAAACCAAGACTATACCGGGTCTAAACCGGTACTAAACTGGGACTAAACCAAGACTAAACCAGGACTAAACCAAGACTAAACCAGGACTAAACCAGGACTAAACCAGGTCTAAACCAGGTCTAAACCAGGACTAAACCAGGACTAAACCAGGTCTAAACCAGGTCTGAACCAGGACTAAGGTGTGTGTGTGCGTGTACATGTGTGATTATATCCTGTGTATTACTGAATTACTGAATGATTATATGGGCTTTTTGTTATAAAAGCATTTCCATTTTAACAAAGTATGTTCTAATTCTGACCTGCCCTGAAACACCACACCACAGTGATGTCAGTGATGGGGGAGGGCTTAGCTTAATGTAGAGCTGGGCGATATGGCCTAAAAATAAAATCTCAGATTTTTAAAAAAAAATCCGATTTCCGATTTTAATCGATTTTTCTCTGCCCTACTCAAAAACAAATAACAGATGACAAGACAAATGTCTCAAAACAATGCAATGTTCTTTTATAAAACAAATACATTACACCTAGCATCAATTAAGCTGTTATTGTTTTAAAAATATATATATATATAATTTCATTTATTTATTTATTTCATTCGTTAAAACAAAACAAAAATAACAGATGCAACACAATTGCATCTATACAATTATAACTTAAATATGAATGAAAAGATAAGATAAGATAAGATAAGCCTTTATTGATCTCACACAGGAGAAAAGGGAAAAGGGAACAGAAAGAAGCATAAGCTTATAATATCTGCCCCTTATCAACTCAAAATTATATTACAACAATATATATATATATAACAATAATAACACAGTTATATAAATATCTTTCTTGTATAAAGAAGCATTTTATGGAGCTAAATTATTCCCTGATTGTGGGAAAGATGGACTGGAGTGGATAGTGTTGTGTTTTAGTTTTTCCTCGAGTGATGCAGAAAAGCCACCGTCTGTGTTCATGTATGTTAGCCTGTGCAGCCTGTATACAGCTGTGGCAACACAAGAAAAATATTTGCGGCTTGATATCACATACTTCGGGTCCAAAACTTTCACCATGTTAATGAATCCGGGCTTTTCCACAATTTATATGGGCACCATGTCTTTTACAATATACATCATGTTTTTTGTAAAACATACAACAGCGTGCTGCGTCTAACAGCTTTCGGCGCTAGGATACATTTTTTTCGTGCTGCAACAGCTTTTGAACAGACTTTACAGCGAGCACTCGTTTGTTCTAAGTCCGACGCAAGAAAACGGAACCAGTTCCATATAACAAATGTAAACACTTTTGTTTGGTACAAGCTCCGGCTTTAGCTCACTCGCTAGCCGTGCTAGCTCGTACAATGTTTGGGTACGCCCCGCTAACTTACCCATGTAAAACGTGGCCACGCATTAGTTCCGCTCGCGTGTAAAAAATAACTAAAAAAAATCGATTTTCATAAAAACACATCGTCCTGAACTGTAAAGTCGAATTAATCGATTTAATCGATTAATCGCGCAGGTCTAGCTTAATGTCAGGCAAATGAGTTCCTTTCTGTTCCACAAGCAGATCTTTAACGGGGAATTTCTCAGATTGTTGCCTTCAGAATGTGCTGCTTTCACCAGGGGGGTTGTTTCTTTCTGATAAATAGTATTGTCTTGTGGAGGCCATGCATGAATGAAAAATTTCACCATCCCCCCTGGTTTCATTTTACAACTCGACTACTGTGTACAGCATATTTTTTTAAGATTACTTCAACCAAAAAATCTAATTAGTCTCTCTACTCCAAATGGTATTCTAACAAATTCACATGGAATTTTAATTTGAGGAGGTGAAATATTTTAAGTCCTTATTCTCTCATGAAGGTGGTCATGAACAACCATATAACACCAGTAAATTTCTTCTTGTCCCAAAGAATACAAACTAACACCAGAGGAAAGACAGAGTTGTGAGGGAGACACAGAAAAAGAAATGAAGGAGGCCATCAAGTCTTTTGTCCCTGGAAAAGCCAGCGGCATTAATGGAATCCTAGCTGAAGTATATTTCACATTCTTTGATGAAATTAAAAATATATATTTTTGCATTTAGCATTAGCACTTTTAATTACTCCTTTACAAATAGAAAACTTTCTGAATCACAAAAGCCATGAGTCATCTCACTGTTGCTGAAATCAGATTCTGATGGTCAATATAAAGACCTCATAATTATGGAAAACTGGAGACCTTTAACATTACTCTGCTGTGACACCCACATACTTGCGAAATGTATAGCCCAACAAATTAAAAACACTATTGGAACTTTAATTAAACAGGAGCAAGTGAGCTTTGTAAAAGGAAGGTTTTTTAGTGAAAACATTAGGCATGTTATAGATATAATTGAAGATTATAAAAAACAGGGGAAACCTGGAATGTTATTTATATCAGATTTTGAAAAGGCATTCAATAAAATTAACTGGAGTTTTATTAATAGCACTTTCATTTTTTTTTATTTTGGAAAAAACATCTTAAAAGTGGATAAAACATTTTTTTTAGAATGAACCCACCAGCAAAATTTTGAATAATGGCTATTTATCAGAACAACCAATACAATATTTGGCCTTTAAACAATGAAAATAAATTAGGCAGTTTCTGTTCAATCATTTCATACAAATTAAGGATGCCCCGATCCCATCACGTGATCGGAAATCGGCCCCGATCACATGGTTTCGGATCGGATCGGACGTTACCTCCCGATCAGGATCGGATATATATGTATATATTCATTCATTCATTCATCTTCTTCCGCTTTTCCACTCTGGGCCGTCCTCCTGTGGACCCACCACCCGCGGGAGGATTCATGGGGGCTGGTGCATTGCAAATACTGTATGTATATATATTCTTATTGTTATTTAACATATCCTAGATGAGATCTATGGTTATGCGGTGAGTCTCACAGAAACATCAACGCGTGCGCCATGACACGCTATTGGTTAAATGCAGGAAGCAGGACTAGACCAGGTGGATTAAAGCGCCGCGTGCGGGTCTATTTCCTGGTTTTGTGCTAGCTCTGCTATTAGCAGCAGCACCGGTGTACCTCACGAGTCACGGCTGAGGCGAGCAGCGACTGTGGGGGGAAGGGGGAGGGCGGACACGTGTGATAGCGCAGCATGACCCGGCACGAGGCTGCGAGCACGAGACCCGTGCTCAAAACGTGACCTGTTCTAGAGGAGGCACGGTTTGAGCACGGGTCTCGTGCTCGCAGCCCTGCGCCGGGTCATGCCGCGCTATCACACGTGTCCGCGCGCACACTTCTCCGCCCTCCCCTTCCCCCACGCTTCACTATTAATACATTTTGTTGAAAATCTATGAAAGTTTGAGTGTTTAAACGAGAGACAAATGTGAGAAAAGTTTAAATCCAGTCTGAGAAAAGCGTATAATGTGTGTGGCTGAGCGCGCATCTGAGTGAGCATTATTTGAATTTTTGAGATTTCGCGTTTCGTAACTTGAATTTTCTTTCGTATCTAGAGACCAATATTTAATGTGAAGGCGTTTCGTAACTTGGAATTTTCGTTTGTTGGGTCTTTCGTAAGGTGAGGTACCACTGTAAAATATATAAGGGCCTCACTTCCACCTCTAGGGGCAGCATGCTCTAAATCGAGCATACAGTCCCATTTTTAAATTATTAGACATATTTAAAAATTTAAAATTAAAAATTTTATTGTGATTATATTTATATTTTTTCCTCCAAAAATTGTCTTGTGATTTTAACACTCCCTTAATGTTAAGCATTATGATTTACTTTTTGTATGAATTGCATAGCCTATTTAACCAATCTTATAAAATCTGAAAAATTAAATACTATAAATAAGCCGAAGGGTTATAAAGAGAACTAAAAAATATATGTATACTCATTCCAAAAAAAACCCAAAACAAAACAAAAAACAAAAAAAAACTTGGTAGCATCCAGTAAGACCTCAGGGAGAACTCAGACGTGTACATGAGGCAGGACAGGCTCGTGCCTGCTCAGATCTTAATAGATTGGGGAGCAGTTTGATCTGTTGCCCTCAGGGTGGCAGTACAGCAAGAGTGCTGTACTGCCCTCAGGGTGGCAGTACAGCACTCTTGCCTGCAGGTTAAAGAGTATAGGAAATAAATTTATCCCAATGTTAGGTGTAAGTAAGTACTTAAATGTGCTGGGGGCCACATTACCAGAGCCTTCTGTCTGCCCCAGAGCAGCTGGATCTACAGTTGTAGCTCAGCATCATTGGGTGTGACTGAGGAGTGCCTAAATAAATAACAAGTCTAACCAGTTGTCTAATTCTAAAGAGGTGTAAAACAGTACTAAACGTTTAGACCAGAACAACACTGATTTGAAAGATTTTGATTCAGTTAGTGTATGACAATTCGAAAATTTGTGAGACACTGAACATTTAAACCTAAACTCTGGAGCAAACAGCCTCAAGGTATGGGGTGGACCTGTTGATTAAAAGTCCATAACAACAACAATCTACCACTGATTTCCTCAAAATCCACTTGGTTTACAGTTAACAGTTAATCACTAACTAACAGCAAATCAGTACATTTTACATGCACTACTAAGTAACTATAAGGTTACAAAGTTTGGGATTGGGATGAATAAAAACATCTTGATATAGGACACATTAGGACATACTCTGCACAGATCTGTGCTTGTAAAATCACTTATCGTTCTATTAACTACTATGTAAGTGCTGTCCTACAGAGAGGAAACACATGTTGTTAAACTGAGATTAAAAAAGGCTTTCTAGTTTGGATGTTGTCCTGTATACACTAATGGTACTATTCTACCTTATGATGAGTATGAATCTGTAACAACCCATTTTGACCTTTGACATCCTAATGTGTTACAATAAAAGTAAATAAAGTGGTATGAGAAAACATATTTAGGGAGATCTTTCAGTTCACTAAGTTTATGTGATGAATAAGAAATTCTTTATAGGCATCTCCTTTTGTAGTATCTGTGAATAGATTCCCAGTAAATAGTAGAAAGAGTAAGAGTTCCAGAAGCGGTTTCGTAACGTGAATTTTTCGTAAGTTGAGTAGCTATTTCAATGGAAAAAGCCTGATTCGTTCCAAGGCCCCGTTCCAAGTTTTTTTTTTATAGTGTAATTTTTTTTAATAGTGTAACACTGTGTTCTGTGTCCTGATTGGCTAAGAGACTGTAGACCCAGGACTAAACGTGGACTAAACCAGGTCTAAACAAGGTCTATACCTGGACTAAACCAGGTCTAGACCTGGACTAAACCAGGACTGGACACCAGGATTAAACAGACCCTCCAGGAATTCGCGATGTTGTGATTTGCAACTTCAAAGTAACTTCAGCCAATCCCTGTGAATTCAGGGCAGTGTTGCAATTTTGACCAATCATCGCAACTTTCCCGCAATTTTTACCAATTTTGACCAGTCATCGGCGACGTATTGAACTCACGTCGACCAACTTCCTTCTGCCTTACTTCCGTGTGATGAAACGAAACTGCGGCCGTGTCCCCAGTTCGGAGCGTGGTTTGAAGGGGGCTCAGACTGCAGTCAAGGCGGTGCACACTTGCTCAGCCCTGAGTGCACTCCGCGGACCGCATGGCCGTCTGCGAAATGCGACAGGTCTCGCGGGCACCCACATACGGGAAGCAGCCACCCACTCCATTTTCTCCCGTAGAAGAAGTAGCGCGTGGTGCATGCTGGGATGTATGAGTGCGTGAAGCGTGCTTTTTCACGTGCTTGGTCCACGCCCCGATTTCCATGGAAACGACTGCGGTCTTCGGACCGCGTGTTAACTGCGCATGGGACAAAAAAGAAATGACGCACATGCCCTTCAAATCACGCTCCGAACTGTGCACTCTGGGAATTGGGACACGGCTTCTAATGACAAAGAAACATGTCTGCGGCGCCATTTGCCCACAAAAATAACAGCAAAAGACCGCGCGAAACAGTTCCCCTCCTAGTAGTAATTTATTTTCAATGTTGGTAAGGTTGTTTTAGGACCATATCTGTGATCTCTGTGTCTTTGTATTATTCTTTGTCAGTAATAACTCAGTATTCAAAATATTACTCAATTTTAATTACAAAAAGGGAAAATCACAACTATTTATCGCAACTTTCACTTCCTCCCGCAACAAAATCGCAACAAAAACCTTAAAAGCACCGCAACTTTCATCGCAACTTTTTGGAAAAGTTCACGCAAATTCAGGCAGCCCGCAACAATCACAAAAAATGCCAGCGAAATCCTGGGGGGTCTGATTAAAGCGCCGCATGCGGGTCTATTTACTGGTTTTGTGCTATGTTCCTAATATCAAAAGCAGTCATGTTTCCAGGGTGGTTATTATTCAAATGAACAATGTGGGACCCCCCCAGGGATCGGCATCCTGTTTGAGTCCTTCTATAGTCCTAGTTTAGACCTGGTTTCGACCTGGTCAGACTCTCTCAGACCTCGACTGACCTCCTGCTTGAGTCCTTCTGAAGTGCTGCTTTACACCTGCTTTAGTCCTGGTCTGACTCTCCCAGACCTCAGAGCTGGCCTCGTTTTTTAGTCCTTCTTGTGCTTGACTTATGATGTAATGTCTTTTGTAATAATTTAAGCACTTTATATCTCGTTGTGTCCCAATTGTGCCACAAATGAACTTACCTTGTGTTGGCAGCACTTAGCATTAGCAGGTTAGCTTGCAACTGGTATTAACCATGGATCTCTAGTCCCGTTTTTTATTCGCCCACTTCTAAAAAACGTACCTTATTTTGTCCTTTTAGATGAGATTTGAATATTCTACCTCCCTGTGCTAAAGAAGTGATGCGCGGAGCCAAGGCCAATGTTCGTATCGTTAGTGTCCTCCGTGTGGAAATGGCGCCCTATAGTGTTGAGCGCGAGGACAGCACCAGCCTTACGCAGGACCAGGACAGAAGCAGAGACGTGTGGAGGACTGGAAAGTAAAACGTACTTTTATGGTTAGAGACAAAAACTGAAAGTCATTGTTAGCGCATTTCATTTGAGATAATGTCCCAACTTCGAGCAAACCAAATGCACAAACAGCTAGAAAAATTAACAAATCAGCTGATTAACTTCACTAAATTCTTGATCAAAATCACTACATTTGAAGCTTTGTCCTAAAAATCTCTGCAAAATAATTTCACTTTTTACTCTTGAAGTCCTACATTTTTAAACAGATACTTAGTGATACTTTTAATTTTACTTCAGTAATCTTTTGCCCCTGTCACACGTTTTAAAGACCAATAATAGGCTAACACAGATGGAAGCAGCTAAAATTTTGTCAAAATGCTTATTGTTGTGATACAGTGAGTTCTTGAGTATAGGCACTAATAGCAATGGATTTTGGATATTTCATGACAAAGTACAACGTAATCAATAAAAAAAATCTTGTCCCCACCTGTATGGGCTATGACAGCATTACATTGGAGCCATAAACTGTACAGTCCACAATTGAACACTGAATGTTTTGAGGTCTAACCCAGGACTACATAGTTGCTATTCTAGTTCAACACAGGACTACCCCAAAATGATAGAAATGGGAATGAAAATAACTCTAAATTGCTGGGTTTCATGACACATTTTTCTAGGCCAATAATATTTAGGTGATGGGAGCGGCTAATATTGTTGTAATACACCCAGTTCGAGTCTAGGCACTGTAATAGAAATCAGGTTTGACATGTGAATTTACATTTGGGATATTTCATGGCAAAGTACAATATAATCATTTAATCAATAGGAAAATTTGGCTCTTGTCCTCATCCGAGTGTATGACGACACCACATTGAACCATGAATGTTTTGACGTCGAACCCAGGTCTAAACCATTTAAAGCTGGTCCAACCCAGGTCTAACCAGGACTACACGATTGCTATTCTAGCTCAACACGAGGTCTAACTCTAAAGAGAACAGAAATATGGATTAAATGAACTCTAAATAGTAGGATTTCAGATGACATCACATGCTCTACACCAATAGTCCTTTTTAGGCTAATACAGCCAAAACTGTTAAAATGCAGATGTTGTAATACAGTGAGTTCTTTGGTCTGGTCATCAATAGAAATAATCACATTCAGCATTTCAAAATGTACTTTTTGAAGATTTCAGAGAATGAGAACTTCACACTTCAGTTTCTTCAAACAGGTGCATTGGAGGAGAGGGATCAGCCCCAGAACATGTAATGTTTCGGCACTGGGCCTTCATCATGAACCTCCACACCTCTGGACCTGACCCTATTGTTTTTTTGTTTTGATTTAGGTTTGAGGAGAGAGTTATGAATGGGAGACAGATGATGTCCGAGACCTCCATTTCTGTTCAAGAAAGAATTCTTTCTTAGCAACCACTTGTCCCTGTGTCAACATTACGACACAGGGACAAGTGGTTCCTATAAGCACAGAGGGAAAGAAAAAAACATGTACAGAAAGCCCTGTTTGTGGATATCCTAAATGGGCTTTCAATAAAACTAAGACAAGAAACAAGACAAGAGAGAATCAGAGCCCAGGAGAAAGGGTGCAACTATTGCTTACCTGGCTTTTGTTTCTGAAAAACTACACAGGATTTTCCGACATTAAATCCCAGTCTATTTCAAACCCACAAACGCTTTAAGACAGAAACTGGTCCACCCAAAGGACAAAATGCCGAGCCACAAAGCAATGTGGTCTACTCCATTCAGTGTAGTGAAGACTGCAGCGAGCGCTACATTGGAGAAACAAAACAGCCACTTCACAAGAGGATGTACCAACACAGACGGGAGGTCCAGAGTGGACCTCAGTCTTCCATACATCTCCACCTAAAAGCCACAGGCCACTCCTTTGAGGACAGTGAGGTACAGAGAAAAGACCTGGTTTGAGTGGGGAGTTAAAGAGGCTATTTTTGTCAAGAGAATCCTTTCTTGAACAGACATGGAGGTCTCAGACATAATTTCTCTCCAATTTATAACTATCCTCAAACTTAAATCAAAACAAAGAAAATAGGGCTAGCCAGGTCAGGTCCAGAGGTGTGAAAACACCCATTATGGCCCTGAATGCCAACAAGACCCCACACTCATTGCATATTCAATAGGCCCACCTAACTAACAGAAACAAAATAGGTGTGGTAGTCTGAGTAATTTAATTGTAGTTAGCTCCTCCCTACAGGCAGATATAAGGCAGTGTACACCAGCTGAAGCGGCTTGAATGAGCTGCAAAACGTATTTGACCAAATAAACTTTGTCCAGTTGACAAATTGAATTTCTCCTTTTGCCACGGATTGTACCTTGGACGACTGAGACATTTTACACATATGAAGTTCAGTATAAATTAGGCCAGTTCTCAATGTACACCATCTGCTTTCCAGACAATAGTATTACTCTGGTGTGCACAAATAGGATGGCGAAAAGTACATTCTTGGACCATTCATACTTTTTAAATAACAATCAAAATGTTTACAGCCAAAAGTTTATTATTTAAAAACTGCATAAGAGATAAAGAAGAAAAATTAGTTTGGTTCATTGTGTGTTTAGGCATTTTCTCCAATAGCCAAAGAATACTTTCTATACGATGGCATTGATCTGTGGTGGGAATGACTGCCCAAGTGCCAGAAGAGCAATAATAACCAGGCTTAAACATAATTCTCTCAAATTTGCATGTGCGAAATTACAGTAGACTTCTTCCTATGCTAAAAACTACATAGCCCACAGCTGTTTGAACAACTACCATGGGCTATGGAATCCATTACAAAAGAAAAACTTCCAAGATTGACTAAATTTGACAGTAATTTGAATGACTTCTAGACAGTCTCACACATGCAAAGAGCGGAACCCAAAGATACAGATTACATGTAAACAAGTGCCTTTTGTGGTTGACTACTGCACTATGCATCACCACACCACTAACCACACATGTGAAACCTGGAAATACTGATGACTGAACAAGACAAAAAGAGTCTTTAAAATGTTGGTGGGAGGAGGAGGAAGAGCGCTCCCCGGCGGCGTGGAGCAGTCACTAGCGCATCCTGTACTCAGACGTCTTGGACACCTCGCACAGCTGGCCCTTGAAGTCGATGTCCACAGTGAAGTCCAAGTCTCTCTGCAAACACAGAAACAGTCAGCACACAGCTCTCACAAGGTGGGAGGAGGGGAGGCATGGATCATCTGCTTACGTTGTTCTTGATGTTAGGCTTCATGCTGATGGTGCCGAAGATCTCCTCTCCAGTTTTGACTGTCAGGTAGTCATCCAGGTAGAAGACAGTCTGCTTCCAGTGAGTGTATGGAGACTCTGGGCCTGGAGACACAGGTGGGACATGACATTAGAGACCATATTCAAACTGTCATAGCAGACCTATTCTTAATTGACTTTTAAGAGCCATTTAACCATGTTAGTAGTTTCCATCTCATTTACCCTCTGAAGTCGAAGGAGGTTTTTTTTTCCATGAGTAATCTTTACTCTGTTTACCAGTTTTATTTTCTCAATTGATGATATGATAGAATTCAGCGATCCACAAGAGTTGCCAGTGTTACGGACCTGTTGGGGCCACGGTAGCTCAGGTGTATTTTCACAAGGCTAAAATGAATGTTAAAACAACTGCAGTGCATTATTGTCACAGATAAAAGATGCATGCTGAGAGTTGACTTAAAATGTCCACTCTGCTCCTTTAACATCCAATAGCATTATTCACACTAAACAGCACTCAGGGGGCCAGTCACCAAAACTTGCTTGACCAGTTCAGACTCAAGATGATCTTTTTGGTGTGAAAGGTCCTTGATAGACCAGTATTTACAATACCCCGTGTTTAGTGCCACATCAAAGTAGGGCCATGATACTTGGAGACGAAGGCTAGCCTCCTTTACCCTTGTAGTGAAAGTGCTTACTTGTGGAGAAGCCTGTCCTCTTGTGGCAGCGGGTGAACTCAATGTTAAAGTATGTGACCAGGGCGTGGATGTAGTCATTCCTCTTCACCTGGAGGCAGAAGGGCGATGTAAAGCTCAGGTCCTCTGCCTTCACCGTGTAGATATCCACCTCCTGAGAGCAGACAGTGAGGGAGAGGAGAGGGTCAGCCTGTGTGTGGGGATGGAGGACACCACTCATGAACTGGAGATGTTACCTTGATGAGACAAGCACTGCTGACCAGCTGCTTCGGATCCACCACATCAACAAGGGGCTCTTTGATGGCCACCTCCTTAATGCAAGACATATCGAAGCCATACACATTCTCCCACCCTGAACAGAGGGAAGAAATGGCCAATAAAGAACAACTTCGACACAATCAGAACCTAAAATCTATAGATTAAATTGTATTTAACTGCATTTTAAAAATACATACAGTGGATATAAAAAGTCTACACATCCCTGTTCAAATGTCAGGTTTTTGTGATGTAAAAAAAATATAAAGATAAATCATTTCACAACTTTTTCCACCTTTCATGTGACCTATAACCTGTACAACACAATTGAAAAACAGAACTCTTTCAGGGAGTAAAATAAACAATTGTTGAGATAATGTAGTGCACACCCTTTTATAACTTGGGATGTGTTTAGATTTAACCAATTCCATTCCAACTCATGCTAAACTGGAGTCAGTACACACTTGTCACCAATTAAAAGTCAACCCCAAATAAAGTCCAAATAAAGTTCAGGCTTTTCCTGACATTCTTGTAGCCATATCTTCCAGAACAAGCCATGGTCCGCAGAGAGCTTCCAAAGCATCAGATGAAACTCATTATTCAAAGATATCAGTCAGGTGAAGGCTACAAAACAATTTCCAAGAATTTCCAAGAATATACCACGAATATATATGGGGCGGCAGTAGCTCCGTTGGTAGAGCGCTTGCCTGGTGATCCAGGGGTTGGCGGTTCAAATCCCGCTTTTGACGGGTGGACCACGTGTGATTCCAGCTCCCACAGATGAGCGCTGCCGTTGTGTCCTTGGGCAAGACACTTAACCCCACCTCGCCCCCAGTCTCTGCGGACACTGGTAGCCCCCATGGCAGAAGAAACATCGAGGCCCGTTGTGATGTGAGCCACCTGTGGGAGGATTCTCCAGCTGAGGTCCTGACCAAGCCAAGGCAAGAAGATCATGGAGATGGTCCCCGGGCGCAGTAATGTGCAGCCCACTGCTCCTGATGACAGGATGGGTTAAATGCAGAGGACAAATTTCTCCCAAGGGAGACAATAAAGGCTAATCTTATCTTATATACCAAGAACAGGACATCTGTCCAAAACTGATAAAGACGAGAAGAAAACATGTGGGAAAATGTGTTATGGTTGAATTTTTTGGACCCAATTCCAAAAGGTATATTTATATTTGGGGCAAAAACACTGCACATCACCAGAATAACACCATACCTACAGTGAAGCATGGTGGTGGCAGCAGCTTTGGGGCTGTTTTTCTTCAGCTGGAACTGGGGCCTTAGTCAGGGTGGAGGGAAATATGAACAGTTCTAAATACCAGTCAGTGTTGGCACAAAAACTTCGGCCTTCTGTTAGAAAGCTGAAGATGAACTTCATTTTTCAGCATGACAATGATCCAAAGCACACACCTAAATCAACAAAAGAATAGCTTCACCGGAATAAGATTGAGGCTTTGTATGGCCCAGCCAGAGTCCAGACCTGAATCCCATTGAACATCTGAAGAAGGCTGTGCACAGGAGATGCCCTCACAATCTGTCAGATTTGGAGTGGTTTTGCAAAGAGTGGGAAAATATTTTTTATTTTATTAAAAAATATTTTTCCCCTTTAAAGGGATATGCCACCCCCAGGTCAAATTTGGGCATCTCCCCACAGTCCAGAGACTAAAATAAGTGGTGGAAAGCGTTTTCCTGCTCACCCAGCCATTGTCAGAGTTTGTCGCCACTGACCACCGCGGTATCTGCAGCTCCTCCGCCTTAGACTGGAGTCTAACGTCGCCAGAGAAAGATTTCGGCCAAAAGGAATTAATTTGCTCGATGCGTTTCCCAATTACTTTCTGTGTAGTGCGCATTCATATCGAGTGCAAATAAATGTGCAAATCAACACGGAGAGCTTGCCTTGGTCATTTTGGGTGGGAACTATTTTCCAGTGCGGAAGAATACAGCCGAATCACGCACCACGTTGTGCAACAGGGGAACTCCCTTCCCGGTGCGTAACTGGGATTCCCCTGGCAGCGTGCTGCGTGATTCGGCTGTATTCTTCCGCACTGGAAAATAGTTCCCACCCAAAATGACCAAGGCAAGCTCTCAGTGTTGATTTGCACATTTATTTGCACTCGATATGAATGCGCACTACACAGAAAGTAATTGGGAAACGCATCGAGCAAATTAATTCCTTTTGGCCGAAATCTCTCTGGCGACGTTAGACTCCAGTCTAAGGCGGAGGAGCTGCAGATACCGCGGCGGTCAGTGGCGACAGACTCGGACAATGGCTGGGTGAGCAGGAAAACGCTTTCCACCACTTATTTTAGTCTCTGGACTGTGGGGAGATGCCCAAATTTGACCTGGGGGTGGCATATCCCTTTAAAATGTTTGTTTGTTCAATTGCGTTGTACAGGTTATAGGTCACATGAAAGGTGGAAACAAATTATGAAATTGTTTGCCTTGCTGTCATTTTTTTTATATCACAAAAACCTGGCATTTGAACAGGGGTGTGTAGACTTTTTATATCCACTGTATATCCTTCCCACGGCTATTGAAGAGTCACTCACAGTGGATTTTGTAGTCCTTATACTGCCTATCTTCTATGGCTGTCACATAGAGGGTGGCTCTGTCAGGAAAGATCAGTCCATCTGGTTTCTACAAATGACAAATATGCTTTCTGTTAGCATTAGCACTGTTATGACCCAACTGTGGAAAAGACATGATTAAAATCAGTTTATACACATCCAGGCGCATTACAGGCCTTGTACCTGACTAATGTTGCATTATGTGTAGAAATGCCCTATCCGAGACAGGATATAAATTAAATAAGCAGATACAAGCAGTGTTTGTACCCATGTCTCTGCATCGTTTTCCAAATGAATGCACCTTTCTTCTAAAAATCAGGAAATTACATTATGTAGTGAATTGGAAAAGCACATCAATGGAACAATACTCCCATACATATCAGAGACTCACCATCATATCACACTTAAAAGACTCTTAAAAAAAGTGGTTAATTGAGAATCAGCACTGCACACATTAATTTCCTTTTAGAGTCACATTTTTTGTTCTATCCTGTTTGTTGTGTTACTGAGGGGTGCCAGATGTATGTGTGTTCTGTGTATGTGTTGTATGCATGTATTGTTAATGTTTTACTAAGTGTGCATGGCTGTTACTATGAGTGAGCCTGAAAGCATGTAAATAGGGTAAATAATTTTTTCTATGTACATTGTTTTAACCTGTTTTTTTCTTAGGGTGACAATGTAACATCTGTCCAGGGACTGCAGATGAAAACTAGTCTCTTGGCCAAATCTGGTGCATTTACAGAAATGTTCATTAATGTACACTGTCCCTGTCAAATAAATAAATAAATATAAAAGCAGCTGTTTGAGTGCCACCAAGAATGAGGTACGACCCTGTATGTCCACATTGTTGGATAAGAACAAAGTAGGACTCATTTCTCTGCTAAGGTGCAACAGAGAGAAGGGACCGAGTAGGTGGATGCAATAGTTCAGTCTGGACTATGTACTGTACTTCACTCATGGTTCGGTAGACTGGTGCAGGATGTATAGCATTTACAAATGAATCAAGTATGAACTGCCGAACCTGAATGAATCCTTTTTATTTCAGGACAAGTTTGCAGAGGTCTATACTGCAACCTACTCGGTTAAGATGCAAGACACAGGGACATTTTATTTGCATTATCTAAATATAAGACACCCTTGATCTCTGAGGGGAAACCAGACCCAAATAAGACCCATCCTTGAAAGCCACCAGAGCAACCCATCAGGAATAGCACACAGCCACAGTCCAGCAACCTGAACACACCATCATGTTTACGGCTTGATTTGATGGGGAAGGCCCTCAGACACAGGGAAAGCATGCAATAACCTAAATAATCTGAGAACTCAAGCTAGACCTGCGTGATTTATCGATTAATTCGACTTTACAGTTCTGGACGATGTGTTTTTATGAAAATTGATTTTTTTAGTCAGAACTAATGCGCGGCCACGTTTTACACAGGTAAGTTAGCGGGGCATACCCAAACATTGTACGAGCTAGCGCGGCTAGTAAGTGAGGGAAAGCCAGAGCTTGTACCAAACAAAGGTGTTGCTACATCTGTTATATGGAACTGGTTCGGTTTTCTTGCGTCGGACTTAGAACAAACGAGTGCTCGCTGCAAGATCTGTTCAAAAGCTGTTGCAGCACGACAAATTTATGCTAGCGCCGAAAGCTGTTGCACGCAGCAGAATGGGATAAGTGCAGGTCCGAACGGAATGAAAATAACCACCGTCCAGTCCGTAAAACATTTTTGAACTGTTTGCAGTATGATGAGCACGGCCCACGACGGAAGGCAATCACACACACTGTTGTATGTTTTACCAAAAACACGATGTATATTGTAAAAGACATGTTGCCCATATATACTGGGGAAAAGCCCAGATTCATTAACATGGTGAAAATATTGGACCCGAAGTATGTGCTACCAAGCCGCAAATATTTTTCTGACTGACTGCACAAGCTAACATACATGAACACAGTGGCTCCCTCTTTTCTGCATCACTCGAGGAAAAACTAAAACACAACACTATCCACTCCAGTCCATCTTTCCCACAATCAGGGAATAATTTAGCGCCATAAAATGCTTCTTTATAAAAGATAGATATTTATATAACTGATATTTTTTTTAAACAGCTTAATTGATGCTAGGTGTAATGCATTTGTTTTATAAAAGAACGTTGCATTGTTTTGAGCCATTTGTCTGTCATCTGTCATTTGTTTTTGAGTAGGGCAGAGTCACATTAAAAATCGGATTTTTTTTTTTTTTCTTTTTTTTTTTTTTTTAATCGGACATTTTATTTTTAGGCCATCTATAACTCAAGCTCTGGTAATGAACCACATTTTATATGGAGCACAAGGACAAGCATGTACCCACCAGCCACTTGTCACGAGCGTACAGCACTGTGTTGAGCATAGACTCGTAGAACAGACAGTAGCCCATCCACTCAGAGATGATGATGTCTACTCCATCCACAGGCAACTCCACCTCCTCCACCTTCCCTTTGATAATGGTCACCACTGAAAAATATAAGAGGCTGATTTAGGCAACATGATACAAACATGATCCTACACAATATTGGCCCAGTGTTATGTCAGCTACCCATTTCACTCCCAGTTTAATATCTCACATTAAAGTTACATAAAATGTCAAGCCAACTGATAAGGTTGAGTCGGTTAAAAAAAAAAAAAAAAAAAAAAAATCTAGGGATGGCCCAATATAGATTCGACACCCAATATTTGTCTTGCTGTTGCTCTTGCTGCTGATAACTAATATTTAGCTTTTAAA
This sequence comes from Paratrypauchen microcephalus, assembly GCA_036785185.1. NCBI lineage: Eukaryota > Metazoa > Chordata > Actinopteri > Gobiiformes > Gobiidae > Paratrypauchen > Paratrypauchen microcephalus. The sequence goes on from JAVJIX010000029.1 coordinate 1,773,015, forward strand.
ATCTATACCACAGGCTATGGTATATTTTATTTGGCTTTATCAGATAATGTCTTCCAGATATCCTGGTTGGAAGGTATACATTGATGTAATAAGACTATTCATTGATCGTAGTTGGCCCAAGTCTCAGAATGTTTGAACTTTTATTTATACAAAGCTGTTCTGTAGTAAATGAGGTATAACAGCTACATAACACATTTGCGTTAGTTTTGGCTTTATTCATGTTGAAAGACGACAAATGTAGTTTTAAGTCTGTGCACTGATATTGGCTGATATCGGCAGATACGTAAAGCTCTAGTACTGGAACTGGTATGCAAACTGAAAAAGCTGAATTGCTTATGGTAAAGTTAGTCAAGTTCAAACAATTCTGATGCACTGAGGACAAACTGAAACACCCTCCGATATTGCCAATAATCCTATTTAATATAATATTTAATTTAATAATCCTACCAGACCAAACAACAAGGATTGATTTGCACCAGCGCCTACTATTGTTGTGTCCATAGGCAAGACACTTGACACCATCTTGCCTTGTATAAACATATTTGGTATACAAATGAGTGAGTGAGTGAGTGAGAGATGAGCATTGATTGGACAGTTGAATACTGCAGTATGAGTTCAAAGAAAGGGCCATATAAAGATCAATGCTATATGAAGTGTTGACATTTGCTGAAATACTCCCTGCCTTGTTTCAGGTAAAGAATGCAAAGAAATTAGTTTGCTTTGGTTTTACTTATCAGTGATGTCATATTCCAGTCACAAATTTTTCACTATTAATCATAAGAGCTGTGAATGTCAAATAGCATGCACTCTACATATGCCTGATTATTTAAAGCCCTCGGCCCTTTAAAAAGGCTGTTCAAGGGTGGCATGATCAGACACTATGGCATCCAAGAATATGCAAATAGATGCTTTCCTTGATCTTCCTGTGAGCACGATTAAAATATATTGAACTCACCATCATCAAGTTTGTTGGCCTTAACGATTTTTACAGCATAATCTGAAATGCTGCTGCACTCGATCTAGAAAACAAAACAACTTAATCTTTATCTTATTGATATATACAGTGTGGGCATTTAAAGGAAATGTAACGTTTTACAATCTGAGCCTTCTTTCTCGTATCCGTTAACATGGTGCTCGTATCATATGCTCGGGGCATTACTTTGCGCTTTCCAAATAACGCAATCTTTAGCACTTTTCAAATCAAAGATCGCTGTGTCAGGGTAGGCTTTCAGTGAATTTCAAAACGGCCTGAAACCCGATATCCAGCTATAGTTTCATTTGATGACGTCATCAGAGAGGACAGTGCGCATGCGTGAACTCAGCTGTTTTGTAAACCCCTGCTAGTCCGAAAGAAGCTAACACCGCTCTGAACTTTACTTTTCTGTTGCGATATCGGGTTTCAGGCTGTTTTGGAATCTACTAAAAGTCTACCCTGACACAGCGATCTTCTGTGATTTGAAAAGTGCTAAAGTCTGTGTTATTTGGACACCGCAAATCAGTGCCCCGAGCACTCACGCTAACGGATACAGGATCACTAGTAGAACAGAACGGCTCAACCTTGTGTTGTTCTGCAATACTGCTCCAATTGACACCAAACTGCTATGGGCGAGTAAAACTACTTGTTTTATTGCAGAAAGAAGGCTCACATTGTAAAAAAAAAAACGTTAATTTTCCCTTAAAGGTCCTATATTACACAAAACTGTACGTCTTACCTCCTCAAAAACATACCTGGAGTTGTATTTTTTTTCATTCATAAATGTTTGAGTAATCCTTCATTATTAGTCTATCTACATCTCCAAAGCTCAAAAAGCTCTGTTCCACCTTGTGATGTCATGAAGCGGTAATTTAAGTTACCAGCTACCTTTTGTCTAGTAGAGTGGCAATGATTCCAGAGTTTAAACACAATGTCACACTTCCTGTATAACCACAGGACACAAGGTGGAACAGAGTGTTTTGTGTTTAAAGGCCTGTCCACATGACGTTTTTTGGTGGAAACTGAGAAGTTTTTATTTGTTTTTTAAAAATGGGTTCCAGAGTGGAGAAATCTGAGAACGCCGGGGTCGCAATGTCGTGTGGACAAGCAAAACGCAGCTTTTGGAAAACAATGACGTCGCGATGCCATCATGTGACGCGGAAGAGAAAGGACTTTATGCGCATGCGCTCTTTGTAGTAGTTTCCGGTGGCTCTGGCTGCATCCTGTTTACAGCACCACATATCAGTGTGGCATATGTATTACATCGTTTTCACTCAGCGCTCCGTTTTCGTCTGGATGCGAATATTTACTGATCCGACAGGTGTGTGGACGTAAATTTATGTGGACGTAGCCCAAGATTAAAACCAATGTGTGTTAATGAAACACCACAGCTCCAGGTTTGTTTGCGATGAGGAAATGTAACATAGCTCATAAAGCAGTGAAATATGGAACGTTTAACCATCACAGAGACTTACAAAGACATTTCATGAGATGAAAATGTTACTTAATTCTGCTTTAATTGTTTACAATCAAATTACAGTGGTCCCTCGCTATATCGCGGCCTCACTGTTTCGCACTTTTTTTTTTCAATTTTTTTAATAGTGTATCAACATTGTGTTCTGCATCCTGATTGGCTAAGGGACTGTAGACCTTTGCCAATTTGTCACTCCTTCTCCTCCGGGCTGTGTCTCCTGTACAGTACAGTATGTGTTTCAGTTTGCCAGATTTATATAGATGTTATAGAAGGTGGGACCAGGGAGGGAGGATGGGGGGGGGGGGGTCCGTAGGACCCAGCAGACCCACTCTTTTTGGGTCTGCTGTAGCCAGTGCTGAGTGTGTCCCTGGTCGGCTTGCGGAGAAGGACGCACTGGGACTGAAAGTGGGCGGCCCCAGAGCCTGGTGCGGCTCGGACTGCTTCTCATTCACACAGTGTGAGGGACCCACGGAGCAGGGCGCACCGCGCTCATCCAACGGCACTGCCATGTCTTGGGACGCACAGGTTCTGAACTGTAGTGAGAACGCTTCTGTGCGCTCTCAGGACTGGTTCCACCACCTGGAATCCAGGTTCCACCAGCTCATTATGCAGAAACACTGCCACTACTTCCCGATGCGCACTGACCACCCGGAGAAGTGTGCGCATGGACACATGCACCTGCTCATTGTGGTCAAATCCGTGATAAAGCAGCATGACCAGCGTGAGACCGTGCATCGCACCTGGGGTTGCGATTACGAGACCGAGGCCGGCAGTGTCCGACCGTGTTTCTTCTCAACACGCATATCATGAACACAAACTTCGATATGAACGTAAGAGCCGCATGAAACCAGGCAAAGAGCTGCATGCGGCTCGAGAGCGGCCCCGCAACCCCATTGCTGCGGCCCACTCGCTGGGTATTCAGTCATAACCCGCGGACGCGGTCCCGAGAAGAAACACGTTCTGGACACTGCTGGCCTCGGTTTCGTACTCGCAGCCACAAGTGAGATGCACGGCCTCGTGCCGGTCATGCTGCTCCATCATGGATTTCACCACGATGAGCAGGTGCACGTGTCCGCGCGCATACTTCTCCGGGAGGTTAATGCGCATCGCCCCAAGACGTTGAAGTGGCATTGGATGAGCGCAGTGCGCCCTGCTCCTCCCTCTGTGCTCACACTGTTTGAATGAGAAGCAGTTCGAGCCGCACCAGGCTCTGGGGCCGCCCACTTTCAGCGCCAGTGCGTCCTTCTCCGCGATCCAGTGAAGCGTGAGGAAGGATGCAAAAAAAACAAGGATACACTCAGCACTGGCTTCAGCAGACCCAGAAAGAGCCGCTTCCTACAGATCCAGTGACTCATGTCTCTGCGCCCATCGCGCATCCAGCCAGACTCATAGATGTTGAGCGCACTCAGAAAAAAACACCTGCTCCAAGGCAGAAGAGGAACTGTGAAATACACATGTCACTATTAATAAAATTTTTTGTTGAAAATCTACGAAAGTTTGAGTGTTTAAACGAGAGAGAAATGTGAGAAAACTTTAATTCCAATCTGAGAAAAGTGTATGTGTGTGGTGGGGCGTTTACAGCCTTAAAACATGTATAATTGTAAAATATAAAGTTGTCTTACTTCGCGGATTTCGCTTATTGCGGGTTATTTTTAGAACGTAACCACTGTACAAACTTTTTCTCATGAATATCCAAATCTGTAAAGCTGTAATAAGGCAGTATAAATCCAATTCTTATACACGTGGACTGTCTGATCATTAATGGAACATAAGGGGGAAACCGTATCCAGACTCACCCCGATGACCTTCTTGGCTCCAGCTTTAGCAGCAAACATGCAAAGAATGCCCGTCCCACTGCCCACATCCAGCACCACTTTGTCTTTGAAGAGATGCTTGTTGTGGAACATGGAGTTGCGGTAGGTGAGTGTGCGGACCTCATCTTTCAGCATCTCCTACAGGGGCGTGGCCCAGTTAGAATACACCAGTACACCAGTACACACAAAAGAGGCAGGGACAGAAGCAGCACAGTACCTCATGGATGCCAAAGTGGGCATAGGAGTCAAAGTAGTAGTCTTTGGAGGTCATGTCTTCAGCTGCAGGCTTGACTGAGCCCTCTCCCTGTGAAACCTGCAACAGACACAATATTGGCCCAGTGTTATCTCAGCTACCAATATCACTCCCAGTTTAATATCTCACATTAAAGTTGAATAAAATGTTAAAGGGATAGTTTTTTTTTAATTTATTTTTTTTTATGTGAATCAGTATGGCATCCCCTTCAGCAGCAGCATTAACACTGGTTTACCCCCGACAGTGTCTTCTGAGCCGAGTTCTGCCCCGGTTCTGGCACTGACGAAAGTAGGTCCGGCAAGTTAGCGGGGACAGTTAATAAAGCTTGCTTTTCTTCTCAAAACAGTATTTGTCCAAAAAGTGATACATCTGCGTCACAAAACAGTTGCACACGAAAAAGTCAGAAGTCTAAATTGCTTGGTGCCATTTTCTCTCGCGTCGCATCACTGTGCGCCTATTATTATTGGCCTGTTCACTTGGCAATGTTTACAAGTGAACAGGTTTGTGACGCAAATATATCACTTTTTGGACAAATATTGTTTTAAGAAAAACAAGCTTTATTAACTGTCCCCGCTGACTTGCCAGACCTACTTTCGTCAGCGCTAGAACCGGGGCAGAACTCGGCTCAGAGGACACCGTCAGGGGTAAGCCATTGTTAATGCACGACACTGCTGAAGGGGATGCCATACAGATTCAAATATTTTTAAAAAACCCTGAACTATCCCTTTAAGCCAACTGGTAAGGTTGAGTCAGTTTAAAAAAAAAAAAAAAAAAGTAGGGATGGTCCAATATAGATTCTTTGACAACCAATATTCATAGTCACCAGTCATAGTTTGCTTTATTGTCAAAAAACAATCATGTACATAGAATGAATTTGAAATTTCGTTTCCCCACTAACCAGGCAGGACAGTGATAGAGTGGCTAGGGGAGGGGCCGCTGCACTTGCGCGCGCCGCCGACTGGGAGATGCAGAGCAGAAAAGATGCAATACAAATCAATGACAGTTATACACAATGTAATGTAATGACAGAGAACAATTGGAGATATAACATAAGGTGATCTTTTTTTTTGTTGGTAACATAAGGAAGGATGTGGGTGGGGGGGGTCAGATTGGAAATCAATGAAGTTGATTGAACCGAGAGCAGAGGTCAGACCTTTCTAAAGACAGGAATTTCTACTATTGTTTCCGTTTTCAGTGACAGTGTAAGAGTGGGTGCCATGTTTATGTAGAGTCCAGATAGCAAACCACATCTGTGGCCTTGGAAGTGTTTATGCAGGGAGGCGAAGTCAAAAACACAGATAACCATTGGAGCCAGATTTTCACAGGAAGACATAATAATCCAGGGGGGTTAATTTAGAAATACATTTTTAGAGACCCAGGTAAATAATTTAGACTGAGCTCGGGTGCCAGACCCCCATCTTCATATCGCCATGAAGATTCATGAGAGATCTCATTAGTTCCTCTTGGCGCACAGACTGCGCTGCGTTGGCTTTACACAGTTCTGTCACCATCCCCGTGATGATATCCAAACGTCGAGATGTTTCCTTCAGTTGAAATCCTTCCAAAAGGACCTCAACCTGTCCCACTTTCTGATGTAATCCTTTCACAAGATCTCCAACGCCTTCACAATGGCTCGAAATTTCTGCAGACAGCTTAGGGGACTATATATATTTGTCTTGCTGTTGCTCTTGCTGCTGATAACTAATATTTAGCTTTTAAAATCTATACCACAGGCTATGGTATATTATATTTGGCTTTTCTGTGCGGAGTTTGCATGTTCTCCCCGTGTCTATGTGGGTTTCCTCCGGGCACTCCGGTTTCCCCCACCAACCCAAAACATGCACCATAGGTAAATCCTCCAGCTTAGGTCCTGACCAAGCCGAAGCAAGAAGATCATGGAGATGGTCCCCGGGCGCAGTAATGTGCTGCCCACTGCTCCTAATAACAGGATGGGTCAAATGCAGAGCTGGAATTTCCCCACTGTGGGACTAATAAAGGCATAGCTTTATCAGATAATGTCTTCCAGATATCCTGGTTGGAAGGTATACATTGATGTAATAAGACTATTCATTGATCGTAGTTGGCCCAAGTCTCAGAATGTTTTATACAAAGCTGTTCTGTAGTAAATGAGGTATAACAGCTACATAACACATTTGCGTTAGTTTTGGCTTTATTCATGTTGAAAGAAGACAAATGTAGTATTAAGTCTGTGCATTGGTATTGGTTGATATCAGCAGATACTTAAAGCTGTAGTACTGGAACTGGTATGTGAACTGAAAAAGCTGAATTGGTTATGGTAAAGTTAGTCAAGTTCACAAACTCTGATGCACTTAGGACAAACTGAAACACCCTCCGATATTGCCAATGACCATCCCCATTTAAAAGACTGAAAGAAACAAATGGATATTTATTTGAAAAGAAAGGTCTTTGTCACAGAAGACCTTGTACATGTGGTGGAGGCTCGTGGAGGGGTATCTAAGCAGACATAGGGAGAACATGCAAACCAGACACAGAAAGACACATCTGTTCTGTAGACTGTAGACCTTTTGCTGCGAGGTAGGAATACTTAGCATTAGACCACCATGTGCATCGTTTTATAACCCAAATGATAATATTTGAATATTTGGCTAAAGTTTCTAAATTGTGTAGGTTCGCAAATAATAGTTTCTTTAGTTGTACTGTTCAACAGAGTACTCTTTAATAGGAATTCTAAAAATAAAATAACCATATGTCCACGATTGAGAATAATTTGGTTAAAAACACTACTATAAAATTGTCAGTATTTGGGTTTAATTATACGACACGATGGAAACAATTTTGAGAGAACAATGAACAGATTTCTGTGAGGTTCATTGATTGGGCTCAAACGGCTTTCAGGGGGAAAAAAAGGCTCGGAAGTAGGATTTGAACTATTAGACGAGTGTACGTGGTGATAAACGAGAAGTGCAACTGGTTCAGATGCCTCTGAACACCGGTTGAATCTGCTTTGAATGAGTCGGCAACCATCACTGGAGGAGAGCACCTAGCACTGGAGCTAAGCCATGCGGTGAGCTGCTAACGCCTCCAGCCAGACAAGCAGTGCCGAACAACTGCGCACTTCAGCCGGCCTCCCCTCACACGGCCCGGCGGCTGAAAAGGGGCAAGTCAGCCACCTCCACCACATTTCACCGCATTACAGAGACAGAAAAGCGCTGATTCTGTGTTAAGACGGTGTGATAATAGACAATGGTAAGAGTCGTTATCACATATTTAGGCCGACTGACCCAAGCGCATTCTTACAACAATCACATTAACAAAGTATAATAGTTACTCTATTCAAACAAACGAATGTTGGCCTACGTGTAAATAAAAAGGCATAAACGTGCATAATCGTTACCTCCATCCTCTCTGTCGAAGCCGCCATTTCGTTCTCTGTTCGGCCTCGTGAGATGCTGCGGCTCCGCTAAAACTCAACACTTCCTGGAGCCCACCCCCCGAGCTGAAAGCCGCTCTGTGATTGGTCAGAATGTTGAGCGGGGCTGTGACTGGACAGAAGGTCAGAGTCAGCCGCGGCCGCCACGCCCCTCTGGAGGTGTACGTCAGTGGAGTAATGACTGGAGTACGTACAGTAGAGTTGTACTTAGTAATACTAAATACATCAAGGAACACAGCTAAAACAGGAAGGAAGGCTAATACAAGTACATCATCCCCACGGCCTTCTCATAAGTATCTGCATGCAAATCCGCACCACATATACAATCCTCACATGAGAGCCGCTCGCTGTCTTCTGCCTGCGGCTGAATGTTCTTTCAGAGCGCTAGTTGGTCGTTGAACCCAAAGCCAAAGCTCAGCTACGTGCGCGTGCATGTGTGCGTTGCGCGCTCGCGCTGCTGGAGTTGCGGTCACGAGCCTTATCCAGTATCTGAGCTCAGAAGTGGAAGCTAGACAATCCGAACGGTATCTGATCCACCTAACTGCACCGATCCATCCGTGAGGCCGCACCCCAGAGCAGGGCAGTGTGGCAGGGCAGTGTTGCACTTTTGCGGCGCCTGGTCCAGTATTGCTGATCCCCGCAGCGGTGATGTATGCATCCTTTCAAGGATACTGCTAGGCAGCTAGCTAGCTAGCTGGTAGTCTAGCTTTGTAGTGCGTGACTGAAACTATTCTATTTATTTCGCGTTAATTCCACATCTCATCTTTCCTGTAACCACTCTAAAGACACGGACGGTGTAGGATTGGCACCAGGCCTACATACAGCCTGTGTCCATGTTATCCCAGCCCGGAGGAATTGAATGAAATAGCTGCGGTAGCTAGCGGAAACGGACTATTAAAGGGGAAACGGCTGGAGCAGTGCTGTCCCTCAGTAAGCCCCAGTCCACTACTCTGTACCCGTGACAAACCCACGGACACGGGGACAAGCCCGGGCCTGCGCCCACAGGACCGCTCCTGGAGCCACTGACAGCGGCACACAAACACCAGTTCCCGCAGAAGAGCCCGTAAGGACGGACAGAAGCTGCCAACATGCCCGCTGTGTCCAAAGGAGACGGAATGCGTGGATTAGCCGTGTTTATCTCAGACATCAGAAACTGTAAGTCTCTCTCTCTCTCTTTCTCTTTCTCTCTCTCTCTCTCTCTCTCTCTCTCTCACACACACACACACACGCACACGCACACGCACACACACACACACCCCTTATGACTGGGGCACTGAGCACGGGCAGGTGTTGTGGTTTATTCTAATATATGAGGAGACCAAAGCAGGCTCATACAGATCATATCCTTTAGTGCGTCTTACACCAAGCTGAATGTTGGTGAGGTAAAAAGGCCACTTGCTTCTGTAGTCATAACAGTGACCCTGAACAGCACAGATTGAACACTATGACAAGGTGCATGGCCAAACTCCAGTCACGCTGACTTTGCGTGTTTGACTTTTAGTACTTGAAAATCATATTTAAAAAGCGATCGTCAGTCGGTGAGAGTGACTGTTGGAGAAGTCTCGTACTTTCTCAAAACTCTTTCTGTGTCCTAGTGTTCTAGTAACTGCACCAGCAGAGCTGTGAGGTGATTGGAGGCTGCACTTATCAGCTTAAATCTGTTCATTGAGAATGTGCCCTAAGGACACCGATACATGTCATGGATAAATATAAATTGCACTCTATAATACAGAAGGTAGCACCAGGGTGCAGCAGAGTGACATAGGGATGAGCATGCCAAGTTTGATTCCATGACCTCGTGGGGGTTTCCTGTCATTCTTTGAGAAGTTTGCTTGTTCTCTTTGTGTTAATGTGGGCATGAGATCTTTACATGCACTGCTGTCCTACATTTTCCTATGGTGATGCATTGAGAAAAAAAAAAGATTAGGAATTGCTCAAGGATATTGGCTGGGCAAATCAGTAAAGAATAATGCCATACCTTTGTATTCCATTGTTCAAGCTTGACAGGCATCAAAGCAGCACACAGCTGTCATTATTCATTCTCTGCACTTGGTGCTGCAGCCACTGCTGCCGTGTGGTTCACTAACCAATGTCAGGCAGCCAATCTGCACAATTGACACCTCTGACTACCATCAATCACTCACACACCACAAAGTGAATTGTCTTGCTCTTGCCCAAGGGTACAACATCCTTATGCATTATTGGTAGCATTAGCGGTATGCAGTATTGGTCAGCATCAAACTGCAGCTCTTTTTGTTGGTTTCTACCTTAATCACCACCCTTGTAGTACAGCTGGACTGAGAGTCAAAGTGACTGTTTTAGGATGCACACTACAGTGGAATTGTTATGATATTAAGTCTTCCCTTGCTGCTTTCAACATGGCGTGAGTTTAGTCTGCTGTTTTTGTGATATATTCTGCTGTTTCCCCCTAAGGTAAGAGCAAAGAAGCTGAGATTAAAAGGATAAACAAAGAGCTGGCTAACATCCGCTCTAAGTTTAAGGGCGACAAAGCTCTGGACGGCTACAGTAAGAAGAAGTATGTGTGCAAGCTGCTTTTCATATTCCTCCTCGGCCATGACATCGACTTCGGACACATGGAGGCTGTCAACCTGCTCAGCTCCAACAAGTACACGGAGAAGCAGATCGTGAGTACCACAGGGCTCAGGGAGGGTGGGGCTGTGAACGGGGGAGGACCACAGGAGCACAACCTGGATTATTTCCTAAAAGTTGAAAAGTAACACATTTCATAAAGTAAATATATATTATGAAGAACCAGTTAAAAGATTGGACACACTTTTCCATTTATATACTTTGTACACAACTATGAGTGAAACGTGTGGAATGTAGCAAATAAACTCAAAATAAATTTTAAAAATAGTCAACTTGTGCTTTGAACCCTGTTTTGCACTTTTGGCATTTCTTGACCCTGACACTGTATGTCGTATGTGCAAATTTCTAAAATTTTCTGGGCAATTTTTGAAGTTTCACAACTCGGAGACCCTAAAATGTGAAAAATTTGGATAACTTTTGATGTCCCACCCCTTGAGATAACGTGTACCAAATTTGAGCCCATTCGGGTGAATGCACTTGGACGGGGTGCCCAACCAGTCGATCTCGGTCTACCAGTCGATCGCAGGCAGCGTGTCAGTAGATCGCCAGAAATGTGTGTCTCTGGCTACGTTCAGACTGCTGGACTTAATGCTCAATTCCGATTTTTTTGTGAAATCAGATTTTTTTGCGAGGTCGTTCACATTTCCAATTAAATGCGACTTGTATGTGATCTCCAGTGTGAACTTTAAACACCCCAAAAGTGTCCCACATGCACCTTGGAGGACACGATGAGGTCACGTGCAGTGAGCGTGCTGAATGTTTACGAAAGTAGCCTAAAGTTGCTGTCGTACTGGAGCCAAAACATGTACAGCTTATTTTTTTTAAGGAGGAGAAGGAGAAGGTTTTTGGCCACGCTGTTTTGTGGGGCAGTGGCAGCAACCTTCGTAGAAATGAACATGTTGGTGCGGAGTCGTAGCCAAGAGTGGTGGGATTGCTATGTGCTTCGCCGTTTCACTGACACAGAGTTCATATACTATTTTCGCATGACGAGAAGAAAGTTTTTGTACATTTGTGAGCACCAACTTGTACCACTCTCGCTGGAGGAAACATGCCCAGTTCAGATGAATGTGATCTGCCTGTTCAGACTGAAGTCGCATGCCAAAAGATCGGATACGTATCGGTTTTAGGACCACATATCTTGGGCTGCGTTCACACTGCAGCCTGAAGTGACCCAAATCCGATTTTTTTCGCCCCTATGCAACTTTAATAATAATCTCACTCCAAAAGCCCATTTTTGTCATGTCTAACAGACTCTTGGTAGATCGGCACACCATCAACCTCAAAAGTATATCTCGGTTAAAAAAAGGTTGAGCACCCCTGCACTAGGAGGAGTGCGCAAAAGTATAAAAGTATGAAAAATGCTGAGTCATGCTTAGGAATTTTTTATCCAATATTGCTGACCCCCTGGCCCCTGACCCCTTTTTGTTTGTCTTCACATGACAAACGTGTGTACCAAATTTCGTGGCTCTATGAAAAAATTGACTTTGGGACATCTCCCATTGGCGCAATGTATTTTGAGTTTTTCAGGCATTGCCATTTTTTTTAATCCCCAGGCGTGCAGCCTATATTTTATCAAATTTCTCGGCACAACTGAATTTTGGGGAAAAGTTTGGTGAGTTTTTGAATGTGTTTAGGGGGTCAAATTAGCGCTCAAAGAGCTGAAGAAAAAGAATAAACAAACAAACAAAAAAAAATTGCAAAAACAATATATCCATTAACAGCATATTATACGTTTTCTGAAAGCTCTTAACTTTCCCCACATCACCATGGGGTCATTGATGAATGGTGTGTGCATCTGCACCATCTCTGACCTCCCATTGACTTCCATTCATTTTAGCAGTTATAAATATGGCTCAGGTCTTGGGTTACTGGGATACTGCTGTTCATGCCGGTGGTGACCGAGAGGACGAAGCTGGATGACACCCTCTCGTATATGTCCATGCGCTCATCATTGCCCATGCGCTCATCGTAGTGAAAGCAATAGACTCTATGCCCTGTCAGGGCTCAGGTCTAAAAACATTGAATGAGGAGGTGTGTCCAAAACTTTTGACTGGTAGTGTACATACGTTATACCTATTTATCTTGAATGTGTTCAATTTCACAAGTATTTCATTTGGAGCGTTTACAACCAACATTCCAATCCTCATGGGTGTCCACCTTTCCCATTCAAAATAACACAGGAACACACCCCATTGTAAAATGTATTTGGCGCAATAAATATTTGAAGTACGATCATATGAAATCCTTTTTATGGAACACATTTAACATTATTCACTAGGGGTGGTACAAGATCTCGTGCTATAAGATCTTGCAAGACAAAATTGCCACAAGATTGTGCACACAAGAGAAAAAGAGATTTTTATCAAAGTGTTTACATTTGCATTGGACAAAAAAGAGTAATGTGTTGGTGAGTTACATCTCATACAGTTTTAAAATTATAATTAAATTATTAAAATAGCTGTACAGTGGTACCTCACCTTACGAAAGACCCAACAAACGAAGATTCCAAGTTATGAAACGCCTTCACCTTAAATTTTGGTCTCTAGATACGAAAAAATTCAAGTTACGAAACGTGAAATCTCAAAAATTCAAATACAGTGAACCCTCGCTCTATCGCGGTTCACTCTTCGCGGCCTCGCTGTTTTGCGGATTTTTTTTTTTCAATTTTTATTCATTTATTTTTTCATTCTTTTTATAGTGTAACTTTTTTTTTTTTTATAGTGTAACAATGTGGTCTGCGTCCTGATTGGCTAAGAGACTAGACCAGGACTAAACGTGGACTAAACCAGGTCTAGACCAGAAGTAGACCAGGTCTGAACCAGGATTAAATCACTCCGTGCAGCTTTTGCATTCGTTTGTGCGTGTTCGGTTTGTGGCTCGGGCTGAGAGCACGCGGTCCGGGCACCGCAGTTCTATCTCCCCGGTGTACACGCAGCCTCGCGCTGCATTTTGTCATATTTGTCTCTAGTTTAAACACTCAAAATTTCATAGATGTTCAACAAAATGTATTAATAGTGGCGTGGGGGGGGGGGCACGGCTCCGGGAGCCCCGCCAGACGCGCGAGGAGCACTGCTCTGTCACGGATTTGTCCAATATGAGGGGTTTATCGTGGACAAATCCGTGACAGAGCAGCACGTGTCGCGCACTTCTCCAAGGGGTTGGTGCGCGTCTCGTCCAGGGACGTGGGAGTGCTCCTCGCGCGTCTGGCGGGGCTTCCAGAGCCGTGTCTCCCCCCCACGCCACTATTAATACATTTTGTTGAAAATCTATGAAAGTTTGAGTGTTTAAACTAGAGACAAATGTGAGAAAATGTTAATTCCAGTCTGAGAAAAGCATATAATGTGTGTGGTGAGGCATTTACAGCCTTAAAACATGTAGAATAATTGTAAAATATAAAGTTGTCCTACTTCGCGGATTTCACTTATTGCGGGCTATTTCTGGAGCCTAACCCCCGCGATAAACGAGGTATTACTGTAATGCGCGCTCAGATGCACGCCCCGAAACGTAAATACACTTTATCAACACACACGGGGTTAGGTTCCAGAAATAACCCGCAACAAGAGAAATCCCCGAAGTATGACAACTTTATATTTTACAATTATTCTACATGTTTTAAGGCTCTAAATGCCTCACCACACACATTATACACTTTTCTCAGACTGGAATTAAACTTTTCTCACATTTCTCTCTCGTTTAAACACTCAAACTTTCATAGATTTTCAACAAAATGTATTAAATAGTGAAGCGTGGGGGGAGACACGGTTCCGCGCGAGGAGCACCGCTAGTCCTGGTCTGCACGACCGAGACCGGGTCTGCGAACACGAGATAGAACCGCGGCGCCCAGACCGCGTCCCCTGGAGCCCGAGCCACAAACCAGCCGCACGAAACCAGCAAAGAGCGGCACGTGGTGGTTTAATCCTGGTTTAGTCCAGGTCCAGTCCAGGTCTAGACCATTTCTAAACCAGGTCTAAACCTGGTTTAGAAATGGTCTAGACCTGGTTTAGTTCTGGTCTAGACCTGGTTTATTCCACGTTTAGTCCTGGCTCTACAGTCTCTTAGCCAATCAGGACGCAGAACACGAAGTTACACTATAAAAAAAACATTACACTATAAAAAAAACCCACCTTGGAACGAATCAGGCTTTTTCTATTGAAATAGCTACTCAAGTTACGAAAAATTCACGTTACGAAACCACTTCTGGAACGAATTAATTTCGTAAGGTGAGGTACCACTGTATTTCATATTCACTTTGCACAGGTAGTGGTAGTAGACTTTTCACAACCACATTAATCATTCTGTAGTGAACCTTTAGGGCAGTTAAACTGCATATTTCCCTTTTGTAAAAGTACATGTGGAGCTGGAATAAGCCAAGGAACCAATCAGCTCTGAGCTTTGGTCCAGTGTACAATATGGTTGCTAGGTAACAGTAATGGAATTTCCTAGCATGATGATTTCTGACCAGGAAATAGTTTAGTTTAGTTAGTTAGTTTGTAAAATCTCTGGAGCAGTGGTGTGGAAGTGTAGCAGATAAACTCCTCCCTCAGCCAGTGTCCTTCATTCTCCTTCAGGGTTACTTGTTCATCTCTGTGCTGGTGAACAGTAATAGTGAGCTCATCCGCCTCATCAACAACGCCATCAAGAACGACCTGTCCAGCCGCAACCCCACCTTCATGTGCCTGGCCCTGCACTGCATCGCCAACGTGGGCAGCCGCGAGATGGCAGAGGCCTTTGCCAGCGAGATCCCACGCATCCTGGTGGCCGGGTGAGTGGACAAGAGTCAGGGGACTAAACGGGGGACAGGAGGACTGGAAGATGCAGGGCTATTTTAATGGGAGCAATTAGCAAAGCACAAATGCTGCTAAATATGTTAAATTTCTTATTTTATGTTATTTTTTAAATCTATGTTCTAATATAGCTTCCTCATCACATACAGTACATAGCTGGTGTTGTGTTTTGTTTCATTCACACATGTTTAACACACAAACCCTGCATATTTAGGCTGAGTTCTTGTCTCATATAGGAATTGAGTGAGTTCATTCCGGTGGCACTCACATCACTACTTGCATTATATTGCCAAAAGTATTCGCTCACCTGCCTTGACTCACATAGGAACTTAAAGGGATATGCCACCCCCAGGTCAAATTTGGGCATCTCCCCACAGTCCAGAGACTAAAACAAGTGATGAAAAGCGTTTTCCTGGTCACCCAGCCATTGTCCGAGTCTGTTAGCACTGACCGCCGCGCGAGCTGCTGCTCCTCCGCCTTAGACTGGAGGCTAACGTCGCCAGAGAAAGATTTCGGCCAAAAGGAATTAATTTGCTCGATGCTTTTCCCAATTACTTTCTGTGTAGTGCGCATTCATATCGAGTGCAAATAAATGTGCAAATCAACACTGAGAGCTTGACTTGGTCATTTTGGGTGAGAACTATTTTCCAGTGCGGAAGAATACAGCCGAATCACGCACCACGTTGTGCAACAGGGGAACTCCCTTCCCGGTGCGTAACTGGGATTCCCCTGGCAGCGTGCTGCGTGATTCGGCTGTATTCTTCCGCACTGGAAAATAGTTCCCACCCAAAATGACCAAGGCAAGCTCTCAGTGTTGATTTGCACATTTATTTGCACTCGATATGAATGCGCACTACACAGAAAGTAATTGGGAAACGCATCGAGCAAATTAATTCCTTTTGGCCGAAATCTCTCTGGCGACGTTAGACTCCAGTCTAAGGCGGAGGAGCAGCAGCTCGCGCGGCGGTCAGTGCTAACAGACTCGGACAATGGCTGGGTGACCAGGAAAACGCTTTTCATCACTTGTTTTAGTCTCTGGACTGTGGGGAGATGCCCAAATTTGACCTGGGGTGGCATATCCCTTTAAGTGACACCCCATTCTTAATCCATAGGGTTTAATATGACATTGGTCAACCCTTTGTAGCTATAACAGCTTCAACTCTTCTGGAAAGGCTGTCCACAAGGTTTAAGAGTGTGTTTATGGGAATTTTTGACCCCTCTTCCAGAAGTGCATTTTTGAGGTCACACAATAATGTTGGACGAGAAGGTCTGGCTTTCACTCTAATTCATCC
The DNA here is from genome assembly GCA_036785185.1 of Paratrypauchen microcephalus. Lineage (NCBI taxonomy): Eukaryota > Metazoa > Chordata > Actinopteri > Gobiiformes > Gobiidae > Paratrypauchen > Paratrypauchen microcephalus. The sequence continues at coordinate 1,789,627 of JAVJIX010000029.1, forward strand.
TAAAGGTGTTCTGTCGGGTTGATGTCAGGGCTCTGTGCGGGCCAGTCAAATTCATCCACACCAAGCTCTCTCTCATCCATGTCTTTATGGACCTTGCTTTGTGCACTGGGGCGCTGTCATATTGGAAGGAGGAGTAATCTCTAAACTGTTCCCACAAAGTTGGGATCAAGGAATTGTCCAAAATCTCATGGTATGCTGAAGCATTCAGAGTTCTTTTACTGGAACTAAGGGGCCAAGCCCAGCTCCTGAGATTCAACCCCACACCATAATCCCTCCTCCACCAAACTTTATACTTGGCAGACAAGTACCGTTGTCCTGGCAAGTGCCAATCCCGGGCTCGTCCATCAGATTGCTAGATTGAGAAGCGCAATTCATCACTTCAGAGAATGTGTCTCCACTGCTCTAGAGTCCAGTGGTGGCGTGCTTTACACCACCGCATCTGACGCTTTGCATTGTACTTGGTGATGTTTGGTTTGGATGCAACTCCTCAGCCATGGAAATCCATTCCATGAAGCTCTCTTTGCACGGTTGAGCTAATCTGAAGGCCACATGAAGTTTGGTGATCTGTAGCGATTAACTGCAGAAAGTTGGCCGTCGTTCCCACTTGCTTCCACTTTGTTATAATACCATTGACAGTTGACTGTGGAATATTTAGGAGTGAGGAAATTTCATGACTGGACTTGTTACACAGGTTGGAATTCACTTAGCTCTTGAGAGCGACCCATTCTTTCACAAATGTTTGTAGAAACAGTCTGCAGGCCTAGGTGCTTGATTTTATACACCTACGATCATGGACACCTGATATTGATTATTTTGATGGGTGAGTTAATATTTTTGGCAATACTGTATTTTGTTTTTAACTAGTGCTGTCAAAAATATTGCGTTAACAAGTTAATGCAAAACCATTTTAACTGCGTTAATATTTTTATTGAAAGATTAATGCTCTTTTGTAGTGAACTTGTTTTTTCATAAGCTGTGGCCACTGCTAGTAATGCTGTAAACCGGAAGCAAAACAATTTGTACGAAACTGAGAAGGGCCGGTTGGAGGAGGTGGGCCAAAGCACGGCACGATTGCTCATGTACATGCACACATACGACTTCACTATACAAGCCCTGTGTGTGCACTGATATTACTCATACCAGGAAAACACTGAATAAAGTCTGCTCCAAAACATACAATGAAACCGCACTTACCTTTGATAAGGACTGTGACAGACAGTTTTGCAGCCTAGTCTCTGTCTGGCCTCACTGCTTCGCGCTGTTAGTATATCTGTAAACTCACGGAGGAGTACGTATCACAGCAGGACTCATATCTGTCTCACTATTTAAGAGATATTTCTGCCGCTAGACATATTTCTCCGCTAAAAGCTTTATCTCTGCTGCGTGACATGTAAATGAACAGCGCCGTGTGGTTGTACCGGTGTGAATGAGGTCCATAGAACCCTAGGTAATTGTGCTTGAGCACAGCACGGTTCAAAAGTAAAAAAAAAATTATTGAACATTATAAGCATTTGAAAACAGCGGGGCCCATGTGAGACTTTTATTTGCAGACTTTTTCTTTTAACAAAATGCAGCCTCATGTTCTGAATCTGGCTTCAGATTTTAATCTCTCAGATCATCATCTTTTATTGATTTGAAATTTTTCCGCTGACAGGGTCCAGCATGTTTTTGTCAATGGTCAAATTTCAGTCTCTTCTTTGGGTCTCTTCAGGGTTGTGCCGTCTCACTTCTTTTTATTTTATACACACAGCTGCAAATCCTCAGAGGAAGTGTGTGTGTGTGTGTGTGTGTGTGTGTGTGTGTGTGTGTGTGTGTGTGTGTGTGTGTGTGTGTGTGTGTGTGTGTGTGTGTGTGTGTGTGTGTGTGTGTGTGTGTGTGTGTGTGTGTGTGTGTGTGTGTGTGTGTGTGTGTGTGTGTGTGTGTGTGTGTGTGTGTGTGTGTGTGTGTGTGTGTGTGTGTGTGTGTGCGTGCGTGCGTGCGTGCGTGCGTGCGTGCGTGCGTGCGTGCGTGCGTGCGTGCGTGCGTGCGTGCGTGCGTGCGTGCGTGCGTGCGTGCGTGCGTGCGTGCGTGCGTGCGTGCGTGCGTGCGTGCGTGCGTGCGTGCGTGCGTGCGTGCGTGCGTGCGTGCGTAAGAGCTGCTCTGAATCTGAAAGTGCGCCACTGTGTTTTTAAACTTCATTTCCCTTCACTAGAAACAACTGGATAATTTCAGACCTAGAATTGCCAGTCTCTACTGATCACAGAGTAAAAGGAGCTGTTCACTTGAAAACAGGGTGGAACGGAGCATTTTGAGCTTTGAAGATGTAGACAGACTAAAGGGTTACTCAAATGTGTGTGAATGAAACAATAGAATTCTGGGTATGTTTCTGAGGAGGTAACATTATAACATGGCATAAAGCTCGCAAAGCTTATTTTTGCGTTATATAGGTTATAGGACTTTCTGTGTAAAAGCTGCCAACACTGTTTATATCCTCAAATTGTGTAATTGATTGGGCCAATACATTTGAAACTTGCACAGCACCAGTTAACAATGCACCTTTTAAACATTTTAGAAATATCATGATTTCTGATCTAATACAACAATCATGCATTTCAGAATGTGTTTGTAGAATTTTAAATTACAGGGTTAGAAAAATGTTTATTTCACGAAGAACTGCAGCCTTAGTGATTTGAATGATTACAATGATCAAATCACAACCTGAATGCAAACATCTAACCATACCAGATGGACCTTCTGATTGTAAATCCTGCGCTGTGGTTCAGAGCAGCTTGTCTAAATGCTCTGTCTGTGCTGTCCCTCACAGAGACACCATGGATAGTGTGAAACAGTCTGCTGCCCTGTGTCTGCTGCGCCTCTACAAGACGTCTCCAGACCTAGTGCTCATGGGAGAGTGGACCTCACGAGTGGTGCACCTGCTCAATGACCAGCACATGGTGAGGACTTTGGACTAATGTATGCAGGGAATATAATGTCAGCATTTGTTGTGTCATTTGTCATTTTAAGTTTCAGATTCAAGATTGTTTTATTTGCCCCCTATTTGTCCCAAAGTTTGTAGATTTTTTAAATTCAAGCCAAACAAACCAAAACAAACATGGCGGCATTGACAGACACACTTATATTTTAGTGTCAATACGGTCTATTTGTTTGCGAAAAACATGCAAAAGGTAATGTGCATTTGTGGAGGGAAAAAGTCTGTCATGTGTAGCTTTCTATTCAGAGGGCTACACATATCAATTTGGTAAGAGCCAGGTTGGTTAGACCCACTAATAAACCAGAGATCTAAACCATAAACCAGGTTAAAGCATTTCGAGTTGACTTAACTCTTGAATTAACTTAAAAGCTAATTCTCAAATGGAATTCTTGGCCTCTTTTTATGCCATGGCATTACTTTTGTTGCCTGGAAGAATCCATGACTCATCGCTGTACCAGCGGCGAGTCTGGTAACGCTTGGTCCAGAATGCGCTGCCGTTGCGCGTAGACAGACAGCTAAGTGAACCAATCAGAGAACAGTTAACGGACAGCGACGTGAACCAATCAAACAAAAGAAAAGAAAAGAAAGGCCTCTAGAGCTGTCAGCTGCTGTGGTTTTAAGGAATCGATGTGTTTTAGGTCATTTAAGACCAATTTTACAGCTGAATGGAAGGGACGTTCAGTTCTCCGATGCGCCATCTTGATTCAAAACTGAGGAGGAACTTCCGCTGCCTAAGAGTGACGTTGCGGGCAAAGGCGGGTGCACTGACGTCACCATCTTTGAACGAATCAGAATCGCGGAGTCCGTTGTTAACCGGGGGAGTGAGGGTGGAGCGAGGGTGTCCAAATGGTATCTCGCTGTATAGCAAATACAGAGAGATATCATTTGGCTGGCCAGGTAATTACTTTTGTCAATTTTTACAGTCTGCCATTTTTTCATCTTTCCTCTGGACCCTTTCAGAGATTGCCAGTGCAAATCTCCCACACTCTTCTTGACCCTCTCCTCTGCCCCTTTGAACCACACCTGTATAAGAGGTGCATTGTGCTTGGTGTGTTCCAGGGTGTTGTGACAGCAGCTATCTCTCTGATCACCTGTCTGAGCCAGAAGAACCCAGACGAGTTCAAGACGTGTGTGTCCCTGGCTGTGTCCAGACTGAGCCGGGTGAGGACCACTAAACAGCACAATTAACAATAATTTGATTTTTTTATGGTGATATGGTGGAATCTTTGTGCCTGTTGCTCACTGACGTAAATGTAGGAACAAGACACATTTCTAACACACCAGACAATACTTTAGATTTTTTTGTATTTTTGTATTGCACGTTTTCAGTTATTGAAAGAAGTGATAGAAGTATTTTTTCCTTAAATTATATATTAGATCCAATTTGTTCACATTTTATATAACATATTAAAGATATTTTTTTCTCCCGTTAAATTTCCCTGAGTGCCAAAACACATCCATGTTGTATTTGTAAAACTGATGGACCTTCATTTTTCATGGCATTTTAAAATGTTTTTCACTTTTCTTTTTACCAATTTACTAGATGTAGTATAGGTTACCATAAATTATTGTATGGGTTTTGTAATGGAATATATTTTTATGCAAATATAAATATAATAATATAGCTGCAAGCAGCAATGTCGGGCCAAGCACCGAAGGTGCATGTAGGCCTCAGCATGTAGGCCGCATGCAGGGTCTGACAGGGTCTAACAGAGTCTGACAGGGTCTAACAAGGTCTAACAAGGTCTAACAGGGTCTGACAGGGTCTGACAGGGTCTGACAGGGTCTGACAGGGTCTAACAGGGTCTGACAGGGTCTGACAGGGTCTGATAGGGTCTAACAGAGTCTGACAGGGTCTGACAGGGTCTGACAGGGTCTGACAGGGTCTGACAGATCAAAGACACATCAAAGACAGATCAAAGGTTGCTAGGTGCGTTGCTAGGCAATTGACAAATTTCTGCAACTTTGACCTGCTGGTGCCACTAGACGGTTGGGTCTGGGGACCTATAAATTGCTGCCATAGACTCCCCATGGTGAAAGGAATAGGAGAATCAGGAGACCAGAACATCAAAGGAAAGATCAAAGGGTTACTAGGCAACTTGCCTAGGCAACGCAAAGCAATTTCTATAGGGTGCCTAAGCACCTTCGGTGCTTGGCCCCCTAATAATAATAAGAATCAGTAGAAACACTATGGTGCCTAGCACCTTCGGTGCTTTGCCCCCATAAACTCTAGTAGTTCTGGGTATACATTCCTTCATAATTAAGGCCTTGGCAAACTACATACAGTGGGTACGGAAAGTATTCAGACCCCTTAAATTTTTCCACTTTGTTATATTGCAGCCATTTGCTAAAATAATTTAAGTTAATTTTTTTTTCTCACACACAGCACACCATATTGAGAGAAAAACACAAAATTGTTGACATTTGTCCAGATTTATTAAAAAAGAAAAACAAATAACACATGGTCATAAGTATTCAGACCCTTTGCTCAGTATTTAGTAGAAGCACCCTTTTGAGCTAATACAGCCATGAGTCTTTTTGATAATGATGCAACAAGTTTTTCACACTTGGATTTGGGGATCCTCTGCCATTCCTCCTTGCAGATCCTCTCCAGCTCTGTCAGTTGGATGGTGAATGTTGGTGGACAGCCATTTTCAGGTCTTTCCAGAGATGCTCAGTTGGGTTTAAATCAGGGCTCTGGCTGGGCCATTCAGGAACAGTCACGGAGTTGTTGTGAAGCCACTCCTTTGTTATTTTAGTTGTGTGCTTAGGGTCATTGTCTTGTTGGAGGGTGAACCTTCGGCTCAGTCTGAGGTCCTGAGCACTCTGGAGAAGGTTTTCCTCCAGGATATCCCTGTACTTGGCTGCATTCATCTTTCCTTTGATTATAACCAGTTGTCCTGCTGAAAAACACCCCCACAGCATGATGCTGCCACCACCATGCTTCACTGTTGGGACTGTAATGGACAGGTGATGAGCAGTGCCTGGTTTTCTCCACACATACTGCTTAGAATTAAGGCCAAAAAGTTCTATCTTGATCTCATCAGACCACAAAATCTTATTTCTCACCATCTTGGAGTCCTTCAGGTGTTTTTTTTTTAGCAAACTCTATGTGGGGTTTCATGTTTCTTGCACTGAGGCGAGGCTTCCGTCTGTCCACTCTGCCATAAAGCCCCGGCTGGTGGAGGGTTGCAATGATCATTTACTTTCTACAGTTTTCTCCCATCTCCCGACCATATCTCTGGTGCTCAGCCACAGTGATCTTTGGGTTCTGCTTTACCTCTCTCACCAAGGCTCTTCTCCCCCGATTGCTCAGTTTGGCTGAACGACCAGCTCTAGGAAGGGTTCTGGTTGTCCCAAACCTCTTGCATTTAAGGATTATGGAGGTACTTAAGTGCAAGGTTCCAGAATTTTTTTTTCTGGAACCTTGGCCAGACCTGTGCCTTGCCACAGTTGTGTCTCTGAGCTCTTCAGGCAGTTCCTTTGACCTCATCATTCTCATTTGCTCTGACCTGCACTGTGAGCTGTAAGGTCTTATATAGACAGGTGTATGGCTTTCCTAATCAATCCAGTCAGTTTAATCAAACACAGCTGGACTCCAGTGAAGGTGTAGAACATCTCAAGGACGATCAGAACAAATGGACAGCACCTGAGTTAAATATATGAGTGTCACAGCAAAGGATCTGAATACTTATGACCATGTGATATTTCAGTTTTTCTTTTTTAATAAATCTACAAAAATTTCAACAATTCTGTGTTTTTCTGTCAATATGGGGTGCTATGTGTACATTAAAGGGACAGTGTGTAAGATTTTTACCCGTTAATTACTGAAATTGAAGATACCCATTCAAAAATACATTGTTTTCCAAGCCTTTTCACTTCCATCATGAAATCAAAGTATTCTTTTGGACTTGGATATAGTCACATAAAAGGGGGATCTTCCCCATGCAGAGGCAGCCATTTTGAATACGAGAGCCGCAGAAGGACATTTGGGCTCCGCCTTCGGCAAGGCTCGTGGTTTTGGGTAAACAACACAAGCATGCCGGATCAGACTCGTAATGGATCTAACACGTGTTTTGGACTAAATTGTTTTACTGGATTTTATTCGCTGGATCCTTACAGACAAATTGAGAGCAAGTTTATGGTGAAATACAGAGTTTGACCTGTGGAAAGCATTCTAAGGTAAGCTAACCTCGTTTTGTGCTTTTCCGTATAAAAGCCCCATGTGCTCAGGGAGTGATTGTTGTGCAGGGAAATGAATTGCATAGTCAAAAAGAGGAGACTGTAAGGTTTCATTTGATGTGTAGAGTGTCATGGTACATGATCGGGAATGTGTGCTTTCATGAGAAAAGAAAAAAAGAAAAAAAAAATGGGACCGCGCAGCGCGCGGGTCCCTCGAGGTCTGCCGTAGCTAAAACAGAAAGTGCAATAGCGACTATCCACCTATGCGCCACGAATCCTACACACTGGGGCTTTAAGGAGAAATAAAATGAACTTAAATGATTTTAGCAAATGGCTGCAATATAACAAAGGGTGGAAAAAAAATATAAGGGGTCTGAATACTTTCCATACCCACTGCAAACATGGCATGGAACTGTATGTGCAAGAGGTGGTGGGTGTACCATGGCAAAAAAGTGAAAAGTGTGAAAGTGGTAGAAACTGGTACTTGGAGACAAAATTGCTTGTAACTCCCAGCATGCCTTGCTCCACAACTTGAAGTATCTTCTGATAATCAATCATGACTGACAGCTGTATGCAGAAAACAAAGGATTGCTTGAATCCAGAGAAGGAAATGGCTGATAAGGCCTACCGATGTTTTTGTGCCAATATGCATGGCCAGTGTCCTCAAATTTAAACTCATCCACAAATCTGTAATATTACAAAGGGGTTTGTGCATTGTCCTCTGCAAAGTATTCAAATAAAGCTTATGTATATTTTTTGGCATCTGGTCGGCCCAAACAAAATATTATCTATCTGCAATATTTTTAGGGCTTATAGACAATATGCTAAAGTTTTGGGTTATTCCAGAATTGGAGGACATTTTGGCTTTAAAATTCTTGAAAAATAAACCTTCACCTTTCTGATTTTCTGCTACATATTCATCAATAATGGGTAATAAACTATCAAATGCTTGATTAGCTCAGCTTACGGTCAATGGTAACATTTTTATTATATGATTTATATGGTTTATTTATTTATTTACTCTAATCACAGTAACAGGGTTGCAGGTAACAGGGTTGCAAAATCGTGCTAATGTTAGCTTTATCTCAGGAATAGAAGCTAGCTGTTTAGCTAGCTGTTATTACTAATCAAGAAGAAAAACTTATTTATGCAAATGCGTAAAGGGAAAAAAAAATGTCTTATTCTGATCATTTGCATAACAGGGTTGCATGAGGCAGAGTGAGACATTCAATCAAGGCTAACTGTTTTATAAAAATATGAAAAATAGAAGAGAAGATAAACCTTTGCTCTACCCATTCTTTTGGAAAACTGTTAATTATTATTGTTAAATTATTATGTTAAATTATTATTTTAAATATTATGTCTATTAAAACAAATGTTCCCACAGTTACAAGAGATGGCAATGAAACAAATTATAGAAAAAACAAGAAATTTCTATTCAGTTTTAACTGTTTTATTTGAGATTCAATTTGGCCATTAGAGGGGTGGGACAAGAGGAAAATGGCATTTTGGGGGGTACCCCAGACTTATTTGGTATTATAAAAACTATTTTCAAGCTTTCCTTTCTCTTAGTTTTTTTAGATTTGGTCTCAGGTAAGTAAATTCACTCAGAAACTGTATGTTTTAGTATTTTGTATGTGGATTATTTAATATTTGATGGGTGGGACGTAAAATGTCCTTCAATTCTGGAATGACCCTTTTGATATCAACAACTGATTTTAGTCTATCTCTAAAATAAGGCTTAATAATCAATGTTTAAGAGGTACAGTAATGTAAATTTGAGACATATTTAAATCATGTAATTAGACATCCATGAACTAGAGATTATATACATGCACTGTATTGAATTATGATGGCCAAATTGTTCTGGTGTTGGTTTTTACTTTAAGTGGCAAAAACTGGATAAATGGACAGAATTTTAATTCATGTATAGCATGTATAACTAATGTCACATTTTAGGCTATAATTTTAAATGTTCTTTAATTCTGATACTGAAAAGAAGATCTATAAAAGTTGAATTGACGAGTGACGTAGAATACCCGTGTGTCCAGATCGTGTCCTCGGCCTCCACAGATCTCCAGGACTACACTTATTACTTTGTGCCGGCCCCATGGCTCTCCTGCAAGCTCTTGCGCCTGCTGCAATGCTACCCGCCACCTGAAGATGGCGCTGTGAAGGGCCGGCTGGTGGAGTGTCTGGAGACCATCCTTAACAAGGCCCAGGAGCCTCCCAAATCCAAGAAAGTACAGCACTCAAACGCAAAGAATGCCATTTTGTTTGAGGCGATCTCGCTCATCATCCACTATGACAGGTGAGGAGCGGTGGTACCCTGCTCTGGTATTTATGTTATTGTTTATTCCATTTAAGGTGCTACAGTTGGTGTGCTAACACTCTTTATATATACTGTGTGTGTGTGTGTATATGTGTATATATATATATATATATATATATATATATATATATATATATATATATATATATATATATATACACACACACACACATATACATATACACATACACTTTAAACTTTTCTGTTTAAAAGTTTTTGATCATAATTACTACCGTATGGAAATGGATTAGCCTAGTGTAGCCTATATTTTACAGAAAATTGCTTTTGATTGCATCTGTGTTAGTACAGCATACAATTGCTATTTCTCTAACGGCTCTCACTGCCTGCTCAGTCCTTGGTATCTTGGCCTATGTCAGAGGTCTAATACTCCCTACAATGGAAGTATAGCCGGACTGGATTGCAGACTGTTTGCGGTAACAGTCTTGTTGGTCCAGCCTTCCACCACATGGATTTGAACATGGTCCTCAGAAGAAGAAAAAAATGTCCAAGTAATTCTATCTAATATTTGTGCATTAAATTTCCTGTGATATTGATATTCATTAGCTATTTTTTCTAGTGTATCAGCGGAGACGTGAGTCACAGATCCGTAGGAAGTCCAGACTGGGACTAAGGCACGAGGACCAGACTGGTCCAGGATATTGAATTTATTTGACAAAGCTACATTCATAGTGGAAGAGGAGCACTTACTATGTCCGCAGCCATCACGGGAGGAGGAGCAGGACAGGCGGTTTATTCGCTTACCTTGTCTGCAGTCATTACACGCTACAACAATCCAGGGGTCTGCCGGGCTGGGGCTCAGAGGCGTCTTCGGACCAGTGAACCATATCAGCCAGTTCAGCACTGTTAGCGGTGGCCTGAGTCTTGCCCAAAATGCTATCCAGGTCGCTTTCCACTCGGCTTTCGCACATGGATATGCGTTGTTCCAAAACAACGCATGTGTATGTGTCCGCGCGCACGCTCCCCCCACACTTCACTATTAATACATTTTGTTGAAAATCTACGAAAGTTTGAGTGTTTAAACAAGAGAGAAATGTGAGAAAATGTTAATACCAGTCTGAGAAAAGTGTATACAGTCTTAAAACATGTATAATATTTGTAAAATATAAAGTTGTCCTACTTCGCGGATTTCACTGATTACGGGTTATTTCTAGAACCTAACCCCCGCAATAAATGAGGGACCATTGTAATATTATTTTGGAAATGTATCCTTCAACCATTGTTCAAGCCAGTCTAAGGTAGAGTGTATTTTTCCTCCTTCAGTGAACCCAACTTGCTGGTACGGGCCTGTAACCAGCTGGGCCAGTTCCTTCAGCACCGGGAGACTAACCTGCGCTACCTGGCCCTGGAGAGCATGTGCACCCTAGCCAGCTCCGAGTTCTCCCATGAGGCTGTGAAGACCCATATCGAGACCGTCATCAATGCCCTCAAGGTCTGCACACCACACTTACTTTAGGCAAGCATCACTAAAGTAGGAGTTTTGCCTCATTTACTGTAAATCTTTTTGTTCTTTGTCGTCAGACTGAGCGGGATGTGAGCGTACGGCAGCGGGCGGCCGACCTGCTCTACGCCATGTGTGACCGCAGCAACGCCAAGCAGATCGTGGCCGAGATGCTCAGCTACCTGGAGACTGCAGACTACTCCATTAGGGAGGAGATGGTAAGCCTGCTTATACAAATATTAGTCACTGATGGGTCAAACGTAGTAAGAGTCCGGACTGGACCTTTAAAATGACCTTAACTATCCAGACTATTAAAACAACAGAATAAAATGCCAAATGTAAACTTTATATTTAAAGTTACGGTGAAACTAAAGGTTGGTTGTGTTTGTGTGACAGGTGCTCAAAGTGGCCATCTTGGCAGAGAAGTATGCGGTGGACTACTCATGGTACGTGGACACCATCTTGAACCTGATCCGGATCGCTGGAGACTATGTGAGTGAGGAGGTGTGGTACCGTGTCATCCAGATTGTCATCAACCGCGATGATGTGCAGGGCTACGCTGCCAAGACTGTCTTTGAGGTAACCCTGTTTTTCTGTGTGATGTAGCATTATATCACATGCCGTAAGTTCAGTTTTTTCTAACTTTGATGTGGTCATGACTGTGTTCTGAGCAGGCTTTGCAGGCTCCTGCGTGTCATGAGAACATGGTCAAAGTTGGGGGTTATATTCTGGGGGAGTTTGGAAACCTTATTGCTGGAGACCCTCGCTCCAGGTAGAGCTTGTGTTTTCTCAAATGATAAATGGATGTTGTATTGTGTGTTGAAGGTGATACTGAATGATATGTTTGTCCCCTTCAGCCCTCTGGTTCAGTTCAACCTCCTCCACTCTAAGTTTCACCTGTGCTCCGTGCCCACCCGTGCTCTCCTGCTGTCGGCCTATATCAAGTTCATCAACCTGTTCCCAGAGACCAAGGTGACCATCCAGGAGGTCCTGCGCTGTGATAGTCAGATCCGGAACTCTGATGTGGAGCTGCAGCAACGCGCTGTGGAGTACCTCAAGCTCTCTTCCATCGCCAGTACAGATGTCCTGGTGAGTGTGAGACATACTCATTGTTTGTTTTTACTGTGTCTGTAAGGTTTAATAGAGCTGTTCCACAGGCCACAGTCCTGGAGGAAATGCCCCCTTTCCCTGAGCGGGAGTCCTCCATTCTAGCAAAGCTCAAGAAGAAGAAGGGTCCTGGAGCAGTGTCTGTGACAGACCTGGATGACAGTAAACGAGAGGGAGGAGAGCTCAATGGAGGAGGAGAGCGGGCGGCTGACACAGCAGCCATGGCTGCCTCCAATGCAGTATGTACAAAACATGTGTCCAGATTAGAGCATGTACTACATGCACAAACCCCTCCAGGGGTCCAGTCTTTTGTATTACATAGGAGAAGACTTAAGGAAATCATAACACCGTGAGCCCTGCTTCTGTTCCAGTCTACCCCGTCACCCTCAGCCGATCTCCTGGGTATCCGCTCCTCTGCACCCATGGGTGCTCCCCCGGCTGCTGCAGGGAGCCTGTTGGTGGATGTGTTTTCTGAGGCTGGGCCGGCCGCTCCTGCTGCTGCTGTAAATAATGATGGCTTCCTCAGGTGAGCCTTTGTTTTGCTGCCGTGATCATTGTGTGGTTTGACGGTGTGGTTGGTCTGTGACGGTGTGGTCGGTCTGTGATCTGTCTGTGTGAGCGGTCTGTGATGATGTGATCACATACTGCTGTGCTTTCACTATACTGTTTGTTGTCTCTGTGTCTAATTATGGACCTGCCAGCTTGGATAGGAAAACGGCCTCATCAGATCCAGGAGCTCCATTTTCCATTTGATTGGAACCACTTGTAGAATGACCACGGTGACTGATCATGTTCTGTTCTGACTACAAGCTGCATGTTCAGTGACCTACTTATCACTGAGTCATGAGTCATGTTCCTGCAGCTGTGAGGAGCAGTAGACCTCTGAGTATCAAAGATGTTTAGAGCTCCGTCTTCCTCCATGTTGGCAGGTCTGCTTCAACTGAATCTTTGCTGTCTATGTGACTGTCTTCCATGTTTTTCTTCTTTTCTTCTTCCTGTGTGTGTGTGTGTGTGTGTCTGTGTGTGTGTGTCTGTGTGTGTCTGTGTGTCTGTGGATGCATGTGCGTCTTCTCTGATTGGACACTGACAGGGAGCTGGAACAGCCCACTGACACCTCTGACTCCCTATTGGTGGAGGGCTCTGGTGACGCAGAGTAAGGGCAAAACAGTGCATTGTAGATGATAGGAATTATGTGTTATAAGATTGTAGTCATGTAGTCCCAGGATACATATGGGCAATTACACTTATGTGTTTGATTTTCTGAATCCATCTGTATGTATTTCTCTTAAAAATTGAAATGTTTTTAGATTTTAAATATTGGGTGCAGTATTTTAATAGTACAATAGTCATAGTTCCAGGGACTATAGTTGTAATTTGTCCAAAATAAATTACCAGTCAAAGAGGCTAGCTAGGTGGGGATAAGCATGTCATTAGCAGATGTAAAAAGTATCAGTATACATTAGACTAACACCACAGTAGTGCTCCAGGCTAATGCATGGGCTTTAAATTAGGTAACTAATGGGGTATTACTATGTGCACTATACTGGCTACACTGTTGCTTTTGACCATCTTAACTCTCAGTGATTCAAACTTAAAGGGACATGTTATGCTTCATTGTGGCTTTTAAATACCTTGTGGACACCTTTGCAGTAGTATTTCTTTTATATTTTATCAGTAAAAATGAGGAGTGATGTGACGTTCATGAATGAAGCGGCTCTTGTTAGTTCCCTTCTTTTAAAATGAATCCTTTCTAATTGTATGCATTTTTATACTGAATTATGTCAAACCATTACTAAAAATGAGCACAGAAGAATAGGCAAGGCAAGTGAGAGGTTTTTGCTCAAAAAATAGAACATATAATAAAATATAAACAACATATAACAAGGTGAAGAATCCCTCAGTTGTCCAGGTAGAATCCATGGGAAAAGGAGAAATTCAGTTTGTTCTTTGACTTAAAGGAACATTGATTTGCATTAGAGCACATTTTGACCTCTGCAACTGGGCTTTCTAATACAGGCAGAAATGAAACGAAACAAAACTCAAGTTATTTGTGGGGACAAAGAACCAATCTTCTGCCAGTATACTAGTCCCAGAGCATGACATGTCCTGTTTAAGTTTCACACGCTGACTCCTGCTTATATACTCACACATGTACTTTGTGTTGTGTAACCTTGGCTGCTCTCAGCTCCTCTGCTCCTCCCTCTGAGGATCCTGCTCCTCCTCTGCCTGACGCTGATGAACTCCTCAACAAGTAAGACCCTCTCTCTCCCGCCGTACGCTCGCTTATTCGCTCTTGCTCTGCCTGTGGAGTTTACAGGGTGGTCACACTGTTGGAGATGCTAACATGCTAACACATCTGGGATGGGATGCCATCTTTATACTGAAAAGATGCATCACAAAAGATAAGTTTTGTATTAAATACAAATTCCTTTCTGTTTAATTATTTGAGTAGTTTGAATGTCACACACACCAGGATATGATTACAATCCCAACTGTTTAAAGGAGCTATATATACCTACGCTCTGACAGTTTTTAAAAAAGGTACTATAATCACAACTAAACCATGTGTTGCCCGTGCCTTAATCTGCAGATGGAGGTCACATACAAGTTTGCCTCATTCTCAGTATATGGAAAGGCCATGTGAAAGCTCAGAACCTCCAAAATTCCCTCCCTGAGCTGCAGAGGCTGCACTAGCTCTAATTCAGGATTGTCAGCAGGTGCTGGGGTTTAGGTAGTGACCCTTCAGGTTAAAGCTGTGTAGTATAGCGATAAAAATTGAATTATGATCTAAGTCCTGTGATGATATGCTACTCGCCACATTGTGATTCACTCATTCTCTGGTGAATGCATCTCTGTTCAGAGACACACAGCCACACCTCTTATTTGTCAGCCTGCAGTACTGGATTTAACATTGAAGTGCGAACTTTCCAAAGAAGCAGACTTTAGTCACCTCCTTAAAGATACGACCTGAATCATGATGCAATTGAATTATGATCTGGCTCCAAGAAAATATTATAATCATTTTATGGCATATTGCCCACCCCTAATTCAGATCAGAGAGTCCTTTTAGGTTTAAATCAACTGATTACTTCAGTTTAGTCTTTATTTGAAGGGACAATGTACAGAGACATAAGATCATAAACAAATGTTCTGCACCAGATTTTAGCTAAATGGCTCGTTTCCATCTGATGAAATTTAGTGCAGGTACAGATGCACTGGATTTCAGCTTTCTAATTGGATAATTTTGAGACAAAACACCAAAATTATATCTTGTTGCTCTATTCTGAAAAACGTCACATCCATCAGTCACACAGTCTAATATTGAACTGTGTCTTTGTCATCCTTATTCTGCATGACCCAGAATCATCATGAGTCTTGTAATCATCCCATTTAATCATCTGTAGGAAGAAGGTTAGCAGAGAAGAGCATCTGTAGTCACCATTGTTCATATTAGGACCTGAAGCTTATACACAGTTGTTGCCAAGTATATAACTTGCTGTCTAATCTCCAGGTTTGTGTGCAAAAACAACGGTGTTCTGTTTGAGAATCAACTCCTACAGATCGGTATCAAGTCAGAATATCGTCAGAATCTGGGCAAGTATCCCCTTTATGCCTCCTATATATTGAACTGGGTCTGTACTGTTTCCATGGCAAAACTTGGACAACACATCACATATCTGGAGAAGATTGTCATGCTGGAAATCTGCACTGATACGGAAAGAGTCAAGAGGCAACATGCAAATTCCATCATTTAATCCAAATTTAATACATTTTACCCACTACTAATACAAAGAAATAAATGAAATAATAATGAAAATGCTAGCCCACACGTTTTTCTTAATTTTACATTTAGTTTGTTGTAAATCCCAGTATTACTCTATAACCACTTCAGCATTGAAACAGATCATTGACTTCCAGCCCTGCACAGCAGAGGTGACTGGGCCTGTAATACAGCGCATACAGGCACCATCAACCCTCAGGGCTGGGGCCCTAGACCGGGCTGTAAATAAAGTGCTGCTTGAGAGTATGTGAACTCCTTGAGCAGTTCAGATGTTTCTGTTGTTTACCATGATTTTGGCATTTTATCATCACCAGTTTTTATTTATGAATTGTCAGATATGTTTTATCAATTGCATGTACTTGTTTTGTGGAACTTGTTTAAGTAGCCCAAAAACTATATGAAACACGGAATGAGTGTATGTGCAAAAGTAAGTGAATCCCCAGCTGCAATGGTCAAGTCAAGCAGGTAACAGACTCAGGTGAAACACATGAGTGAGTGCTTAATTAATCATTTCAGTAGGCCAATGAAATGAGACATCCTTGGGAAAGGGAGTGGCCTGCAGTAATTAAAAGAGGGAGGAAACCAACCAAACCAACTTGGTCCCATACACATCAGCAATGCCGAGAGGAAAGGAGATATCCAAGAACATCAGGAAGAGCGTAGTGACAGCCCATCAGTCTGGGGAGGGACCATCTCCAAAAGATTCCAGGTCCATCCATCGACTGTAAGATGAATAATTTACAAATAGAGGGCCTTCAACATGACAGCAACCCTGCCCAGAAGTGGGCGCCCATCAAAACTATCACCCAGAGCCACCGGAAAAATAATAAATCAGGTAAAGGCCAACCCACACATCACCTTTACAGAGTTGGAGACCTCTCTGGAAGCATCTGGGACAAATGTACATGCATCTACAATCAGACGAAAATTGAATACCCCTGACATTCATGGGAGGGTTGCTAGAAGGGTTGCAAAGAAGATCAAAGCTGCCCGTTTCAACTTTGCCAGAGAGCACTTGGACAAACCAGAGGCCTTCTGGGAGTCTTTTCTCTGGACAGATGAGTCTAAAATAGTTATTTGGTCACAATCAAAACCACCATGTTTGGAGAAAGCCCAACACTGCAAATGAAGAAAAAAATCTCCCAACCATGAAGCATGGTGGTGGAAGTGTGAAGGTCTAGGGTTGCTTCTCTGCTTCTGGAACTGGATGACTCCAAATTATCCAAAGGACCATGAATTCTCAGGCATACCAACAAATTCTTGACCAGAGTCTCCTGCCATCAGTCAGACACTTGAAGCTGGGGCGAAAATGGATTATGCAACAAGACAATGACCCAAAGCATTCCAGCAAAACTACAAAGGAATGGCTTCAGAGAAAGAGGATTCACTACTCTGGAATGGCCCAGTCAAAGTCCACATCTTAATCCTATTGAAGTGTTGTGGCGAGACCTGAAGAAGATGGTACATGCCAGATGTCCCTTCAACCTCTTTCACCTGGCTGAGTTCTGCAAGGAGGAGTGGGCAAAAATCCCCATAAGCAGATGCGAGAGACTGGTGAGAAGTTACAGAAGACGTTTGGTTGAAGTAATTGCTGCAAAAGGGGGAGCCACAAGCTACTAATAGAAGGGTTCACATACTTTTCAGCTTTTGTGAAATAAACCACATTTGTTGAATTACACAATGGAAAAATATCTTTTTGTGTGTCCAGTATTTGGAAAGTGTGCTTTACAAATTAGGATTTGGATGTCTGTTAAAGGAAAAGTAACGTTATTTTACAATCTGAGCCTTCTTTCGGTAATAAAACAAGTCGTTTGACTCACCCATAACACGTTCGTGTCATTTGGAGCTGTTTGAAGAAAGTTATGTTGTAGCGTATCCATTAGCATTTGTATTCGGGGCATTACTTTGCGGTCTCCAAATAACACAAACTTTAGCACTTTTCAAATCATAGAAGCCCGATGTCTTAATGTAAGATTTCGTTTGAAGCAAAAGTGGCCTGTAATCCGAGATTTATCCATAGTTTTCAGCTTTGCGTTTCATGTTTGGGTCCGCGCATGCGCACTGGCGTCCTCATCTACTCGAAACTATGGCTAAATCTCGGATTACAGGTCATTTTTGCTTCAAACGAAATCTTACATTAAGACATCGGGCTTCTATGATTTGAAAAGTGCTAAAGTTTGTGTTATTTGGACACCGCAAAGTAATGCCCCGAGCATATGATATGAGCACCATGTTAACGGATACGGGATCATTAGTAGAACAGAACTAGTCTGGTTAACACCTGACCATATCACAAGTGAGATATGGGTCTGGAAACTCGCTTCGAAAATTCCCGTAGCGGAGGTGTGGTTAGCGATTGCCAACGGCCGTTTATTGGGCGTTATGAATGTCTATCATTGAGCGTATACGTAAGTCCATAGCCAATCATGTCAGTTGTCAGTTCAAACTACAAGCTTCCGTTTGTCATGTAGTACACCGTCTTGCCACACCTCCCCCGCTCTCTGATTGGGGCCCTAAATCTGGGACTCTCGCTTGGACGAGTTTCCAGGCCGCCTTCCAGTTCGAAACAAACGGAAGCGGCCTGGGAATTCCCAGGCTAAGAACAGAACGGCTCAACATAAGTTCTGCGATACTGCTCCAATTGACAGAAAAATGCTATGGGTGAGTAAAACTACTTGTTTTATTGCCGAAAGAAGGCTCAGATTGTAAAAAAAACTTTAATTTGCCTTTAAATAAGGTACTTTTAATGTTTTTTTTTTACAAAAACGGTGACCATGTCTGGAGGGTTCACATACTTGCAAGCAGCACTGTATATATTCTGAAAATATAGTGCACAAGAACGTGTTAAACAGTAGACTTGATTATTAAAACCCCTTCCACTGGTCCCAGAAAAAAATGGTTTGCTTATTACTATAGTCCTTACCAGAAAAAAGGTAGGGGGCCGCTGGTGTTGGGAGTTACTATCATTTTGCTGTAACACAATATACAGTTGTATGAAAAAGTTTGGGCACCCTTGACAATTCCCATTATTTTAATTTATAAATCATTGGATGTTTGGGTCCACAACATCATTTTGATCTATCAAATAGTAATATTTCAGCAGTGAAATTTGGTTGTTGTTTTTTTTTACAGAAACTGTGCAATATGCATCAAAACAAAATTAGACCGGTGCATAAAATTTGGGCAATCATATTCATATTTATTATTTAGAGCCTCCTTTTGCAAAAATAACAGCCCCTCGATGCTTCCTATAGCCACTAATGAGTGTCTGGATCCTGGATGAAGGTACAGTATACTGGACCATTCCTCCTTACAAAACAGTTTGATGGTTGCCGAGCATGGACAGCCTGCTTCAAATAATCCCACAGATTTTCAATGACACTCAAGTTTGGGGACTGGGATGGCCATTCCAGACCATTGTACTTGTTCCTCTGCATGAATGCCATAGTAGATTTTGAGCAGTGTTTTGGGTTGTTGTTGAAATATCTAGCCCCGGTGTAACTTCAACTTTTTGACAGATTGTTGAATATTATTTTCAAGAATCTGCTGATATTGAGTGGAATCCATGTGACCCTCAACTTTAACAAGATTCCTAATACCGGCACTGGCCACACAGCCCCACAGCATGAGGGAACCTCCACCAAATTTTACTGTGGGTAGCAAGTGTTTTTCTTGGAATGCTGTGTTCTTTTGCCGCCATGCATATCGCCTCTTGTTATGACCAAATAACTCAATTTTTGTTTCATCACCCCACAGCACCTTATTCCTGGCTTATTAGTCCTGGCTAAACTCATGTCTATGCTGGACCATGAGTGTCACCCCCTGCAGGACGCTCTGTCGACTCTAGAGAGCAGCATCAGTGACAGACTGATTCACCCTCGGTGTGTTAAAGAGAGATTTTGCAGATCTTTCCTTCCTGCTGCTGTCAGACTGTACAATGATCAATGCTAGTCATGTTCATCTCCATAGCAACCATGTGCCATCTCCATAGTAATAATTACATGTGCAATATTTAAAGTCACTTTACCTGCTACTTATTTATTTAACAACCACTGTCCATCACTGCACTGTACACAATCATCTGAGTCACTTTATTGTAGTGATATTATATATTACTATTACTGGAGTCACTTTACCTGCTGTTTGTTCACTGCTCAGAATCAAAGACATTTATTGTGCAGCGTTTCTGTGCCTTTAACCTTACAGTGTTGTGTTTTTTAGTTGATTGTACATACTTATTATTATTTACAGTGGTACCTCACCTTACGAAATTAATTCGTTCCAGAAGTGGTTTCGTAACGTGAAAAATTCGTAAGTTGAGTAGCTATTTCAATGAAAAAAGCCTGATTTTTTTTATAGTGTAACTTTTTTTTTTTTTTTATAGTGTAACGTTGTGTTCTGCTTCCTGACGGGCTAAGAGACTAGACCAGGACTAAAAGAATGTGGAATAAACCAGGTCTGGCCAGAACTAAACCTGGATTGGACCTGTTATTATTGTAACATGGCAGTGCCGTTGGAGGAGCGCGGTGCTCGGTGCTCGTGTCTCCGCACCTTTAAGAGGCCGAGAAAGACGCTCTTTCAGCAGGAATAAGAGCGGAGCGGGGCGAGCTCTGCTTCTATCTGACCTCCAGAGCCGGGGGGCTGACTAGGGTGACCACCGGCATGAAACAGGAAAGGACGACACTTGTGTCCAAAAAGGAGGACAAAGGCCCTAAAGTGAGGACACCTTGTTTTTTTTTTTTTTTTGTTTTCCCTCGGGGAAAACAAAGAATGTGCGCTGAGAATGTGCACTGCTCGCACATTCTGCATTTCGGATGTCACGCACAGGAATTCCAAGCATTACTAGTCGCAATAGAATAATATTTTGTCTTTAGGGAACAAGGAACAGACCACCCGGCTCATTGAGCTGAGGTCCACGGACTGCACTCAGGGCTGAGCGAGTATGCACCGCCTCGACTGCAGACTGAGGCCACACTCCGAACCGTGCACTTTCTGAATTGGGAAACGGCGAACATCGCAGAGTAGCAAGTGTAAATAATGGATGGGGATTTATGACGATTTATGCAACGAAAGGAGGACAAAACGTAAAAAAGGAGGACACGTGACAGACGGCCGGACAGACAGCTCTAAAACCGGATTGTCCGGACGAAATCCGGACGAATGGTCACCCTAGGGCTGACACTGTGAGCTAACAGGCCGCTCTATCAGCGGGCAAGACCGCGGGGTCTCACTCGGTGGGCTCTGGTTCTCTCTGACTTCCAGAGCACGGCTCACACTGTGAGCTGTGAGCCGCGCGGGCGAGCCGAGCCCGAGGAGGCACGCGGCGCCGCAGCTCAATCCCGCAGCCCCGGTGTAGCGCGGCCTTGCGCCGTATGGACGTTTTGATCCTTCGATGTCGGCTCTTCCTATCATTGTGAAGCAGAATTCACCAATTCACTAAGGGAACGTGAGCGGGGTTTAGACCGTCGTGAGACAGGTGAGTTTTACCATACTGTGTTGTTGTGTCTCCGCTCACGTTCGCACGTTCGGCGGCGCTATATTGAGCCGTGCCCCCCCCCAACACATTCCATTGAAAATCTATGAAAGAGTGTTTAAACGAGTGTTTAAACGAGAGAGAAATTCGAGAAAAAAGTGTAGAATGTGTGGTGAGGCATTTACAGCCCTAAAACATGTAGAACAATTGCCAAATACAAAGTTGTCCTACCTCGTGGACCTCTCCCACCGCGGGCCACCTCTGGAACCTAACCCCGTGTGTGTTGATAAAGTGTATTTACGTTTTGGGGCGTGCATCTGAGCGCGCATTAATTGAATTTTTGAGATTTGTTGTTTTTAAAGTGCTTTATAAATAAAGTTGGATTGGATTGGAGATTTCGCGTTTCGTAACTTGAAATTTCATTCGTATCTAGAGACCAAAATTTGACGTGAAGGCGTTTCGTAACTTGAAATTTTCGTTTGTTGGGTCATTCGTAAGGTGAGGTACCACTGTATCTTAATTTTTGATGCATGCTCTTTTTCCAGCTGTTTCTGAAATTTCCGTTGTGACACTGCAGTTTCCCCATTGTGGGACAAATAAAGGATTATCTTTTCTTATCTTATTCCAAAATGAAGTTGGCTTGTTCAGATGTGCTTTTGCGTACCTCAAGTGACTGGCATCTGTGAAGAAAAGGCTTCTTCCGCATCACTCTCCCGTACAGCCTTTCCTTGTGCAAATTGCGCTGTATTGTTGACCTATGCACAGTGACACCATCTGCAGTAAGATGACCTTGCAGGTCTTTGGAGATGGTTTGTGGGTTGTTTTTAACTATTCTGATCATCCTTCGTCTTTGCCTCTCTGATATTTTTCTTGGCCTGCTGCTTCTGGTCTTAAAAAGAACTGTGCCTGTGGCCTTCCACTATGTTCCTCACAGTGGAGACTGACTGAGACTGCTGAAATCTTTGAGATATCTTTTTGTAGCCTTCCCCTAAAACAAAATGCTGAACAATCTTTGTTTTCAGGTCCTTTGAGAGTTGTTTTGAGGCCCCCATGTTGCCACTCTTCAGAGGAGATTCAGACAAGAAGAACAACTTGCTTTTGGCTGCCTTAAATACCTTTTGTCGTGATTGGATTTCTATGTCTATGAAGTTCAAGGCTTAATGAGCTCATCAAACCAATGTGTTGATTAGTTGCAGGTATTCAAAGCAACAAAATGACAAGGGTGCCCGCATTTTTGCACAGCCTATTTTTCACATTTGATTTAATTTCATACAAATTAATATTACTACGCTTAAAATCTGTGTCTGGAAAACCACCCAGTCCTCAGCTTTTATGGGTAAATGAATGAGTCAATTATTATGCAACCTCAGACGGGTGCCCAAATTTTTCATACAACTGTATTTCTTGTTACATTCTCAGTAAAGTGAGAATCATTTTATTGTGGTCCTTACTGCCGGAACTAACATCTTTGACTGATGTGAGCAGTGTTGTGTTAAGAGCCTGAGCCTCCATACTGACTGCAATGTGTGCTGTTTTTCTCAGGGAGGATGTACCTATTCTATGGGAACAAGACTTCGGTGCAGTTTGCCAGTTTCAGCACCACTGTGAGCTGTCCAGGAGAGCTGCAGTCTCATATCTTTTACACTCTATACTTCACTCAGCCAATGGGTCACTTTCAGCCATGTTATAATTTTCCCTATACAGAAAAACAGACCTGGAGTTGTATTTTGTTTCATTCACACATGTTTGAGTAACCCTTTATTATTATTCTGTCTACATCTCCAAAGCTCAAAATGCTTATTTCCACCTTCTGACATAATGAAGCGGTAGTTTTCAGTCATCTTTTACCATAGTACAGTAGAGAATGGCAATTCCAGGGCAGAATTTTTCCAAATGATTCTAGTGGTGTATAGAGTTTAGAAACACAGTGGAACACTTCCTGTTTTATCACTTGGCCTCACAAGGTGGATCAGAGTGTTTTCTGTTTGAGACAACAGCTGAAATATACAACACACCACTCCAGGGTCCTGTTTCACAAAGGAAGTTCAATTAACTCTTAAAGGGATATGCCACCCCCAGGTCAAATTTGGGCATCTCCCCACAGTCCAGAGACTAAAATAAGTGATGGAAAGCGTTTTCCTGCTCACCCAGCCATTGTCCGAGTCTGTCGCCATTGGCCGAATCACGCACCACGCTATGCAACAGGGTAACTCCCTTCCTGGTGCGTAACAGGGATTCCCCTGGCAGCGTGCTGCGTGATTCGGCTTTATTCTTCCGCACTGGAAAATAGTTCCCACCCAAAATGACCAAGGCAAGCTCTCCGTGTTGATTTGCACATTCATTTGCACTCGATATGAATGCGCACTACACAGAAAGTAATTGGGAAAAGCATCGAGCAAATTAATTCCTTTTGGCCGAAATCTTTCTCTGGCGACGTTGGACTCCAGTCTAAGGCGGAGGAGCTGCAGATACCGCGGCGGTCAGTGGCGACAGACTCGGACAATGGCTGGGTGAGCAGGAAAACGCTTTCCACCACTTATTTTAGTCTCTGGACTGTGGGGAGATGCCCAAATTTGACCTGGGGGTGGCATATCCCTTTAAAGTCTTTTAGAGATGACTCAGGGTCAATCTCCCCTGAGACAGACAACTCAGTTTTCTGTATCACTAAACAGTTTGGAACAGTTAGAAAACTCGGAGAGAGTAAACCTTGAGTTTAGCAGACAAGAAGACATAAGACTGATCCATTGATAAATGGATCCCAGAAATGAGCATTCACTATGGCAATGGTAAACCAGAATATAGGTGTTCGGCTCATACGTGTGCAGGGCATATCTGTGCAGGTTTAGTGCAGCTCTTTATTTAACAGCAGTAATGTCACCCATGTACAGTCACTTTATTTATGTCAGCTACAGTTGTGATGAAAAGATTGAAAGGTTTAATTGTCATTAGACTCAGAGCTGTAGTGGAGGATTGTGTGCTTGTTGTAGTCCATTTTCTGGGAGTTGCAGTTTTTACTGAACAGGTGTAGTTTCCGCTGCTGATTAGAAGCAGTGATAGGTCCTTCCTCCTCCTTGGTCCTGATGTAGCTCTCGGAGGTCAGTGATGATGAGATGGATTTTTGCCCAGTTTCAGATGGATCCAGGGTCTTCAGGTCAGATAACTCTCCCCTCCTGGTTGCTATGGCCTTAACAGCACTCCACAGCTGAACGTGCAATCTAAACCAGTGGAGCCCCTGGTGGAGGGAGGAGCTCAGATCCAGCAAGTCCTGAACATTGAGTGCCTGTCTGACTTCTCTGATGCCCCGCTGCTCAACATCAAGTTCAGGTACAAGTCACCAGTGTGCTGTGTGGAGGAGCAACTGCACATGGCACCAACACTGAGAACAACAAGTGAGCTCAAGAAAGGCTTCACAATATATCACTAAAAGATCAATATTGCAATAACACAAAGGACTCCCATTTGACCCAAAATCCTTTTTTTTTTTTTTTTTTTTTTTAAATTAAGGCTGATTTTAGTCCTCAATGTACATAATGTCCTTTAAAAAAAGAAGGTTTACCGCACACTTGTTTGATTTTATTCATATCCTTTATTAGGTTAGAGCGAACAACGCGTTTTGCTTCTACAGCGTCATCAGGTTCGCCCAAGTAGTGCCAGGTGTGACTAAATACCATCCGGTCACATGTTCTTTCTCTTTCTCTGTTTTTTGGAATGCAGTATATATTACATAATATACAGTAGAAAATATATCATCCAATGTACATAATATATATAGATTTTTTTTTTTTATCTCACAAGTTAACATTGCAACATGCAGACCAGTGCAGAGCATTCGGAATTGGACAATCTCACAACCACAGCATGAATCTATAGACCCTTTTATGGGGGCGGTGACAAAAAAGCTGCGCGCGCATTTGGCAACAGAAGTGCCATTATTCCCCATTCATTCAGATAGAGACACGAACTTTTCCAGCACAGTCCAGCTTCCATTTTCTGCAAAATGTCTGGTTGTTGTGTGTATGGTTGCCAAAATCGATATTCTACCAGCGGACTAAAGTTTTACAGGATTCCAAGAGGATCGCGACCATTTCAAAGCAACAGGCGCTGTCTGTAGCTGCAGGCGATAAAACGCGATGACTGGAATGAAAACATAATGAGAAATGCTCACGTCTGCAGCGCCCACTTTATATCAGGTAAGGTTGTCTATTTACTCTTTGATTTAGCTGGAAAGCCCAGTTTACATTAGTGAGTGTCTGTATGATGTAAAATAATAATGAAATGTAGCTGAATTTTGATAAGCTGGTGTTAGGCTTGGTTAGCAGCTAGCAGGCTAGGCTAGTAAATAAACTTACGTACATTTGCAGGTGAGGAATCATTTGACTCTAGTAGTCCAGATTTCGTGCCTTCTGTATTTTCATACACAAAACAAAGCCAGAATCCTCATTCAAAGATGGGCAGGTTAAGAGTAATTAAACTTATCCCCCTCTCATTTACCCCCCCTTTTAGTTTGTTGTCTCTTGCATAAGCACTACACATCTGCTGCTTTTATTACTGACACTATCTAAGCATCTTAGTGCTATCTTAGCACTCTTACTTGACTCTTCTGTACTGTACTGTTCATTTATTTATTTATGGTTATTTAATGGTTAGGTATGAATGTGCCTGTGCATATAAATGTTGCCCTGTGTTGCACTTTAATGTTAGTTAATTTTTCTGATATTTTTTGTTAGGTACCATAGGAAAATGAGGTGAGCAGACAGAGCTTGAGCAAATTGTGTTTCTTCTAAACCTCAAGAACAAGAACAAGAATGCAGCCTGGATCATTGTCCCGGTATGAATATATTTCATCTTACAATCAATCAGTTGATTGTAAGATGAAATTCTTGAAAACTCATCCCTTCCAAGAGTGTTCTTTCTTTGCTTAAATCGTATAACTACCTGGAATGCACTTACAACTTAAACTTACTGCACTGGTTACACCACGTACTAATTTATTTACTTTTCTATCTTAAAGCTGAAGAGGATCTCCCAATTCCAAAGACAGTCTATGATGATCTGAACCTGAGACCCAGTCAACTTCAGGCAGACTATGTCGACCTGCGACAGGAGTGTGACGCACTACGAGTTGAAAATTTAAAGATAAAAGAGGAGCTGCAAAAATCTATATTTTCCTACACCGCTGCACAGCACATAAAATGTAATGACTTGTAATAAACTGTACAGTATCTCATTTATTTGGAATGAATGAATGAATGAATTTTTATTTTTATGTCACAAAGTCAATATACAGTACATAATACATTACACATATACATCTACCTGTAGACATATTTATATAATTTCTATACAGAAGTAAACATATTTCAAAGGGTTAACTTTTTGAATCCCGCCCCTTACAGTCACTTGAGCATTAATATTGTCCGGTTTCCTCTGAACCATCTTCATCACATTTATCTGGTGTTACTATATAAATTATATTTACAATGTCCACAATTAAGCCATTTATAATAATTTAATATACAAACCATTACAACATTGCATCACTATAACGACTCAGAATAATAGATTTGTATAAGTTTTTAAACTGCTTAAAGTTTGAACAGTGTTTTAGTTCATCACTCAGGCTGTTCCATATTTTAGTTAATGATGTTAACACCCTTTTCCATACATGTTGTTACCATTAGACAATGACACGATTTATCTATAATAATCAGCATTGGGGATATGATTTAATGACAATGGGTAAGGCAAATAACAGTAACATAACATAGTAACATAACATAACGGCTCAACTCAGACATTTCCTACATCACCATGTCTTGTGTCCTTGCCTTTGACTAGGAAGAACTTTGGATTTTAGCACACAAAACTCTGAATCTATGTCATGGTATTTCACGTCCTGTACATGACCACAGACAACATATTCGTAGGCGTCCAGTGACTTACAGGTTCGTAATTTCTCCCTCGTGTACACACTGGGTTTTTCTATTAAATAAGTATAAATATCTGGCCACTGTATATTAGGCCACTTGCTAACATCATCCACCCACTCACTGATCGCATTAGGATCTGGCAGTCGGACACCATTTGCCAAAGTCAGCTTGTTGAGGTAACATTCGCGATCTTTTGACAAAAGTCCCTTTGCCTAGCTTGACAAGTTGCGGAGTTCTTCCATGCTTCTATTGCCAGCTGCGCGTGCAACCACGCCTACGTCATCTTTGTTTACTAACAGAAAAAGGGTCTATTTACACACCACACAAGCAATATTTACAAGTAATTATTTACAAAAAAATGCTCAAATCCTGTGCTTCATTTAGTCCACCAGGTTCAATTGCTCATTAGTTAATTAATCCAGTAGGCTTCCCTCCTTAAAAGTTGTTTGATCCTGTTACCCCCCCTAGGATTAGGTGGCACTTTTTCAATGCCAACAAACCTCAGGGAGGCAGCAGATCCATGGTTTCTTTCTCTGTAATGTCTAGCTATAGCTTAATCAAAATTGGTGTTTGTAATAGCTGCCTTGTGTTCAACAATTCTTAACTTTAGATTACGTTTAGTCTGACCAACATACATAAGGCCACAAGGGCATATAAGCACATAAATGACATGAGTCGTGGAACAATTGAAGTCCTTAATGTTATACGTCTTTCCAGAATGTGGATGGCTGAAAGTTTGTGTTTTATTGTGTTAGCACAATGTGCACATCTTCCACATCTGTGATTGCCCCGGACTTGTTGGGAGAGCCAACTGTGTTGAGTGGGTTGCTGGTACATGGAGCTCACCACTATGCCCCTAATGTTTTTGCCTCTTTTGAAGCAGAAGCGTGGTCTGTGGGAGGATAAGTGATTTAAGGTTGGGTCACATTCTAGTATACCCCAGTGCTTATTAATGATCTTTAACTTGTTTTGAAGCAGTCGAATACTGTGATACAAAGGTGATTCTATTGGCACTGTTACATTGAGCGGGTTGAGGATGTAAAAGTTCTCTTCTCTCCTTTTGGTTAGCTTTCTTCATGGCTGTCAATCAGAGACTGACTGTACCCCCTTTGTTTGAAACGAGACATTTCCTGAGCCTTTTCCACATAATCCTCTTCCCTACTACATATTCTCTTGAGTCTGATAAACTGTCCATAGGGAACTTTGTTAATTAGATGGTCAGGGTGGAAGCTACTTGTGTGCAGTATAGTTCATAGTTGGCTTTATTGTCGAAAAAACATATGTGCACAACACATATTGAATCAAAATTTCATTTCCCCCTGGCCAAGCAGAGACAGTATAGAGACAGCCAGGGGAGGGGCCGCGCGCACCTGCGCGCCGCCAACTTGGAGATAACAGAGTAGAAAAAGATGCAGTACAAACAATATTCACAAACATATTACGACAAAAACAATGGGACAGGTAACATATGGCGTCTTTTTGTTTGGTACGGTAGGGTAGGGAGGGGGAGCAGAACAGAATATTGATGAAATTGACTGAAAGCTGAAGTGAACATTACTAAATAGACAGGGCAGAGTGTTTACATAATACATGTCAGAGTGAGCCAAATTGATATGTCTATTGTTTATAGAGTACTGTGATAAAGCCGCAGCTGTTGATCTTGGAAGTGTTTGTGCAGGAGGAGCAGAGTCAAAACAAAGAGTCCAGTTGATTCAGATTTTCAAGGAGAATTAATTACACCAAGGAGGCGATAATTTAACATAATCAATACATTTTTAGAACCCAGGTGAACGGACAATTAGCCAGAACCCTGGTTCTGCCAGGCCCCCAACTTCGTCACCAACCAGGGCTGTGCGACTCCCAGTCCTCCCCCCTGACAAGTATGAATGCGGACTGAGCCGCTTGTTCTGCACAGTTCCACAAACATTCATGAAGGTATCCAAGGGCCAGGGGGGTTTCCACAGATTGGAGATGGTACAGTCCTCAATCTGTGTCACCTTCTGATGTAGACCTTTCCTGGTCTGAAACAGCTCCAATGTGTTGTAAAATGACAGCCGACAGCTCTTTGTCTGCTGCCGGCATTTCAATTCTCAGATGGGTCAGAAAACATCCTCCAGGCCAATTCAGATGTCCTGCCATCAAAAATCCAATAGTAAATCATTCTGCATCCTCTAGGAACAGCGATGCCAGGCACACAACATTCCACTTGTTCCAAGCGTCCCTCATGTATCCGGCAGCGAGTTCCGTCGGGACAGTCCGGCTCTCCGGGCCGGCATTCCTCCGTGAAAAAAGTATACCAGTTGCGTTGATGGACCAGCTTATCAATTCCATAATTTAGGATAGTATTGTGTTTCTGTCTCTTTTCAGACAATTGAGGTATCCAATTGTCTCTCACTGTTTACTGTGATTAACAGGTCCAGAAAATGGATATTATGTTGGCTGTGTTCCATTGTCAATTTCAGCTTGGGGTACGTGTTATTAATATAGTCCTTAAAAGCCACGAGTTGACCTTCATTGCCTCCAAAACCCATTAGGATATCATCAATAAATCTGCAATTAAACAAAACATTACTGGCAAAGAGGTTATTATTGAAGATATGTCTTTCCTCCCACAGTCCCATGTATACTGTAGGTTAGCATAATTGGGTGCAAACGGTGATCCCATGCTGGTGCCTTGACATTGTATCAAACATGAAATAGTTGGATTTTAAGATAAACTTGGTCAATGTCATCAGGAACTCAAATGGCAATTCATCTTTTTTTGTTTGTAAGTAGAAGTCCATGGCCTCCAACCCCCCCTCATGTCGGGGGGTTGGAGTACATCATATGACACAAGGAAAGAGTTCACAGGCATAGAAATATCAGTTAGTAATTGTAAGACAACAGTCGTGTCCTTTACATATGAAGATAAAGTTTTCACAGTGTCCTTTATAAATGTATCTACAAATTGGCTTAATGGTTCAGTCACTGAGTTTTTACTTGCCCCAATTGGTCTGCCTGGTGGGTTCACTAACTGTTTATGTATTTTTCGAAGATCGGAGTCATAGGGTATTCCACTTTCATAAACTAAAACTGTCTCTCTGTTATCCAATGGTTTTCCAATGCTTCATTCAAAATGCTATTCCTCTCTTCTACAAACAAGTGGTCCTGTGTTAGCTGCTTATAAAATGAGACATCTTTGAGTTGTCTAAGTGTATTTTGTACAACTACAGCCCCCCCTTATTAGCTGGTTTTATTACAGTGTTCATATTGCTCTGCAGTTCATTTAAGGCCTTTCTTTCTAACGAGGTGATGTTGTGTGTGATCCTTGTTTTTGATGACTTCAAAACAGCTTCAATGTCTCTCTCCACCAATTTACTGAACGTAGCTAAGGTGGGGTTGGGAGCACCCGGTGGTATAAAAGTAGATTTTTTTTCTTGAATTTACTGAATGGGTCATATTGACCTACATCAGTGGAGCATCCTCTATTGTTAAAGAAATGTTTCAAATGTAGCTGTCTGAAAAATTTAAAAGAATCTACTTTCAGTTGGAAGGCATTCACTTTATTAGTGGGGACAACGGTTTCAAGATTCAAGATTATGTGTTTATTTGTCATATGCAGGATCAACACAAGGTCAACAATGCAATGAAATGCTTAGGATCAGAAGAACCGTTGACTCGCTAAGATAGTCAAGAAGTACTAATAGCATGTAATAATGGTACATGGTAAAAAAGTGTTGCAAAAAGTGCAAGGGAAGAAGTAAACAATAGAATTTAAAAATATGTAATAAAAATACAAGGTACAGGTAAGGTCAAATAAGGTGTAAGTATTTCACAGATTGCACATAATATAGTGTAGTATGTGTAAGTGTTGCATGTGGATTTCGTATTGCACATAGTATAGTATAAGTATTGCACGTGGGTTATGAAGCAGGTTATTGCACAGGTAACAGTAGTTTACAGTGAGGTAGTGACAAACATGATACATTCATATAGAGCAGCAGCAGTAAACATATTATGCATAATGAATAGTAGTTTAGTGCAGTATTATTGAGAGTTCAGTATGAGGATAGTCCTTTACTCAACACATTCATTTGGGGGGTGGTTAGAGGGCAGGAAGAGATATTGATTACCGCCAGTTCTCTGTCCGTTCTCTGTTGCTCCGCGTCTCCCTGCCCACCGTCTCCCCTGGTGATGGACGTGCGCCTCGTCCTCTTGCCCCTACATAATGTCCTTGTTAAGCCTTTGATTCTTTATGTATTCAAAGATCAATATTGTAGTTGTCATAGCCATATCTCAGTCTTTTACAATATTGACACACAATATTGTGTGTCATTTCCTATATCACTTTAGAATTGACTCATAAGTATCTCAAAGGTGGGGAAAATTTATTATTATTATTTTTTAGGTATGGAGGAGCTCTACAGAATCTGACCCTGAAACTTCCTGTCACCATCAACAAGTTCTTTCAGCCAACGGAGATGACCTCACAGGACTTCTTCCAACGCTGGAAACAGCTCAGCCAGTGAGTACAGGGAGAGAGGGGGGTGGATGAGAGAGAGAACATAACTGTGTCAGAAGGATGAAGAGAGGATGAAAGATGCCTCTCTCAGACTGCACTCGGTCCACCAGTGACTGCAGTGTCAGAAAGGTTGCTATGTGATACTCACTCAGAGGAGCTGTGCTGTTGTGCAGCTGCACACGCCAGGCCACGTTTGTGCAAGAACGATTTCTTAATGAAGGGAAAAGGTTGCGGTGGGCTCCAGCGTCCAGCAAAAATACTCCCAGTGGAATTCACAGGGAGGGCTGCGGTGCCTTCACCAGCACCAGCCCTCTGCACGTGTGCACTCTGAGCTTCTCTCACTACTTTGAACTACAGTAATCCCTCGTTCATCGCGGGGGTTAGGTTCCAGAAATAACCCGCAATAAGAGAAATCTGCGAAGTAGGACAACTTTATATTTTACAATTATTGTACATGTTTTAAGGCTGTAAATGCCTCACCACACACATTATACGCTTTTCTCAGACTGGAATTAACCTTTTCTCACATTTCTCTCTTGTTTAAACACTCAAACTTTCATAGATTTTCAACAAAATGTATTAATAGTGAACCGTGGGGGCGCCGCCGGGAGCCCCGCCGGACGCGCGAGGGGAGCGGAGACATGAGTCACTTTATCCGCAGGAGTCCAGTGACTCACGTCCCGGGACGCGACGCGCACCAACCCCTTGGAGAAGTGCGCGACACGTGCACCCCTCATTGTGGTCAAATCCGTGACAGAGCAGCATGACCGGCGCGAGGTCGCTCGTACATCGGGGCTGCAAGCATGAGATCGAACCGTGGCGCCCAGACCACGTCCTCTCAGCCCGAGCCACAAACCAGTCGCACAAAACCAGCAAAGAGCGGCACGTGGTGGTTTAATTCTGGTTTAGACCTGGTCTAGTCCCGGTTTAGTCCAGATCTAGACCTGGTCCAGTCCTGGTTTAGTCCACGACCAGTCCAGGTTTAGACCTGGTTTAGACCTGGTCTAGACCTGGTTTAGTTCTGGTCTAGACCTGGTTTAGTCCTGGTTTAGTCCAGGACCAGTCCAGGTTTAGACCTGGTTTAGTTCTGGTCTAGACCTGGCTTAATTCACGTTTAATCCTGGTCTAGTCCTGGTCTAGTCCTGGTCTAGGTCCAGTCTGGTCCCGGTCCCCCCGCGTCCCCCATCTATCATTCGGCAAAGGTCTACAGTCTCTTAGACAATCAGGACGCAGAAAACAATGTTACACTATTAAAAAAAATTGGGGGGAAAAAAAACGAAACTGCGAGGCCGCGAACAGTGAACCGCGATAGAGCGAGGGACCACTGTATACAGAATAGTTCTGCCCACTGGACGAGAGCTTGCCTGGTTTACACCTGACCATATCACAAGTGATATATGGTCTGGAAGCCACCTCCGAAATATCTCGTACCGGAGGTGTGGTTTACGACCGCCAACGGCCGTTTATTGGGCGTTACAAATGTCTATCATTTGGCGTATACGTAGCCCATAGCCAATCATGTCAGTTGTCAGTTCAAACTACAAGCTTCCGTTTGTCACGTAGTACGCGTCACCGTCTTTCCACCCCTCCCCACTCTCTGATTGGCTCCCAGAATCGGGAGAGCTCGCTTGCCATAGTCGCCAGGCTGTCTTTCAGATCGGAACAAACGAAAAACAGCCTGGGATTTCCCAGGTTAGACGAGAGCTGCACTGCATGCCGTTTGAGCTGAGGGATGGAGATAAGGGGAAGAAGGGGGAGAAAGAGATGGAGAAAGTGGGCAGCCTTTTGTACATACAGTCTTTCTCTGAGACATTTTAGAGTAAAGCTATATGTGTGTCTCCTCCACAGGCCTCAGCAGGAAGCCCAGAAGATCTTCAAGGCCAACCATGGCATGGACACAGAAGTCATCAAGGCTAAGGTACACGACTGTCCCTGTCTCACCTTTAGAAATTTCCAATTAACATGTCATTATATACATTAACATCATCTGTACCCCTGATATGAGCTTGTATTTTTTCTTTCTTTGAGGTTGTCAAATTATCTGTTATTTAAATCATTTTGAACTTCTGGGAGAAAGGCAGCATGGATTAAAGAGGAATTACATTTATAGGGCTGACATTGTGTAGAAAAGCAACCTTCAGAAGATGCCCGCTTTATACTTTATACTCCTGACTGAACTGTAAAAGAAAAGGTCAGTAGGGTGCAGTTGTAGCAGTGGGTTATACTAATTTGTTGTCTGCAGTTGCTGGGACTCGGGTCAGCCCTGCTGGACAACGTGGATCCAAACCCAGAGAACTATGTGTGTGCTGGAGTCATCCAGACCAAAGGCCAGCAGGTGGGCTGTCTGCTCAGACTGGAGCCCAACGCCCAGGCACAGGTATGACCTCCTCCTCTAGCCACCTAACTCACTCAGTCACTCACACACACACTCAAACACACCTCAGGAGGAGACACACTCACACAAAGGCCAAAACAAACCTCTTCACTGTCTTTATAGGCTGTTCAAGCCAAATATGTTTTCCCTAAAATAGTTTAAGCATCAAAATTGTTTTAAAGGTGCATTGTGTAACTTTTCTTTTGGAAGGTCCTTCACCTAGAAAAACAGACATTCTAACTCAGAGGGGTCACCTCTCCACAGATCTAACCTGTAACTTGTTTAATACCATACTGTGAAACATTCCAAAGCAATAACATCTCCATGAAGACAAGTACTTGATGGACCCACCGACAGAAAAGTTGCCCATACACAAAGTATGGTTTTAACTTTGTTTCTAGCTTTAAGTTATTAAGAAAATATCAACTTGTATAAAGTCACTGAATAATAATGAATTCCATGTGAGAACAGAACTGAAAACTGAATGTTGTAGAATAAATAGTAGATGACTCTGGAGTTCTAACACAGGAGAAATTTGACAGGAGTACAGACCCAGCATAGAGACGTGAACCCTCGGGACACTGCGATAGTGTTGTCCATTTCAGTGCAGTGCAGTCCAGTCTGCCTATGCTTCTGTTTTAGGGAGAACCCTCTATATACCTCTGTTGACATAGGCCAAGATAACAAGAAATGAGCAGTAAATTCTCTAACAAATGTATCTTAAAGGAATATTAACGTTTTTTACAATCTGAACCTTATTTCGGTAATAAAACACATTGATTTACTCACCCATATCACTTTAGTAACATTTGGAGCAGTTCTGTAGATTTGGTAGGTTAGGATATCCGGGTAACGTGAGTGCTCGGGGCACGATGTGGCGGTCAACAAATAACACAAACTTCAAATCACAGAAGCTCGCTGTGTCAGCGTAGACTTTAAGTGAAGTCCAAAGCGGCCTGTGCAAATTCCCCAGCTGATTCGCAGATAAACACCGCTCTGAACTCTTCTGTTGCGAGAGAGACATGGCTGAATATTCGGACTTTGAGACTGAAGAGGAGTTATTTGAGTATGATGGCCGTCCCTATCGTTTTGAGCCTGTGTATACGGATGAGGAGGTATTGGAAAGAAAGAAGCGGAGACAGTTTGAGGAGGAGCACACCAGAGAACAGCCATTACTTCTCAGAACCGTGCGCTGAATCCGCTGGCCTTCCTTCTTTTCCTTTGCTGGTAAAAAAAAAATCGTACGGACTGAAGTGGGTACTGCAAACACGATGGTCCAAACGTCTTACAGCTTTGCTTTTCATGTCTGGGTCCATTCTCAAAGCAAGTAGCCACATTTTCAATAATTCCGGATTCTGAAGAGGAAGCCTGTGAAAACTCAACTTTGTCCAAGATGTCATTTTGTTTTCGCAACCGGGATAAATGCATGTTCGCACCATTTTCTCAAGCGGAGATGTTTTCGCCTTCTTAGCTTCTTTCAGACTGTAACCGAGATCTGACAGCTGGGAATTTGCGCATGCGCGCTGTCCTCTATGATGACGTCATCAAATGAAACTATAGCTGGATATCGGGTTTCAGGCCGCTTTGGACTCCACTTAAAGTCTACGCTGACACAGCGAGCTTCTGTGATTTGAAAAGTGCTAAAGTTTGTGTTATTTGTTGACCGCAACATCGTGCCCTGAGCACTCACGTTACCCGGATATCCTAACTTACCAAATGTACGGAACTGCTCCAAATGTTACTAAAGTGATATGGGTGAGTAAATCAATGTGTTTTATTACCGAAATAAGGTTCAGATTGTAAAAAATGTTAATATTTCTTTTAAACCAGTACTGTATATGGATGAGGGCTTTGAGTATAGATGCTGTCCATTCTAATAGTTGTTTGTGTGTGTGCAGATGTACCGTCTGACCCTGCGCTGCAGCAAAGAGTCGGTGTCCAAGCGCCTGTGTGAGCTCCTGTCCCAGCAGTTCTGAAGCGCCCTCCTCCCCCTCCCTCCTCAGAGTCTATAAGTAAAGAATTCTGTACATGACATAAGGGAAAGGCAGCCCCTGCTCGC
Organism: Paratrypauchen microcephalus; assembly: GCA_036785185.1. NCBI lineage: Eukaryota > Metazoa > Chordata > Actinopteri > Gobiiformes > Gobiidae > Paratrypauchen > Paratrypauchen microcephalus. The sequence goes on from JAVJIX010000029.1 coordinate 1,825,796, forward strand.
TGCAGCGGCCATATAACTCTCATCGCTCTCCCACCTTTTTGGATTTCCATTCTTTCTCTATCAATAATGGACATTGTTTTTGTTGGTGTTTACTGGTGTGTGTCTGGAGTGTGCGTGTGGCCCCCGCCCCTACCCCAACCCTCACTGCAGGAGTTTAAATGGCTTGAATTCAAAATATTGATCTTGTTTGAGTAATTTTGACTACTTTAATTTCATATATTTGGATGATTTCTTAAATTTTGCTAAATATTCAGATTTCAACATTAACGCTTCTAGGCAAAATTATTAAGCCAATAGATTTTTTTTTTTCCAAGTACAATTTTGTTACTATTAGTGACAAAGAAACATACTTTTTGGTAGGCCATTTTATCTTGAATTAACTCTATGTAAAGCCAGCCAGTAAAGGTAATTAAAAACACAAATTTAAACAAGTCAAAACTGCTCAAATGAAGAAAAACATAGAAAATCCAATTCTTTTCCTTCCTTTACATATATGTTTTGCAGTGCCAGTTAGCGTGCTCGTACCTAGCTCTTAACATTCCTCCTGAAGTGAATGGGACATGTCTCTTCCGCACACATGCACTTATCCCCCGAAGCTGCCCCGCACTATCAGAAGCACTCAGAGCACGCCCACGTCCACCCGCCCTCTAAGTCCTCCCAAACAACTCTTTATTCCCACGTGGTTCCACTAGTGTAAATATGTGCCAGTATATAGGACTTAGTCACATTCCGATGAGGTGGCGTGCAGGGACAGCAGTAGGGTTTAAAATGAAGGAGCTCCCATGTTTTGGGGGTTTGGCGTCCATTCCACTGTTAATTTCAAATGGCACTACGTGATCTGCACCACACTGCAAAAAATGAAAATCGAACATGGCTTAAAATGACCTTAGGATAGTTATGTTCATTTGAATTGGTGTAACTTGTATAGACTTGTTTATTGAACTTAATTTTTTTTTACTTGTTTGAACTTGTTTACATTGTGTTTTATTTCAAGCTAATTATCTGCTAATGGGGTAAGGAAATAACAATTGCCCCATTGGTTGCGCTGCAAAAAGCAACTGTCTTTAATATGTTCAAAATTGATAAATAGTTGAGTTTGCCAAAGAAACGAGCATCATTCCATTTAAAATAAGAAATTCAAGGAAACTTAAAATATGAAACTAAATATGAGCAAACAAACAATTTTGTTGCTTTTGAAATAATAATAACTTTTGGCAAATCATATTTCAAAACAAAATATAAAATGTTCTCAAATCAAAATTTAAATCATGAAATCACCTCAGAAATCTAAACACTTTTCCTCAAATCAAGATAAATATTCTGGTTAATGCTGTTCTATGTAACTTTACTAGTGAGGGGTCCTTCTCTCTGTATCCATGGAGATGTTAACAAATCCATTGTATGTGATAGCTCAAAAATACCATGATTATAAACAGATGAACACGGTTGCCTCACTACAGATATGAACTGTAACTTGACCTCTGCCTCCTTCCTGTTTGCCTCCATGGAGACATACATTTAATGCTATACTGTGGAACATTCCGGGCAAATAATTAATATCAGCATAGATAGAAGCAAGTGAAATAGGCCTGTGCTATATAGTATTATTGGATAGTATTATTGGACGTTGGATATTCGATATTGCTGTTAAGGACTGCAGTATTGGCATTATTGTGATTTTCAAATATAATTTTGGACACAATGATTTGTGTTAAAGCACAAAATGACACGCGCTTTAGATTATTAGTGATAGTCAAGACAAAGCTTAACAAAAACAAAACAATGCTGATTTTCACTTAATATGGTAAATCGGCTTTATTTAACAGAATCATTTGAATCTAGTGCATTTTTACCAAATGGAGGATAGCGTTAGTGTGTTACGATACATATATGGGGTGTGATACGATGTATTGTGCAGCCCTAAAATGAAGGCCCCCTCTCCAGAAAGTGCAGCTTTAAGTCATGTAAACGGTGTAGCTCATCATTTTTTGCAGTGCTTGGGAGCGTCGGTTCCACAGGTTGTTCATTTCAGTGTGACGTTTTGTGTGTGCGCATGAATGTGATTACGATATGAACTGAACTTTTCTGACAAACGTGTGCTGACGTTCCACTGTGGGGCTGCAGAGCAATCATAGGACATGTAAAGTGCTAGTGTAAACTGTAGTCTCCCGTGTCGTGTGCGTGAGCGTGTCTGTGTGTTCATGTCTATGCAGTTACCATAGCGACCGCAGCCTCCCGTATTGGTGTTCAGACCTGTCCAATACATGTGTTAGAATTAAGATTTACTCTGTAATGAAAAATGTGAAGTAAAAATCTGCCATATAGTCACACTGCTGTCTGCTCTTTTGTGTATGCATAAGAGAGAATGAGGTGGAAGGGGAGCTCTTAGGTAACATTACAGTTACTTTAGAACAGGGGTCGGCAACCTTTACCACTCAAAGAGCCATTGGGACTCGTCTCACACAGTAAAGAAAACACTGGGAGCCACAAAACCCTTTTGAAATTTAAAATGAAATAACACTGCATATAACAGCTATTTTTGCCTTTGTGCCATAGAATTACATTTTGAATATGAACAAACTAAAATAAAAGTGGCTGCTTGGTTTCTCCAATGTAGTGCTCACTGCAGTCTTCACTACACTGAATGGAGTAGACCACATTGCTTTGTTTGTGGCTCGGTGTTTTGTCCTTTGGGTGGACGAGTTTTTGTCTTAAAGTGTTTGTGGGTTTGAAATAAACTGGGATTTCATATTGTCTGAAAATCCTCTGTAGTTTTTCCCGACACGCCGGCCAGGTACGGAATCGCTACCCCTTTCCTCCTGGGTTCGGATTCTCTGTTGTCTTGTTTCTTGCCCTTGTCTCTCTTGGTTTTTAGTTAGCTCCTCCCTGCAGCAAGATATAAGCAAGTGTCTAACCAGCATTCTAATTAGAGCTGACGAAGCCTCTCGGATGAGCGGCGAAACGTTTTCGACCAAACAAACTTTGTCCAGTTGACAAATTGAATTTCTTCTTTTATCATGGATTCTACCTGGACGACTGAGGGACTCTTCACGCAAAGTTAGCATGTTTTAGTGTTTTTTTTCTTGAGCAGTGAGAGAAATCTAGCCTCTGTTGAGCTTTAACAAGTGCATCAAAGTCAGGTTCATGTTTGAGGTGGAGATGTGAAGCACGTCCGACAGATGATCATCAGTACAAATGTATTATGTAAAATTTTGAAACTAGGTTTTATTTTCTTAATTTCAAGCAACCTTTCGCGGGCCGGTCAGAGTCGACTCGCAGGCTTTATTTGACCCCCGGGCCTTTAAATGCCCAGGTCTGGCCTATATAGTAGTAGAATTATACAGTCACTAACGAAGTAACAAAACTTTATTTTTGAGATTTTTTTTTTAATTAGCATTCTCTTTTGTTAATATTTTCATTCAGATACAATAAACACAATAAGGTGCAGGAGAGCCTTGCCTCAGGCTCCACTGGCAGGACCAGTACAGCAAAGGACCAGTGCGCAGGAGGCTGTCCAGGCTGTGGATGCCGGTGAGAACCCACACATGTTTCCGCTTCTGGCAAACACAGCTGGCACAGCAAAGGTGAAGAGGAGGCTAGCATTTATAATACCGGGCCCAGGTCCACCCCTTCTGCCAGCTGGGCCTCTGGTCGTCATGTCTCAACCAGCTGCACCTCTGCCAGTCTGTCCAGAGGCTCCCACCACCTCCACACCAAGGCCCGTTGCCCCATCACCTCTCCTCTGCATAACTCGGCCAGCTGCACCACAGGGTACCACCACCTCTGCACCAAGGCCCATTGCGGAGTGTTAATAGTGTAAATAATGTAAATAAATTTTTATTGTTAATTTTACTTCCTGTATGATTCAGTTTATTTACATGTACATACAAGTATGGCCTATATATATATATATAAAATCATTAGTAATTTTACACATTTTCTGATATGGCCATTGAATAAATTTATTGGAAGCTAAATGTCTTAAAACATAAAGAATCTGGAGCCACTCCTGAATTTTAAGAAAAATGGTCAAATCTGGAGCCACCAGCCCTAAATGATTACAGAAATGGTAGGTATGGTAATTAATAAGAAAGCATATTGCTGCTATATTACTATTTCAAGATATTTTTGAACATTTCCTATCAATATCACGTTTTTCCAAGTTAGCCACCTAGTCCAAAATGTTATATCATTCATAGAAATGTCTTTTTAGCCAGAGTTCAGACGGGATTCGAAACCTCGACATATGGGCGCAGGGCTGTACCCACAGATGAGAGTGTGCCTGGGTATAAAACAACCTGAATGCCACAATAACACGAGGGGATTGCAATCCTGTTGTTTAGTGCCGCGTACAGGAGTACTCAGCAGGCTGACGGTAGTCCGCAAATCTGCTCCGCGCATGTGCGCTGAGCTCCATGCCGATTGGCTGAAAATGACATCACCTCGACGATCTCTATTATTAGAAAGAGGATGAGCTCATCGGTTAGGAGCTAGTTCTGACAGATCGGAGGGAGAGCAACAGCAACGTAGAGCCGGACAGGACTTTGCGATCGGGATACGCGGAATTTTACGCACAGACACAGTGAGTATCATCTCTCCAGAGCCCTGTGCATGTGCGCAAACAGTCTGGTGGTTGTTGGTGACTTAATGCACGGCTCTTTGCTGCAGATGGTATGTTTTGGGGGCACCGAGTTGGAGCGGCCGCCGCTGTCCGCGATCCTGCCTCGGCTGTACCTGGGCGCAGAGAGCGACGTGACGCAGGTTAGTTTAACTTTTGCACTGGGTTTGCAGGAGCAGGCTGAGCTCCACAGCTCCACGGCTCCAGTCTGACAGCACTGCGCACTTCGGAGCTTTACGCACCGCACCACGGCTGACCGCAGGAAGGATGCACACTCTGCTCTGTTTACAGGACTCTGCTGTGAGGGTTCTGCTGTGGTACCACATTTAGAGTGTCGCATCGAGCAAGATCTGCAATGCAAACTTGCATTTGTCACAAAGTGCGCATTTTTATCAAAATTATTTATAATGGCCTAATATAAAGTGTTAGACTACAACAAGATGAAAACAATCTGCAAAGTGTAATTTAAATGTACAAATAGATCACATTCTGAGAGGTCACGTTTGTCACCAGATGAACTGATCTGCAAAACTCTTGTGCACAGTTGGTGCACACAGACGCAGGACACACGTCTCTCGCTCAGGAGCGCTACAGTGGCTGTATTTCACCACCAGGGGGTACAGAGGGATTGCCTAGTGAATCCATAGGCGCGCACTGTACCACACGGAGATGCGCAGGGCTGAGCTTTGCATAGTAACAGTGTATAGTGTGCATAGTGACAGTGTGAAGTGTGCATAATTACAATGAAGAAAGCATAGTGATGTGTGCATAGTTACACTTGAAGTGTGCATAGTGATAGTGTGAAGTGTGTATAGTTATAGTGTGAAGTGTGTATAGTTATAGTGTGAAGTGTGCATAGTGACAGTGAAGTGTGCACAGTGACAGTGTCATATATGTGGAAGTCTGCTCAGTAAAACAAGATGACCTCTGCTGGTGACACTGTACACACAATATAAGAACAGGAATCACCGTTTTACAGGATTTGGTCTTAAAGATCCCATGACATGGTACTTCTTGATGCTTTTATATGGCTCCTTAATGGTTCCCTAATACTGTAAATGAATCCTTCTTCAAAATCAACACTCAGTGCATGAGAAACAGAGATAAGATGAGAAAGGGTAATTTTTCTCCCTCAGAACAGGTCATAATGGGCGTTGTTGCTTGAATGCAAATGAGGAGAAAAGAGCTGGCCAATAGTAGAGGGTGGGGGCGTGGCCAAACGCTCCGGTCTCGCTCTGAGCCCTCAGCTGATCCATTTCCTTGTTTTTGCACGGGGGGAGAGATTTGAAGCGTTCCATTGAAAAATAAACACATTTCCACAGAAAATAAAATTAAACCACTGCTATTCAAAGGTCCAGAGGCTCAGATAAAGGACTTCCGAGCCTAGAAACACTCGGACGTGCCTCCAGGCAAATAAAAAAACGCATTTCGCATTGCCTAGCGCATTCGCAGTCCAAACTCTCTGGGCGTGATTTACAGAGACGCTGAGTACAGACAGACGGCGGTGGAACTGCATTTGCATTTCTTTTTTCGATCTGACGTCAATAAGGTGCCTTGTTCAAAATCGCCCGTTTGAGCTCCGATTTTTTGTAACGCAGAAAAGGATCGCAAATGCTCAGTTTAGACATTTCACAACTTTTAACCATGGGGGGGGGCCTAAACAGGGTAGGGGAGCTCACATTAACGTTCAAAAACCTCAGAAAGTGAAAATTTCATGCCATGGGACCTTTAAACCTTGGACCTGCTCTGGGATTTGGTGGTTCTCAGTGATTCTACAGTGGTGTTTCTGAAGAGCACGTCTCTCTCTCTCTCTCTCTCTCTCTCTCTCTCTCTCTCTCTCTCTCTCTCTCTCTCTCTCTCTCTCTCTCTCTGTGTGTGTGGTCAGGAGCGCCTGGCATCTCTGGACATCTCGTACGTTTTGACCGTGTCTCGGGTCAGTCCTCGCCCATCCTTCTTGCCCTTCTCCAGGTTCCTGCGTGTGCCTATTGATGACTCACTGAGTGATGACCTGCTGCCCTGGATCCCCCAGGCCCTTGGCTTCATTGGTACAGTCTCCTCTCGCTCCTTCCTCTCCTTCTCGCCACCCCCCCCCACTCTCTCTCTCTCTCTCTCTCTCTCTCTCCTTCTCTCTCCCTTTATCGTGACTCCTGACTGTTGCTCTCTCTCCTCAGATACAGCCCTCACCTCCATCCCTCTCTCCCCTCTCCTCCCGTTCTGTTCTCTCTCTCCTCAGATACAGTCCTCTCCTCTCTCTCTCCTCCCTCTCTTCTCTGATTCTCTGTTCTCTCTCCTCCCTCTCTTCTCTGACTCTCTGTTCTCTTTTCAGATACAGCTCTCTCCTCTCTCTCCTCCCTCTCTTCCCTCTCTTCTCTGACTCTCTGTTCTCTCTCTTTTCAGATACAGCTCTCTCCTCCCTCTCTCTGCTCCCTCTTCTCTGATTCTCTGTTCTCTTTCTCTTCAGATGCAGCTCTCTCCTCTCTCTCCTCCCTCTCTTCTCTGACTCTCTGTTCTCTCTCTCTTCAGATACAGCTCTCTCCTCTCTCCTTCCTCTCTTCTCTGACGCTTTGTTCTCTCTCTTCAGATACAGCTCTCTCCTCTGGTGCCTCCGTCCTCGTTCACTGCGCGGCAGGTATCTCTCGCTCGCCCGCTCTCACTGTAGCGTACATCATGCACCGGATGGGCCTGGACCTAGACCACGCCTACAGGTGAGGCCATGCCCACTTCCATTCATCATTATTATATACCACTACACTAGATAGGTGAAGAGGAGATGGAGAGGCAGAGGGGGCTAAAGCTTTTGCTGCTGTGGTGGAGAGAAAACAGAGAGGTGATTGGTTCAGAAGCAAAAGGTAGTGGACTGTGATTGGCAGATGGGAAGACATGCATGTCTTTATTGGATTTTGCTTGTATTTGCTAACTTATTATTTTGTTTGGTACCAGCTTTTGGCAAGTTGTTTCTGAATTTCTAACGTATGGACTAAATGTGTTGCCTGACGCGGCGGCAATCCCTGAACCCGGTGGTGGCCACCGGAAGTAAGGGCTGAAGAACGAGTCTTATCGGGCCTTGTTGGCTCATGGGACTCCTGAGGCAGTTGACAGGTACAGTTGACAGGGGCCAAGCGTGCTGCAGCCCAGGAGGGGCTTAGGAGGGGGAAGCAGTGCTTCACCAACACTGTTTACGGTGTGAGTGGAGAGCTGTTGACCTCAACTGGGGATGTTGTCATACAGTGTTCTGGCTGTGAGAGAGTGCAGGCGTGTCTCTCTTTCCTCCTTATCTCCTGCTCTGTTGTGTGCGTGCCTCTCTTGTTTTTTGTCGTTTTTCTTGCTTTTGGAGCAGATTTTCCTAAATCCTAAAATATGGATGTTATAAGCTGGACCCTCAGCGCAATTGATACACTTTTTTCATGGAGGAGTACCGCTGCGGGAGAAGCGGTGTGTCCCGATGGTACTTTTGTTGCTGGATATGCGAGGGACTCGTATTATACATGGCAAGTCGTATGTCTAGCACCTATGTACCTGGAGGGCGTGGAGGACATTTACGTATTCGGATTTCTGATAGCTGGACATCTGTTGATTGGGATTCTCCATGATCTATCGCAAAATTTGCAAGATGGCAGCAAGTAAGGAGTCCCCTAAGCTGTCTGCAGTAATCTCGCACCACAGCGGAGCAGTGGAGAATCTCGTGAAAGGAGTTCATCAGAAAGTGGTACAGGTTGAGGACCATTTAGAAGGGTTCCAACCGAAGGAAACATCTCGACGTTTGGATACCATCACAAGCATGCTGACAGTTTAGAAACAATGCAGCGCAGTCTGTGCTCCAAGAGGAACTGTCGAAGTCTTTAATGACTGAATGGTGACATGAAGATGGGGGTCTGGCAGAACCGGGGTTCCAGCTAAATTGCTTGCTCTCCTGGGTCTCTAAAATGTATTTCATTATGCTAAATTAATTGCCCCTGTAACAATCTGTCTCCTGTGAAAATCTGACTCCGACGGGTTATCTGTGTTTTGACTTGGCTTCCTTGCATGAATACTCCCAAGGTCACAGATGTGGCTTGTTATCACGGCACTCTACAAAAACATTGGCACACTATTCGGACACACTGACATGTATTAAGTAAACATGTCGCCCTGTCTATTTTTAGGAATGTCTGCTTCTACTTCAGTTTTCAATCATTTTAATTGATTTCTGATCTGCTCCCTTTCCCCACCCTTCCGTTTGTCGCCAAAGAAAAAACACTGTATGTTACCTGTCCAATTGTTTTTCTGTCATTACATGTTGTGAATAATTGTCATTGATTGTAATTGCGTCTTTTCCACTCTGTATCTCCGAGTCAGCGGTGCACACATGCATGTGGCCCCTCCCCTAGCCGCTCTATCAGTATCCTGCTTGGTTAGCGGGGAAACGAAATTTCTAATTTACTCTATGTACATGTACATATGGTTTTTTGACAATAAAGCAAACTATGAACTATACTTTGAGGATCTCCTCAATCCCACCGTCACAGCTTCTCAGGAGGAAGCAGAGGCTGGAAACTCGAAGGCGGTCTCGTCTAGCCTGTTCACAAACATCACCACTTACAAGTGAACAGGCTAATAATAATAGGCGCGCAGTGATACGACTCACGAGAAAATAGCACCAAGCGATTTAAAGGGATATGCCACCCCCAGGTCAAATTTGGGCATCTCCCCACAGTCCAGAGACTAAAATAAGTGGTGGAAAGCGTTTTCCTGCTCACCCAGCCATTGTCTGAGTCTGTCGCCACTGACCGCCGCGGTATCTGCAGCTCCTCCGCCTTAGACTGGAGTCTAACGTCGCCAGAGAAAGATTTCGGCCAAAAGGAATTAATTTGCTCGATGCGTTTCCCAATTACTTTCTGTGTAGTGCGCATTCATATCGAGTGCAAATAAATGTGCAAATCAACACGGAGAGCTTGCCTTGGTCATTTTGGGTGGAAACTATTTTCCAGTGCGGAAGAATAAAGCCGAATCACGCAGCACGCTGCCAGGGGAATCCCTGTTACGCACCAGGAAGGGAGTTCCCCTGTTGCACAGCGTGGTGCGTGATTCGCCTTTATTCTTCCGCACTGGAAAATAGTTCCCACCCAAAATGACCAAGGCAAGCTCTCCGTGTTGATTTGCACATTTATTTGCACTCGATATGAATGCGCACTACACAGAAAGTAATTGGGAAACGCATCGAGCAAATTAATTCCTTTTGGCCGAAATCTTTCTCTGGCGACGTTAGACTCCAGTCTAAGGCGGAGGAGCTGCAGATACCGCGGCGGTCAGTGGCGACAGACTCGGACAATGGCTGGGTGAGCAGGAAAACGCTTTCCACCACTTATTTTAGTCTCTGGACTGTGGGAGATGCCCAAATTTGACCTGGGGGTGGCATATCCCTTTAAACTTCTGATTTTTTCGTGTGCAACTGTTTTGTGATGCAAATATATCTCTTTTTGGACAAATATTATTTTGAGAAGAAAAACAAGCTTTATTAACTGTCCCCGCTAACTTGCCGGACCTACTTTCGTCAGCACCAGAACCGGGGCAGAACTCGGCTCAAAGGACACTGTTAGGGGTAAGCCAGTGTTATGCACAACACTGCTGAAGGGGATGCTATACAGATTCACATCAAAATACCCGAACTATCCCTTTAAGTCTCTGGATGTTGTGGGGCTGTCTTGTCTGACATGTCTCTGCAATATCGTGTGGTGGTCGGGGACAGTACCTCTGGACTGGCAGACCGGGGTGGTGGTCCCTCTGTTTAAGAAGGGGGACCGGAGGGTGTGTTCCAACTACCGGGGAATCACAATCCTCAGCCTCCCCGGTAAGGTCTGTTCCAGGGTATTGATGAGGAGAATCCGACTGATGGTCGAACCTTGGATCTAGGAGGAGCAGTCTGGGTTTCGTCACGGCCGTGGAACACTGGACCAGCTCTATACTCTCCATCGGGTCCTCAAGGCTTTATGGGAGTTTGCCCAGCCAGTCCACATGTGCTTTGTGGATCTGGAGAAGGCATTCGACCGTGTCCCTCGTGGGGTCCTGTGGAGAGTGCTATGGGAGTATGGGGTCCGGGGCTTTTTGCTAAGGGCTGTCCGGTCCCTGTATTGCATTCCTGGTAGTAAGTCGGACCTGTTTCCGGTGCATGTTGGACTCCGCAAGGACTGCCCTTTGTCACCGGTTCTGTTTATTGTATTTATGGACAGAATTTCTAGATGCAGTCAAAGGCCAGAGGGGATCCAGTTTGGGGACCACAGGATCTCATCTCTGCTGTTTGAAAATGATGTTGTCCTGATGGCTTCATCGAACTGGGACTTCCAGCGTGCACTGGGGCGGTTTGCAGCCGAGTGTGAAGTGGCTGGGATCAGGATCAGCTCCTCCAAATCCAAGGCCATGGTTCTCAACTGGAAAAAGATGGCTTTCCCTGTCCGGGTGGGTGGAGAGTCCTTTGCCTCAAGTGGAGGAGTTCAAGTATCTCGGGGCCCTGTTCACGAGTGAGGGGAGGATGGAGAGTGAGATTGACAGGCGGATTGGTGCAGCGTTGACAGTGATGCGGTTGCTGTACCGGACTGTTGTGGGGAAGAGGGAGCTGAGGAAGGGGCTATACTCCAAGCCCCTCCCATGTAACTGAGCTCCTCACCAAGCCGCTGCTCCTCCATGTTGAGAGGAGCCAGCTGAGGTGACTCAGGCATCTGTTCCGGATGCTTTCTGGACGCCTCCCTCGGGAGGTGTTCTGGGCATGTCCCACTGGGAGGAGGCCCCGGGGAAGACCCAGGACACACTGGAGGGACTATGTCTCCCGGCTGGCCTGGAAACACCTTCCTCCAGGAAGTGGGGGGTGAAGGAAGTCTGGGAGTCCCTGCTTAGACTGTTGCCCCCGCGACCTGGCCCTGGATAAGCAGAAGAAAATGGATGGACGAATGGACTAAATGAACATACATTTAGTCTGCCAAGTGTTAATATAATAAAATATATGTCTTTGTTCTGTTGTTTACTCTTGACAGAAATATACAAAATCCTGCTCATCGTCTAGCCTCCTTGCTTTATTATAGGAACTAGAAGGATGGAACTGTAAAGCCACTATGTAACTTTTATGATGGAGGGTCCACCACATTTTGTCTCCATGGAGACTCCCCTGGAATGTTCCTCAATATGGCATTAAACTTGTGTATCTTGCTTTTATCCAATTATAACAGTTTTTATTGCTATACCAAGCCAATGAAAACTGTGCCTTCTGTAGACTCTTGACTTGCTGCTTGATCTGATGTCCTTGTTTGTAATGTCAAAAGTATCAAAAATCTGATATTAATCAATACTAAAACTAGTGTTGAAACTAGATCCTTATTTGAGCAGGTATCGATACTAAAATCATAGCACATAGACTAGTACACGTCCATGGAGCACTATGGAACCTACCTTTACTACTGAGACAGATATAATGACACATGGGAATCGAAAATAATGTTCCATTTAATGTGGAAAATCACAGTATATTGTCTCAAGTAAGAGGGTTTCTTTATTATCATTGTGGTATCAGTCTATTGTTTAGTATCAAAATCAAGTTTGAAATTTTAGTATAGTAGTATTTTAGTATAATGACAAATCTAGACAAACAGGAGGCAGACCCTTTACTAGAAAGTTATAATGTGCACTATATCATTTGTTTTTCATATTTTGGTTATATAATATTTTTTTTAAATTTCATTATTGTATGTTCACAGGTTTGTGAAGGAGCGCAGACCCTCCATCTCACCCAACCTGAACTTCCTGGGTCAGCTGCAACACTTCCAGAACACCCTGAAGCTGGGGGCCCCTCTGTGCCAGGCCCCCAAAGAGCCCATGGACCCTTCACCTTCAGCATCTACCGCCAGCACCCAAGTTTCCACCGATCACCACAAGGACCAGCCTCCCACAACAGCAGCAGCACCCACAGGACCCCCCTCCAACCACAGACTGCCCAAGTCGCTCAGCCTCAATCTGCATGGACACAACCATAATTTATGCCAGAAAAGTCTACGGGAAAAACGCCAAAGCCTGACTCTGTCCCTGACCCCCATAAACCAGGGGCCCCCCAGTGTCAGCACGGACCCCCCCTCGCCTGCAGAGAGAGGCCCCCAGCACACGCAGCAGGTCCCGAGGTGTCCCAGGGGCGAGCACAAGGAGGCGCTGCTGTCCCCCCTCAGCCTGACCCTGAACCGACTGCTCTCTTGGGGGGAGAGAGTCCTGCTGGCGGCCCCTGTGCGCATGGGCCAGCCCGCTCTGCCGTACAGCTGCTAGAAAATTCTAACAGAAATATGACTTATTTATTTATTTATCTGATGTGATGGGCTGCACAATACATCGCAATCCAATCCAAACTTTGAGTTGCAGCAGCATTTAAATCACAAAGGCTCCAGTTATTTAGACATGAGAGGAGGGTGGAGCATTCAGAAGATACAATATTTACTTTGGAATTGTTACTTTGCATCTGATGTCATCAACATTCCCTGGGGGTTTGATGCTAACTGTAGGCACTGCTTTGTCTGGAGCTGTTACTCAAGTTAGATTATAATAGATTTATTGTGACACAATCTGACAGAAAAGGCTGACTGAGCTGGAACTACTGCAGGTGAGCTGTCCCTCTCAAGTAACAGTACAGTCACCAGATTGCAGATCACGTCAGTCTATAGACCCTCTGCTTCAGTGCACACCATCGCTGGAAGAACTCTCAAAGAATCACCTTAGTTTAGCTTCGCTCCTTTTCCACTTCTCTTCTTCTTTCAGCGACCTCAAAAACGGACTTTCTTTTGCAGCTAAGTGGATTCTTGTTTCTCATCACAACAAACTTTGTGCTAATTGCGAGGAATCTACAGTTGGAAAAAGCCACTAACAACTGCTGTGTTGGTTGAGTAAACGGCATCTTGCATCTGTGGAATGTACGAGAGGCTTACGTAAACCACGTAATCCCAGCGCGCCGGCAAGTCAGTTAGGCTAGAAGCGTAGGGAGTTTGATTGACAACCTAACAGCCAATAGATAACTTTGTAGCCTATTGGCTAATGTTTATCTGGCCCCACCACGTCCATAGTTGATGGATTTCATTCTTTTCTTTTTTTTTTTTTGGTCTTCATAATTTCAAGGCTGCTGCATCTCTGTAATGCTATCATTGATAATTTGAAACAAAAAAAAATCCTCCATACAACCGTTCACTGCAAATATTAATAGCTTGCCTCGGATCCAGAACACACACTTGTTCAAAACATTGTGTAGATGTGAGTCTTCAGTGAATCTCGCAGAGTTCACATGGGTGTGATTGACAGGTGGATGAGCCATTCAGAGACACACATGGTCCATCTGTATCAAAAAAAAAGTGTCTACTCACGGGAAAAAGGAAAAGACAAAACTATCACAGGGGATTGAAAAACATGGTGGATTTCTGTAGAATCAAAGAATCACTAAACTCATATACCTTTCTTTGTAAATGATTGTAAATGATGGTGACCAATGAGCTTCATTTCACACTGGTCACTGGTCATTTGATTGGACGGTCGTGTTTGATCCTGGCTTGAGGTGCGATGGAGAGTGTTGATCAGACTCATATATCAATATTTTCTTACAGGCAGGTTCATTGCTTTTCCAACTGTCCTCAGTTTGTATCATTATGAAAGCCATGGATTGAAATATCTCTACAAACATGTTCTGAAATGTCCCGTACAGTGTGCACTAAAACATCACAAAATTCATTGCAATAGTTATACAGAAAAACTACACTTCTATTTTCTTTTATTTTTTTGTTTGTTCTTTTTGCCAATTGTGCAGCTCGAACTTGATGAGAAATGAGATTGAGGGCAGAGTGAAAATGGACTTGAACAATTTGCTGTTAAATAATTCAGTTGTAAGGGTTAAAACCTGGTTTATGGTTAGAGGTCCACTATTGTACAAGCCCTAATGAATCTAATGCTCTCTGTCCTCCATTCAACTTTGCTACAATGAAATTGTACCACATGAACATGGTCTGTTTGAACCTGAGTGACGAATGTTATAAGGGTGTTTGAGACCAGGGATATGTGTGACCATGGACCAGACCGCTGTGAGCACATGGCCTTTTCAATACTGCACTGCAGAAAGTCTATGTTTTTCACTAGATATTATTATTGTTAAGTTCAAGCATATAAATATAATAAAACACCAAACCTGAATCTAAGTCCTCCTTTTTCCTGCTGAACTCCTGACTGCCCCCTGCTGCCCTGTGCCTACTGTTTCTGTCGAAACATGCATGTGTATGATTCCTGGGTAAATGACAGAGTTACGTATATGATGTATATGACGTATGGCAAAAGGAGAAATTCAGAAATTTTTAACTGGACAAAGTTTATTTGGTGGAATACGTTTCACAGCTCATCCAAGCTACTTCTTCAGTTCTGGCTAGAGTGCTGGTGGGCATTGCTTATACCTAGCTGCAGGGAGGAGCTAATTACAATAAAATTACTATGAAACTATCACACCTATTTGTTTTCAGTTTCGGTGTGGGCTCTTGTTAGCGTAGACACTCAGAACCATAATGGGTGTTTTCACCCCTCTGGACGTGACATGGCTAACCCTATTGTTTTTTTGGTTTGTTTTGATTTAGGTTTGAGGATAGAGTTATAGATGAGAGACAAATCATGTCTGAGACCTCCATGTCTGTTCAAGGAAGGGTTCTCTTTCTTGACAAAAATAGCCTCTTTAACTCCCCTCAAACCATTTCTTTTCTCTGGCTAAGATCTGTACTTCACTGTCCTCAAAGGAGTGGCCCGTGGCTTCTAGGTGGAGATGTACGGCAGATGACGGTCCACTCTGGCACGCCCGTCTATGTTGTAATGTAATATAGGTATCAGCGCTACATTGGAGAAACAAAATAGCCAAAACTAGGGACTGCAGATGGAAATTAGCTATAGTCTGGTACAAAGCATCTCTTCATTGATTTTGATTAATGCTCCTGTACATGTTCCCTGTCAAATAAATCAAATAAACTAAACTAAACTAAACTAAACTTCACAAGAGATTGTACCAACATAGACAGGAGTGCCAGAGTGGACCTTCATCTGCCATACATCTCCACCTGAGATGTCTGAGGTCTCAGACATAGTTTGTTTCTCATCTATAACTCTATCCTCAAACCTAAATTAAAACATACAAAGAAAACAATAGGGCTAGCCAGGTCAGGTCCAGGTGTGAAAACACCCATTATGGTCCTGAATGACTATGCTAACAAGACCCCACACAGAAACTGAAAACAAATAGGTGTGATAGTTTCATAGTAATTTCATTGTAGTTAGCTCCTCCCTGCAGCTAGTTATAAGCAGTGTCCACCAGCACTCTAGCCAGAACTGGATAAATTAGCTTGGATGAGCTGTGAAACATATTTGACCAAATAAACTTTGTCCAGTTGACAAATCGAATTTCTCCTTTTGCCATGGATTCTACCTGGATGACTGAGGGATTCTTCACAAAACCTATATTAACCTATATATTGGTGAAGAAGGCTCAACAGCGGCTGTACTTCCTGAGGAGGTTGAGGAAAGTTGACATGCTGCCCAAAATCCTCAGCAACTTCTACAGCTGCATCATTGAGTCCATCCTGACCAGCTGCATCACTGTGTGGTACGGCAGCACTACTGTGAAGGACCGCAAACGCCTGCAGAGAGTGGTTAAGACGGCCACAAAGATCACCAGGACTTCTCAACCATCTCTGCAGAGCATCTACAACCGCAGAGTCCGCAAGAGAGCTGCCTCCATCATCAGAATCAGAATCAGAAAGATTTTTATTGCCATTGTCAAGTGAACAGAGTTCACAAAACTAGGAACTTGTCTCGGTGATAAGGTGCAAACATAAAACACTAAATAATAATAGTAATAACTAGAGTATAGACACTAAATAATAATAATAACTAAAATATAGAAGCTCTTCACGGGTGTAAGAGCACGCAAACGCACGATTAACGCACAAAAACAGACAAAAACACACAGCACCAAACACCATGGCAGCCGTACGTGGCGCCATCTTGAAAGCATCACAAAGACCCCACATCAAAGACCCCAACCACCCCCAACATGGACTATTCACACTCCTACCTTCAGGCCAGAGGTACAGGAGTGTGAAAAACAAGACTACTAGACTCAAGAACTCTTTCTTCCCAACTGCTATCAGACTCTTGAACCGCTGAGCAATAGCCCCCCCTCCTGGACACTGATTGACCTATACTTTGCACACGAGTAATTTCCACTATTATTGACCAACTGTTAAGATAATCTGTCAGATTACAGCAGCACATGTAACAGTTCAAATGTTTACATTTTCTGTTTGCACGACATCAACCATATATTCGGTAAAGATATATACTTTATACTTTTTATACTTTTTTACATGGTTCTCTTATCTTATTTATCTATTTAAATTTTTTTGCATGCTCTTGGCATCCAAGGTGGGCAGCAAAGTAAGAATTTCATTGTACAGGGAAACATATTTCTTTACTGTGCATATGACAATCTTGAATCTTGAATCTATGACGTATATGTACACTGTATACCTTTGTATGACCTGCTATTTTACATGCTGTTTATTTATGTCACGTGACACGTGTTTTGTCACTCAATAAACTCAAATGCTCTTCCAACCCTATGTGTCCACCTCTGAAGACCACCGCTCACACAGACACACACCCAGGCCTAGGTCAGCACTGACAGGGTCAGTAAGGACAGGGTCAGTAGGCCAGATGAGTGTACATTGTACAGTCAGAATAAACAGAATTAATTATCCTGTATTTATCCCTGGAGGGAAATATATTCTCTGCATTTCTCCCATTCTTTCAGGACGCTAGGGACCCATCTCCATGATCTTATTACTAGGCTTTGTCAGGACCTCTGCTGGAGGTTTTTACCTATGGAGCATGTTTTTGTGTTGATGGGGGAAACCGAAGTGCCCGGAGAAAACCCACCCAGACGGGACGCAAACTCCACACAGAAAGGCTTCGGCGACCCGGGGACCTTCTTGCTATGAGGCGTGAGTGCTAGCCACAGCCGGCGCCACGAGGGGGCGTTTGGGGGCGACGCCCCCTCACGTCATCAGTCCCGCCCCCTCAGGTGAGAGTTGTAAAAGAAAAAGGAAATTAAAATAAATACTGCAAAAATACTAGCCCACGCTATTCAGCAATATAAATGAGTTAAAACATAGATCAAATTAATTATTTTTAAAACAAACGGATACGGCAATTGTTCAAAGCGATTTGATAGGCTGAGGGTTGCGCCGCGCACCGCACAACTTGCGCGGGATATGGTTGCTAGGCTTCATTGTAGTGGAAGTGGATTAAATGATGGATATACGAATGTGGATTAAACCTAGTAAGATTCCTCCAGAGGATCCGAGACCTTGTTCACCAGCACCACCCGACACAGCCTTACAGACTTCTTCAGCGGAGCATCCAACCGAAGGCTTCAACTTTTCTGAGGTAGGCTAGCTTCTAGTTCCTACACAGTATTTTATGTTAAGGTGTGGACTTTATAGTGAGAGAAAAGTTATGTGTTGTTATAAATATATGTGTGGTGGAGTGCTATGTGGCGTTAATGTACTGTCTCTTGGCGTTGCTCAGATCACTTGTTGGCTTGGTTTTGTGGTATGCAGGAGATCACGAGGGTCTACGTTCAAATAATAATAATTTAAAAAAAACTCTCATCACTTTTTACTCTTAGCCAGTCTCTTACAAAGGTGTAGTCTAAATACACGAGCGCGCCTGACCCATTACACACGCGAGCGAGGAGCGAACTTTGTTGTGGGATGTATGTGTACGTGTGTGCGACGCGACCCCGCCCCCTCTGATAAATTCATCGCCCCCCCTATCACAGCCGGCGCCACGAGGGGGCGTTTGGGGGCGACGCCCCCTCACGTCATCAGTCCCGCCCCCTCAGGTGAGAGTTGTAAAAGAAAAAGGAAATTAAAATAAATACTGCAAAAATACTAGCCCACGCTATTCAGCAATATAAATGAGTTAAAACATAGATCAAATTAATTATTTTTAAAACAAACGGATACGGCAATTGTTCAAAGCGATTTGATAGGCTGAGGGTTGCGCCGCGCACCGCACAACTTGCGCGGGATATGGTTGCTAGGCTTCATTGTAGTGGAAGTGGATTAAATGATGGATATACGAATGTGGATTAAACCTAGTAAGATTCCTCCAGAGGATCCGAGACCTTGTTCACCAGCACCACCCGACACAGCCTTACAGACTTCTTCAGCGGAGCATCCAACCGAAGGCTTCAACTTTTCTGAGGTAGGCTAGCTTCTAGTTCCTACACAGTATTTTATGTTAAGGTGTGGACTTTATAGTGAGAGAAAAGTTATGTGTTGTTATAAATATATGTGTGGTGGAGTGCTATGTGGCGTTAATGTACTGTCTCTTGGCGTTGCTCAGATCACTTGTTGGCTTGGTTTTGTGGTATGCAGGAGATCACGAGGGTCTACGTTCAAATAATAATAATTTAAAAAAAACTCTCATCACTTTTTACTCTTACCCAGTCTCTTACAAAGGTGTAGTCTAAATACACGAGCGCGCCTGACCCATTACACACGCGAGCGAGGAGCGAACTTTGTTGTGGGATGTATGTGTACGTGTGTGTGCGACGCGACCCCGCCCCCTCTGATAAATTCATCGCCCCCCTATTATTTTATGTCTGGCGCCGGGCCTGCCCCCTATTATTTTATGTCTGGCGCCGGGCCTGGTGCTAGCCACTCAGCCATCGAGCCGCCCAACGGACAAACGGACAAACGGACTAGTCGTTAACGCTCAGTGAGCTCGGGCTCCCCCCGTATGTGTGCGTGTGTGTGTGTGCGTGTGTGTGTGTGTGCGTGTGCGTGTGTGTGTGTGTGTATGTGTGTGTGTGTGTGTGTGTGTGTGTGTGTGTGTGTGCGCGCGCGCGCACATCTCTGTAGTAGATTTGACACACACACACACACTTTTGTTTTCGCGCGCGCTCTGGGCGCGTGCACATCACAGGTGTATCTCCGCAGGTATGCGGTCTAACAGGTCTGTGTGTGGGATAGTGAGAGGAAGCAGCTCCACAAAAACACTCAAAACTCATACTCACTCCAACTATGTCCTTCCGTCTGCGCTAGTCTCGGACTTCACTGAGAGCGTCTGTGTTCACAGGAGTCAGGACAAGACAGTAAGTTTATTTTCTCTTTGATATTCATGTCGACAAATGCTGAAGTGACCTCCTCTGTTCCTCCCTGTAGTGCGCGCCCTCGCAGCGGGAGTAGTGTGGACCGCGCTGGGCCTGCTGCATTGCGCCTGGTGCTCGGTGCTCCAAAGACACGCTCCAGGTACAGCCTCTGCCCCTGCCCTGCCCCTGCTCGGATTTAAGTAAACTGTTTAGCACAGTAGTTGAGTGAATGGATGAATTACCTGATTTCGTGCGTGTGGGCGTTTGTTTCGCCAGCAGACGACGTAGTTCTTCAGTGTATATAAGAACTACACTGATCAGTGAAGCGCGCACAGTCCTGAAAAACCTGTTCCCGGACCTCCATGTGCGTTTATTCTGACAGACTTTAAAGGTCCTGTTATGACTTTGTGAGCCTTAAAACATGCTCTAATGTAGTTTTCTCATCAAAACTCTCTTGTTTTGTTTCATTCACACATGTTTGAGTAACCCTTTATTATTAGTATGTCCTACATCCCCAAAGCTTAAAATACTCTGTTCCACCCTGTGATGCCATTAGGTGGAAGTTTTTAAGTTCACAGCTACTTTCTACCTTTTGTTCTTTAGAGATGGAAATTCCAACAGATTCCGACAGAAGAAGTGCAGGGTCTTTGTTAAATATGTGTGAATGAAACAACACACAACTCCAGGTCTGTTTGTGATGAGGAAATGTCATTAGAACAGATCAGAAAATGTGTAATATGGGCACTTTAAACGCTCCTGTGTGTGTGTGTGTGTGTGTGTGTGTGTGTGTGTGTGTGTGTGTGTGTGTGTGTGTGTGTGTGTGTAGCGGGCCCCGGTGAGCTGACCCTGACCCCTCCAGAAGCCAGTTCGTTCCTGTCCCGCTCTCTGCTCTACAACAGCTGGGACTTTGAGCTGGTGGTGCAGGGGAACCTGGAGAGGGAGTGCATGGAAGAGGTGTGCAGCTTTGAGGAGGCACGCGAGGTTTTCGAGAACCCCACCGACACGGTAACAACCACGACTGTGTGTGCAGACTCCCTCAGTCTTCCAAGTAGAATCTATGGCAAAAGGAGAAATTCAGTTTGTCAACTGGACAAAAGTTTATTCAGCTCAGAACTGAAGAAGCAGCTTGGATGAGCTCCGAAACGTATTCGACCAAATGAACTTTTGTCCAGTTGGCAAACTGAATTTCTCCTTTTGTCAACCACTACTGTGTCAGATGCCCTCCCATCCTCCTGTCCCTGTGTGTCAAATGCTCTCCCTGCCCTCCTGTCCTCAACCCAAAACATGCTCCAAGTAAAAATCCTCCAGCTTAGGTCCTGACCAAGCCTCCTTCTTCTTCTTCTTCTTCTTCTTCTTCTTCTTCTTCTTCTTCATCTTCTTCTTCTTCTTCTTCTTCTTCTTCTTCTTCTTCTTCTTCTTCTTCTTCTTCATCTTCTTCTTCTTCTTCTTCTTCTTCTTCTTTCATTTTTCAATACTCTCCTAGTTACTGTTTCTTATTATTACTTATTATATCAGACTGTTTTATCAGACCACTGTATGGTCCTAACGTGCAATATCGTTTTTCAATACTCTCCTTGTTACTGTTTTATTATTATTAACCCTACTTATTCTATTATTACTTATTTTATTATTATTATTATTATTATTATTATTATTACTTATTTTTATGCCATTCTTGCCTGCATGCACTTTTCTTTCTTGTTCAAACTGTCCCTACCTGGAGCTACTGTGACAAGTAAATTTCTCCTGCGTGAGATCAATAAAGTCTTATCTTATCTCTTCTTCTTCTTCTTCTTCTTCTTCTTCTTCTTCTTCTTCTTCTACTTCTTCTTCTTCTTCTTCCTCTTCTCCTTCTGTGTGTCAGATGCTCTCCCTGTCCCTGTATGTCAGATGGCTTTTGGACATTTGGTACAGAACTATATAATAGTCTTAATATAAGTGTAAATATTGATCATAGAAATGTCTTTGTCTTGTTTTAGGAGCTGTTTTGGAAGACCTACTCTGCAGGTAAAATACACTTGAGAGGATTAAAGAGGCACAAGGTCAGCTCTGGACCCCCTTGAAAATGAGATGGGACATCTCAAGGGACATTCCAATAAAATAAATAAATCTGAGGCTGCTTGTCTCATGAAGATGTTATTGCCATGCCTGGAATGTTACACACTATGGCATTAATCACGTGTGTTTTATTGCTACTAAATGCTTTGAAAAACACTGACCTATAACTTGGTAGTGCCACCTGCTTGTTTCCATGTATGTGTAACACTTGAACATTTAAGACAACTTGATAACATCTTTATGGAGACAAGCAGGTGTCAACACCAATCCAGAAAGTTACAGGTCAGATCTTTGGAGAGGCGGGAATTTACGTTGCCCAAGATATTCTTTTAGAAATCTGTAACTGAAATACAGAGTTGTTAAGTTTAGTGTCATAACATCTCCATGGAGACAAGCAGGCAGTGGACATTCCACCAGAAATTAGTTAGTGGAGTTAAAAAAAAAACAAAAACTTATTTTTTACTCCCTTTACCTATTTACTTAATCTATTGTACTCCCTTTACCTGTGAGAGCTGTGTAAAAGTGATTGTGGTGAAAGCTCAGAATGCATAAGGGAAGTGAGGAAGAACTTTGGACCACTGCAAACCCTTTATAATGAACTAGTTCTGTTTTTCATGTTTTTAAGATGTAAAAATCAAGTACAGTGCCTCCATCAAAAGTATATTTATTTATTTCAAATGTAAGTAAGTGTTCATCTGTTATTTAAAGGAACTGTGTGTAAGATTTTCATTTTAAATTTCTTAAACCTGACTGACCTCTCTGTGTCTCTAGATATGATGTAAACATGTTAAAATACAGCTTTTACTGATAACTATTGTAATGCTGGTTTATTCTTAGTTACAAAAACATTAGACATGATGGAGCAGTTGTTTGTTATAATTTGGTGTTTGGTTTCAAGACGATTATCCAATCAGAAAGCAGAATGAGCCTCACGTGAGTCTCTCATTTGGGTTGTCAGTGTTAAAGGAAAAGTAACAGGAAAAGTAACAGTATGTGTACAAATTGTATTCGAACCCCTACTCTTACCAGATGAACACATTAACATTAAAGGAAAAGTAAAGTTTTTTACAATTTGAGCCTTATTTCGGTAATAAAACAAGTTGTTTTACTCACCCATATCACTTTGGTGTCATATGGAGCATTTCCGGAGATGTTTTAGATTAGCGTTAAGCTAACGCCGTTAGCCTAGCGCGACTTATAGCCATAGCTCGGGGCATTCCCCGAGCATGTAATATGCCCCGTGCGGGCTTCAAATAACATAAACTTTAGCAATTTTCAAATCATAGAAGCTCGATGTCTTTAGTCTACGATTTCGTTTGGTCAAAAGTGGCCTGTAATTCGAGATTTAGCCATAGTTTTGAGTAGATGAGGATGCCAGTGCGCATGCGTGGAGTGTGCTCTCAGCTCCCGGGACCCAAACATGGAACGCATAGCTGTAAACTATGGATAAATCTCAGATTACAGGCCACTTTTGATTCAAACGAAATCATAGACTAAAGACATCAAGCTTCTATGATTTGAAAAGTGCTAAAGTTTGTGTTATTTGGAGCCCGCACGGGGCATATTACATGCTCGGGGAATCCCCCGAGCTATGGCTATAAGTCGCGCTAGGCTAACGGCGTTAGCCTAACGCTAATCTAAAACATCTCCAGAAATGCTCCATATGACACCAAAGTGATATGGGTGAGTAAAACAACTTGTTTTATTACCGAAATAAGGCTCAAATTGTAAAAAACTTTACTTTTCCTTTAATGTTAATGTGTTCATCTGATAAGAGTAGGGGTTCGAATACAATTTGAACACATACTGTGATTGTGTCCCTGAGCAAGACGCTTCACCCACATTACAGCACAATTCTGTATGGGTTTGCATTGGCCATGCATTTGCCTGGGAGTAGGGTTGCTGGTTTGAACACAAATGCAAGGCACTTCAGCCACATTACTCACTCACAGTAATGTGGCTGGTTACAGAGTTCTATTTCCATCACATCTCATTCAGAGTAGAGTTCTTAGTGTGAGTGTGTGTTTTGTGCAGGTTATGCTCCTAAAGTGGACGTGTCAGGTCTGGTGGCGGGGATCATGGCTCTTCTGGTTACCGCTGTAATCGCAACTGTTCTGGGTGTGTACTGCTACAAGGCCCGCCACAAGGCTGGACAAGGACAGTAAGAGCGCCCCCTACTCCTCTAACCCACAACCACACACACAGTGTAACATGGGCTCACATCCTACCTAAAGGGGGGCCTAAACCAAATAAACCTTTTTCTGCTGCTAAATAGAGTCCACTCTCCCCTTTAGTCCTCCGCCCCTTGCCCTCATCACAAATGATCTAATACAATATTTTTTACTAAAAATTTTAAATCACAATATTGATCTAATATTGACTGGTCCTCTGACTTGTGTGTTAGAAAACTGCAGTGTCCAAACAAAGCATTTTCATTTGTATAAAAATGACTGCACGACGCTGCTGAATCCTATGTGTATCACTGATTAACAAATGAATTTAGAGGAAGAAGTGCGTGTGGGGATGTACTGGTGGAGGTGAAGATGGGGGTGAATTGTAACATGGGGAATGTATGCTTCACTCCCAACAGAACTGAAACAAAGTGCTGAAAAGTCCAGTTTGCAGAATAGGTCTGATTTAATAGTGAGCTTGTGGAACTAAATGCTAATGAACAATGATCAGGTTCAACATTTTTGTATCTTATTTTTTGTTGTTGTTTGTATATATTTATTTACTTTTAATGATAACAGTCTTTAGAAACCCTATACTATATTTTATTTGCATTCTAAAAGGCGACACGTTACATCAGATCTTGTATGGGTTTTTCACCTTGTTACACTGTTGTTCATCATAAATAAATACTGCTTTTTTGAGTAATCAAGTAACTGTTCTGCATTCGAGGCTAGTGTGCTCAGAAAACATCTAATATCATCTACCCCTAATCCCCCCACTGCTCTGTATGTAGTTGTGAGTCTACACTCAGTGTCATACATGGAGGCTTCAAAACATCCTAAAACTGAGCGTGTGCTATTCTGGTTAACACCTGACCATATCACAAGTGAGATATGGGTCTGGAAACTCGCTTCGAAAAATCCCGTAGCGGAGGTGTGGTTAGCGATTGCCAACGGCCGTTTATTGGGCATTATGAATGTCTATCATTGAGCGTATACGTAAGTCCATAGCCAATCATGTCAGTTGTCAGTTCAAACTACAAGCTTCCGTTTGTCATGTAGTACGCGTCACCGTCTTGCCACACCTCCCCCGCTCTCTGATTGGGGCCCTAAATCTGGGACTCTCGCTTGGACGAGAATTCCCAGGCTAAGCGTGTGCTGCTTGTTACAGTGAAAGACCATGAGGGGGCGGGGCCTATCAGCTCTGCTATTTTGAACAGGAAATCACCTGAATACCTCCAAAGAGGTATTCAGAACTTTCTGACATGTTTTAATATTGTTCCATCATCAAAAACATGTCTGAAGAATGTGTCATCTGTGCATGTTTGAGTAATCTAGCAATCTCTCCCAGGCCCTATTCAAACCCTCCTTTCAGTTAGCAGTAAGATTCTGTACAAGGCTCCGCCCACAAGCCTACGTCACCCATGCTCCCACACTATAATTCTTCATAAATATGCAAAGACATGATACAAAAACCTGACAAAACTGATGTGATGTGCAGTAGTTTTATTAGCAGGATGCACGCTGATTGTGTTGTGATGGTGCTCTGAAGGGGGAGTAACTTAATGGAGGGAGGAAAATAAGGGGAGACTCAGAGCTACATAAACAAAACTGAAACTTATTATTTTTCTGTGTTAGGTCTGTACCACAGGTTACAATGAACAGATCATGCACAACAGTGAACTACTACACATGATAGTTTAAAGGGCCCATATTACACTATTTTCTAATCTGTTATAATATGGTTACCTCCTCACAAACAGACCTGGAGTTGTGTTTTTTTTTTCATTCATGATGTTTGAGTAACCCTTTATTATTAGTCTGTCTACATCTCCAAAGCTCCAAATGCTCTGTTCTACCTTGTGATGTCATGAAGTGGTAGATTTCAAGTTTCAAGTTTCCTTTTAATAATAATAATAATCATAATCATAATCATAATCATAATCATAATCATAATAATGCATCAGCTTTATGGAGACTCAATGATGCTTTACAGATCATTATTCATTGACAAGGTGTGTGGAGTTTAAAAATACAGTGGAGCACTTCCTGTATTACTACACATGTGAATGAAACAAAACGCATCTCCAGGTCTGCTTGTGATGAGGAAACTGATTAAATAAATACCCCCAAAAAAGTATTGTCTCCTCTCACTGACCCCTCTCTTCTCCCTGTGCTCCTCTTCTCTCTCTGTGTGCAGAACTCCGGTGAGGATGGCTGGAGATGGGCGTCCGGCTGCAGAGATGGTGCCCCTGGCTGGAGTCACAGTGTCAGGCTTACCCAGCTACAACGAGGCTTTGACCAGGAGTGGGCAGCATGATGCGCCCCCTCCCCCCTACTCCGGGTAGGTGTTATGCTTAAAAGACACACAGTCTTATTTGAAGGAACTGTGCGTAAGTTTCAGATTTGAAATATCATAAACATGACCAATCTTTGTAATGCTGATTTATTCTTCATATCAAAAATATTGATCATGATGGACCAGTTGTTTATGTTATAGTTTGGCGTTTTAGTTCAAGAAAGCAGAATGACCGTCACATGAGTCTCTCATTTGGGTTGCTAGTTTTAATGCTGAAATTTAAACCTACAGTGCTTCTCTCTGATGTAAATGGTCACTCCCTGAACTCCAGCACCTGCAGACCTCTAGTGGATGCTAGTGCAGCCTCTGCAGCTCAGGGGGGGAATTCTGGAGGTTTTTGTGTGTGTCTTCTATCTGCAGGTTAAGGCACTGGTAACAAACTTAAAACTGTAAGAACACAGGCTACAGCAAGTGTCTTACCAGTATTCTTATTAGAGCTGACGAAGCCTCTCGGATGAGCGGCGAAACGTTTTCAACCAAACAAACTTTGTCCAGTTGACAAATTGAACTTCTCCTTTTATCATGGATTCTACCTGGACGACTGAGGGACTTTTCACGCAACACAGGCTACATAGAAAAAGGAGACATTCAATTTGTCAACTGGACAAAAGGTTATTTGGTTGAATACGTTTCGCAGCTCATCCAAACTGCTTCTTCAGTTCTGGTCAGACATTGGTGGACACTGCCTTATATCTGCCTGAAGGGAGGAGCGAACTGCAATGAAATTACTATGAAACTACTACATCTATTTGTTTACAGTTTCTGTTGGTTAGGTGGGCCTATTAGATATTTTTATTTTTATTTTATTTATTCATTTTATTTCATTCATAAAGTATAAAACGACATCATCAGTGTGATAGCAATACAAAATATTGAATGAAAGGGAGCAGAAAGAAGAGTAATCTTATGTTATCTGCCCCCTTCCTTTTTCCATTACATTAACACCGATAGTGACTATAAAACATTTCATCAATACATTCCATTCCAATCACAATTATTAATCAATTGTATACATAAAGCTTCATTTTTAAACACAATAATTTAGTTTTCTTTTTCATACCGACACATTACACTAGATTTTATGTATTTTTTTGCCATTATTGTACTTGATTCTTTGATTTCTTTGTCAAGATTATTCCATAAACAAACTCCTTTCACAGCAGCGTTTCGCTCCATAACATTGGTTCTGAATCTAGGTTTTTTAAACATGTCAGTTTCTTTTAAATTGTAGTGGCTTGTTCTCATCTCAAACAGTCTTTGAATATTTACAGGTAAAACATTGCACTTTACTTTATACATGACTTTGAGGATACTTAATTCAACAATATCACACATTTTCAACACTTTATGTTGAACAAATAATGGGTTGGATGTCTCTCTATAATGACTGTTGGTGATAATTCTCAAAGCCTTTTTTTGTAAAATAAATAATGGCTGGAGGTAAGTTTTACATGTTGACCCCCAAATTTCCACACAGTACATCAGATATGGTGTGATTATGGAATTTTACAAGGTTAATAATGCTGCACTGTTTAGTGAGAACTTTACTTTATGCAACACAGCAACTCCTTTGGATATTTTGCTTTTGATGTAATTTATATGAGATCTCCAGTTTAGACCTTCATTAATCAAGACTCCTAAAAATGTTGTTTCACTTACTCTTTTAATCTGTATCCCATCTATTTCTAATGATATGTCATCTTTTTTAGTTTTATCATTAAATAAAATGAAATTAGTTTTTTTTACATTAAGAATCAATCCATTTAAATCAAACCAATATTTTACTTTTTTTTTTTTTTTAGCTCTTCGTTTACTCTATTTGTGACCTCTTTTATATCTTTTCAATCAGCAAATAGAATTTTCCCAAGATCAGATACTTAAACAAAATCATTCATATATAAAATAAATAATTTGGGCCCAAGAATCGAGCCTTGGGGCACACCCCATTTGATATCATATCTTTCTGATTCTGTGTCATTGATTTGTACATATTGTTTTCTGTTTTCTAAATAACTCGCTCTCCATTAATGAGCCACCCCACAAATGCCATACTTGTTAATTTTCTTTAGTAATCTTGAATGATTTATGACATCGAAAGCTTTTTTCAATTAATATGCTTAAGAAATAATTTCCCTTGTCAATTTCAGTTGCTATTTTTTCAGTTAGTTTCATTATTGCCATTGTGGTTGAATGTTTTGCCCTAAATCCATACTGATTATCATTTAAGATGTTTTGTTTTTGTAAAAAAAAAAACTATCAAGCCTTATTGCAAACACCTTTTCCAATATTTTTGAAAACTGTAGAAGCAGTGAGACTGGCCTATAGTTTGAAAAGTAGTGTTTATCACCATTAAATGGTGATAAAGCGGTACTATTTTCACTCATTTCATTTTGTCAGGGACAATAAATTGCATATGTATGTGAAAGGTTCAATAACAGATTCGATTATATTTTTCACAATCACCATGTCCAATCCCTCAGTCAGCTGACCTTTTGTTTCCACAGTTTTTTACATTTTTTCTGATTACATTACGTTAGCAAAATATTCACAAAACTCATTTGCAATGTTTTTTTTCATCATATATGTCAGTATTTTTCTTTAAAAAGTAGTGTGGAAAAGGATGTTTCACTGTCTTGCTTATCACTCTATTTATTATTCCCCAAGTTGACATAATGCTATTTTTGTTTTTATTTAGTTGTTCACTGTAATATTCTTTTTTTCTTTTTCTGATAATCCATACTAATTTGTTTTTATATTTTTTATACTTGTCTTCTGCCTCACCTGTTTGTGTTTTCAAAAAACTTGTATACAGATATTTTTTCTTTTTACATGCATTTTTTTTATTCCTTTGGTCAGGGGTCTTCAACGTTTTTCAGGCCAGGGACCCCCAAACAGATGGCGAACTGGGCTAGGGACCCCCTACTATATATACGGCATAGAATTGTGTTTTATATGAAATTGAGCTTAGTGTAATGTATAAACATTGCTACTCTGTTATGGTACATCCAATACAAGGAAATAATACACAGGTTAATACTGTATTTTACACTATAAAATATAAAATTACATTATTTTAAAGTGAAATCAAAAGATTTCGGGACCCCCCTGTTGAAGACCTCTGCCTTTGGTCATCCATGGTTTATCTTCCTGTTTTTGTCGGGAGGTTACTAAAAGGCAATTTTTATTATACAATTTTCTCACTGTATCTGTAAAAGAGTTGTATGCTTGACTGACATCATTGACATAAACTGCATCCCAACTTTGTGTTTTAAGATCATCATTAAGTGCCTTTAGAGCTTTCATTGATCTGTTCCTTGATAGATTTACAGTCTTTCTCAGTTTTATTCTGTGTTGGTATCTAGAAGATGTAAATATGGGTAGAGGGTCACTAATGTCAGTTATTAGGACCCCACTTAATACAATATCTTAATTTATAAGAATGCTGTCAATAACTGTTGCACTTTGTGCTGTAATTCTAGTTGGTTTGTGTATATTAATAGAATTAAACTCAATGAATAGCCCAGGCTATTCATTGAGTTTAAGAAATCAGCTGCTTTTTGGTCTTCCTGGTTTCCCAAGTTAATGTTAAAGGGATCGTGCGTTTTTTTGTTTTTTTTAAAAAATGTGAATTTGTCTGACATCCCCTTCAGCAGTGTCGTGCATTAACACTGACTTACCCCTGACAGTGTCCTCTGAGCCGAGTTCTGCCCCGGTTCTGGAGCTTATGAAAGTAGTTCCGGCAAGTTACCAGTTAATAAAGTTAGTTTTTCTTCTCAAAACAATATTTGTCCAAAAAGTGATATATTTGCGTCACAAACAGTTGACCACAAAAAAGTCAGCGGTCGAAATCGCTTGGTGCTATTTTCTCTCGAGTCGTATCACTGCGTGCTGCTATACACAGCTTACTAAAAAAAAAAATTCTGTTGCAGATGTAATTTCCATAGTTTACATTACATTATTTTCAGTTGTTGTTATTTCATTTACCATTTTGCAGTTTAAATCTGAATGTATATATAATGCCACCCCTCCACCGCTTTTGCTATATATTTCTATTTACTGAGAAAAGCTCATATCCATCCAACTGTACGTCCTTCATGATGTCAGCCCTAAACCATGTTTCTGTGGTTGCAATGACATTGAACTCTTTCTTCAAATTATTCATATATTCTTTTATTTCTGACAATTTACTGTAGAGACTGCGGCTGTTTAAGTGGATGATAGTGAGAGTATCGACTTCAAAGTTTTGATTGTTAAAGGAAAAGTAACGTTATTTCGGTAATAAAACAAGTTGTTTTACTCACCCATAGCACTTTGGTGTCATATGGAGCACTTCCAGAGATGTTTTAGATTAGCGTTAGCCTAGTGCGACTTCTAGCCATAGCTCGGGGCATATAATATATTCCCCGAGCATGTAATATGCCCCGTGCGGTCTCCAAATAACACAAACTTTAGCACTTTTCAAATCATAGAAGCTCGATGTCTTAGTCTACGATTTCATTCGAGTCAAAAGTGGCCTGTAATCCGAGATTTAGCCATAGTTTACAGCTTTGCGTTTCATGTTTGGGTCCCGGGAGCTGAGAGCACACTCCGCACATGCGCACTGGCGTCCTCATCTACTTGAAACTATGGCTAAATCTCGGATTACAGGCCACTTTTGACCAAACAAAATCGTAGACTAAGACATCGAGCTTCTATGATTTGAAAAGTGCTAAAGTTTGTGTTATTTGGAGACCGCAAACATGTGCCCCGAGAACTCACATTATGGAGATCGCAAATCTAAAACATCTCTGGAAGTACTCCATATGACACAAGTGCTATGGGTGAGTAAAACAACTTGTTTTATTACTGAAATAAGGCTCAGATTGTAAAAAAAACGTTACTTTTCCTATAAATTGTTCCTCATTATAATATTCACAAGCCATTGTAATTATATGTTCATTTATTTTTGTATCTAATTCCCGTATATGATTCATATTTGTTTGTTTGATCTAAACTAACACAGTTGAAGGTAACCAATCATATATTTTGACACACTTCACAATTAGACATTTCATTTCGCTAAATTTGGCTATATGATCCACATTCCTGACCTGTATGGCATTCTCTTTTTTGACAAAAATAGCCTCTTTAACTCCCCTCTCAAACCAGGTCTTTTCTCTGGCTAAGATCTGAACCTCACTGTCCTCAAAGGCCAAGCTAGAAGAGAGAACCAAACTTTCACCCGTTCTCGAATCTGCCAGCTGCTGGAAATTTGTTTAAATACCACCTATTTTCATAGGCCCACCTAACTAACAGAAACTGTAAACAAGTAGGTGTGGTAGTATCAGAGTAATTTCATGTAGTTAGCTCCTCCCTTCAGGCAGATATAAGGCAGTGTCCACCAGTGTCTGACCAGAACTGAAGAAGCAACTTGGATGAGCTGCGAAACATATTTGACCAAATAAACTTTTGTCCAGTTGACAACTTGAATTTCTCCATTTGCAATGGATTCTACCTGGACGACTGAAGGATTCTACACACACAGGCTACATAAATACACACACAGTTCCAGTGGCACTGAGGTATTGTTACTTTGAAATAATAGTACTCAAGTAATGTAAAGTAGTGGTCCAAGAAATGTAAGTGTTTGGGGAAACTACTGCTCAAGTAAAAGTAAGCAAGCCCTCCCACATCTGGCCATGCCTCCACTGTAGGAATAATACTCCCTACAGTGGAGGGAGTTTACGCACTGTAGGGAGATTACACAGACACATATTCTTCAATTGAAACGAGCCTGTGTCCCTCACCACAGCTCAGCTGTGGTGCTTCTCCAAAATGTTCTCTCATGTTCTGAAGCCCACAGCACGTCACAGTCATCAGCTCTGAATCAGAATCAGCTCTGACCTGAGCAGCTGCTCTAAACCTCATTTAAACTACTTTAGCTGTCACTGCAGTGGGAGCTTCCGCCCTCTGCTGGTGAGCTGTGCACACAGAGATACATCATTAGGCCTCAGATAAACTCAATGATTTTCCATAAACAAAAACCAAAGCTGAGATGTCCAAAGGTAAAAGACTGAATAGTGCAATATTAGAACATACACACGTTCACACGTTAGGCTTCCCC
Source organism: Paratrypauchen microcephalus (assembly GCA_036785185.1). Taxonomy (NCBI): domain Eukaryota; kingdom Metazoa; phylum Chordata; class Actinopteri; order Gobiiformes; family Gobiidae; genus Paratrypauchen; species Paratrypauchen microcephalus. The sequence continues at coordinate 1,858,280 of JAVJIX010000029.1, forward strand.
TTGTTGAATTACGTAAAAGATGTACATCCAAAGGTGTCCAAACCCAGACTGAAGAGTTATGTGAATTTAATAATAATATTTGTGCTTACACAACGTGCACTGACCGTGTTTTCACCACAGGGGGGCGCCGTCGGAGCCGGGGCAGGACGCAGGAGGAGAGGGGGGCAGCTAGAGACGTACTGGAGGGTCATAGCGCCACCTGCAGGCTGCTGCTGCTGAAGGACTATTTATTTGAGTTTCTTCTGGCAGAGGTGTAGGTTCTACTCCCACCTCTCGTGTTCCTCTGTTCGCGTGTTACTGTGGTGTGTGTCAAATAAAGTCCACTTTGTGTCCACTGTCTCCGCTCTCAGGCTGTTTGTTGTGATGAAGATGAAGATGAAGACGATGATGATGATGATGATGATGATGATGATAAGCGCGTGCGCGTGATCTGACCCGTGCCTTAGCCAGGTCCGTGCACCGTCACAAGACAGAAGACAAGTGTGTGTGTGAAAGCCTCTCTCCCTGTGCCTCAGACACGCACGCGCACGTGCATAGACATCCATACATGTGAATGTAGCTGTGCTGAGCGCGTCACCTGCACACGCACGTGTACATGTGGAGCTTCTCTGCACGCACCCAGGCTGGAGCGCGCGGGATCCTCTGTTCACACTAATGGCGTCTGAACAGAATGTGCCCAAATTCTCCTGATGTGGGACGGAAGGCGCTGGATTTAAATATCATTTAAAGGCACCGAGAGACAATAGACTGTGACGGAGAGGAGAGGCGGGTAGACCCCCCCCCCCCCCCCATCTCTCTCTCTCTCTCTCTCTCTCTCTCTCTCTCTCTCTTCTCTTCTCTCTTTCTCACGCACACAAACGCGCGCGGGGTGCACGGCTCGTCAAACGGAGAAATATTCAGACGAACTGGAGACCCCCACCCCGTCCCCCGCAGTCTGCCCTCCTCCACCAGCCCTGCCTGCCCATGGAGAGGCTCTTCTCCGCGGCAGCCTTCGGAGACTCGGTGTCTGGGGTCGGGACAGCATGGACGTACGACAGGTCCGCCAGAACCAGGTGCGTACAGAGCAGAACAAAGGCAGAGGTGTGGGTTGTCGCTGCGCTACTGCTCGGGCTGCACGACTGTCCGCTGTCTGCGCTCACAGAGCCCGCTGCTCCCGTGCGCTCTGTCGGTTAGGGACGGGGCCAGAACCCTGAGTAGCGTGTCCTCTGACATACAGCTGTGCCGTGTCGTGTGCGCGGGGGAGCACAGCACTGTGGCAGGTATCAGGACAGTCCATCAGCTGTGGGGTATTCACGGTGCGCTCTGACAGGAAAATGGAGGGCTGGGGGATACGGGTGCATGTGTTCTCAGGTCAGGCTCACAGCAGCTGTATGTCCGGAGAAATGATGTGATAGATCCGCTGTATCACGGAGCTCTCTCCGCAGCTGTATCGCGGTGCCCTGTCCGCGGCTTCCCGGTACTGTATGCGGACGTGAGCGCCTTATCACGGCTACGGAGCACTGATGACTGACGAGCGGGGCAGGCAGACAATAGAAGCCGCTGGAACCACTGCCTGCTCCCGTCGTGCTGCTCTGTGCTCTTCTGAGCGGCTGTCTGCGGCTGTGTGCTGGAATGAGCCGAGCTAAGGCTAGCTCCTCATCAGCATCACTCTTGCCGTCGCCTTGACAACAGCATCTGTTTCCATCAGGTCCACATCCGCGCGGACACAGACGCTCCGCTCCGCAGCCTATCACGTTCTGTCACGCGTGAAATATAATTGATTCAATGAACAGCCAAGAATGTGCAGCGCATTTCTGTGACACACAGGACACACACCAGCCGAGTGGCCCTGTCCTATTTGTGACGCCGCCATCCAGATGCTGCGTACACGTAGCCATAGTAAACTATAGGTTACTATGGTTAGCTGTGGCGCACGCACCCAAATATGGCTTTACGCACCACATCCTGTCCGTGGTCCGGCTGTTACTATGAAAATACTAAACCGTGCAGCTAAACTAGATCATCAACTCATCTGGATTTTCAACCTAAATCAGGTCTAAACAAGGACTAACCTAAACCTGGATTAAACCAAAATGTAACTCTCCAAACCAGGACTAGACTCACTCTAAACCAGATCGAAGACCAAGTCTAAGATTAAACCAAGACCAACATGTTGAAGCCCAGGCTTCCTCTCTGATCAGTTGATTGTGGATGAGTCTATAGAGAAGATGATATGTAGCCTATAGAAAAGATGAGAATGTAGCCTATAGAGAAGACGAAAATGTAGCCTATAGAGAAGATGAGATGTAACCTATAGAAAAAATGAGGATGGGCACTCAGTGACATTAAAAAGTGTAGTGTTCTGTACAGTCTGCATATGTACATGACCTCTGTGTGAGCATATTTAACCTTGAGGTTAGGGTTTTTTGAAAAACTTTGCAGAAGACATGATTGCAGAATGACATTATGATTATTGCTGTACGTGTCTATTCGTGGCTAATATATGTGGCTATTCATGTCTTGAGATGATTGGTTAAGAGGCAAAGTGATTGACAGTGACAGATAGGTGAAAGAGCTAGCAAAGGTGAGGAAATACATACACCTTAAAGGAGCACTATGTCATTTCTCTGCTTGTCTCCATGGAGATGTTGTTGCTTTGCCGAGAATGTTCCATAGTATGGCTGTCTATCCCCATGGAGACAACCAAGTGATGTCACCAGGACCAGTTACCATGCTTTTCAAGTACTTTAAAGGAACTGTATGTAAGTTTTTTTAATTATAAATTACATAATTTGGACCCAAATGTGTCTCCAGATATGATAATTGTAAATATGTTACAAATATAGCTTTTACTGATAACAAATGTAATGCTGGTTTATTCTTAACGACAAAAATATTGGACATGATTAACTTTAATGCTGAAATCCAGTTGGTTTAAGATGTGTGAAGAATCCTTCAGTTGTACAAGTAGAATCCATGGCAAAAGGAGAAATTCAGTTTGTGAACTGGACAAAGTCGAATACGTTTCACAGCTCATCCAAGCTGCTTCTTCAGTTCTGGCTAGAGTGCTGGTGGACACTGCTTATAACTAGCTGCAGGGAGGAGCTAGCTACAATGAAATTACTATGAAACTATCACACCTATTTGTTTTCAGTTTCTGTCCGGGGTCTTGTTGGCATAGTCATTCAGGACCATAATGGCTGTTTTCACATCTCTGGACCTGACCTGGCTAGCCCTATTATTTTCTTTGTTTGTTTTGATTTAGGTTTCAGAATAGAGTTATAGATGGGAGACAAATTGTGTCGAAGCCCTCCATTTCTGTTCAAGGAAGGGTTCTATTTTTTGACAAAAATAGCCTCTTTAACTCCCCTCTCAAACCAGTTCTTTTCTCTGGCTAAGATCTGTACCTCACTGTCCTCAAAGGAGTGGCCCGTGGCTTCTAGGTGGAGATGTACGGCAGATGAAGGTCCACTCTGGCACGCCCGTCGATGTTGGTACAGTCTCTTGTGAAGTGGCTGTTTTGTTTCTCCAATGTAGCGCTTACTGCAGCCTTCACTACACTGAATGGAGTACAGTGGTACCTCACCTTACGAAAGACCCAACAAACGAAAATTCCAAGTTACGAAACGCCTTCACGTTAAATTTTGGTCTCTAGATACGAAAGAAAATTCAAGTTACGAAACGTGAAATCTCAAAAATTCAAATAATGCGTGCTCAGATGCACACCCCGAAACGTAAACTTTATCAACACACACGGGGGTTAGGTTCCAAAAATAACCCGCAACAAGAGAAATCCCTGAAGTAAGACAACTTTATATTTTACAATTATTCTACATGTGTGCCTCACCACACACATTATACACTTTTCTCAGACTGGAATTAAACTTTTCTCACATTTCTCTCTCGTTTAAACACTCAAACTTTCATAGATTTTCAACAAAATGTATTAAATAGTGAAGCGTGGGGGGAGACACCGCTACGGAAGCCCCGCGCCGCGCGAGGAGCACCTCACATCAGCTCACCGCGCCGCGCGAGGAGCACCTCGCCTCGCGAGGAGCACCTCACCTCGCGAGGAGCATCTCACCTCGCCCCGCGAGGAGCACCGCTAGTCCTGGTCTGCACGACCGGCACCGGGTCTGCGAGCACGAGATAGAACCGCGGCGCCCAGACCGCGTCCTCTGGAGCCCGAGCCACAAACCAGCCGCACGAAACCAGCAAAGAGCGGCACGTGGTGGTTTAATCCTGGTTTAGTCCAGGTCCAGTCCAGGTTTAGACCTGGTTTAGAAATGGTCTAGACCTGGTTTATTCCACATTTAGTCCTGGCTCTACAGTCTCTTAGCCAATCAGGACGCAGAACACAAAGTTACACTATAAAAAAAACTTTACACTATAAAAAACAACAACCTTGGAATGAATCAGGCCTTTTCCATTGAAATAGCTACTCAACTTACGAAAAATTCACGTTACGAAACCACTTCTGGAACCACTGTACTGTAGACCACATTGCTTTGTTTGTGGCTCGGTGCTTTGTCCTTTGGGTGGACCAGTTTTTGTCTTAAAGTGTTTGTGGGTTTAAAATAGACTGGGATTTCATGTTGTCTGAAAATCCTCTGTAGTTTTTCAGAAACGCCGGCCAGGTAAGGAATAGCTACACCCTTTCTCCTGGGTTTTGATTCTCTGTTGTCTTGTTTCTTGTCCTTGTCTCTCTTAGTTTTGTTGACAGCCCATTTAGGATATCCACAAACAGAGAGGGCTTCCTGCACATGTTCTTCTTTCTCCTTTCCCTCTGCGCTTGTAGGAACCACTTGGGCCCTGTGTTGTAATGTCCGAATAACTCCCAGTTTGTGCTGGTGTGAATCAAAAAGCAGGTATTGGTCCGTGTGTGTGGGCTTCCTGAAGACTTCTACTTGGAGTCGCCGGTCTTCTCCTATCGTTACTGCACAATCTAAAAAAGCCAATGTGTTGTCCTTGGCATCTTCATGAGTGAATTTGGTGTTCGGATCTACAGAATTTATATGTGCAGTAAAAGGTTCCAAATCTTGAATTAGAAGTAGAAGTCTTCAGGAAGCCCACACACACTGATCAATACCCACTTTTTGATTCACACCACCCACTGCAGCACAAACTGGGAGTCACAGCTCTCAAGTCTCACGCTTTGAGAGTGTGACACACACATTTCAACGAGTTCACACGCTCACACGCCACACATGGTATTTCTCACGCTGAAATTTTGTTAAGCAATTAGCCACTGGTCACAGCGTTTCTGTGCCCAGAACATCGGTCTGTGTGGCTCAGAAGAGTTATCCAGGCACCACGCCCTTTTCAGCCAATCAGAAACTAGATTGTTCTGTTGTCGGGCAGACCATAGAGTCTAGTTTCAGCTAAGCGCGCACTGCACTGTCAGTGATAATTGAAGGACGGCAACTGAACACGAGTGAGACGAATGAATGATGACAAAACGGTGAATGATAAAACACACGAACATCCAACTCAGGACTGAGAACCATCAGGCTCTTTAGACCAACATTTACACCTGTCCATTTCAACACCCAGGAGGAAGGGTGTAGCGATTCCTTACCTGGCCGGCGTTTCTGAAAAACTACAGAGGATTTTCAGACAATATGCAATCCCAGTCTTGCCTGGAAGAATCCATGACTCATCGCTGTACCAGCGCTGAGTCTGGTAATGCTTGGTCCAGAATGCGCTGCCGTTGCGCGTAGACAGACAGCTAAGTGAACCAATCAGAGAACAGTTAACGGACAGCAACGTAAACCAATCAAACAAAAGAAAAGAAAGAAAAGAAAGGCCTCTAGAGCTGTCAGCTGCTGTGGTTTTAAGGAATCGATGTGTTTTAGGTCATTTAAGACCAATTTTACAGCTGAATGGAAGGGACTTTCAGTTCTCCGATGCGTCATCTTGATTCAAAACTGAGGAGGAACTTCCGCTGCCTAAGAGTGACTTTGCGGGCAAAGGCGGGTGCACTGACGTCACCATCTTTGAACGAATCAGAATAGTGGAGTCCGTTGTTAACCGGAGGAGCGAGGGTGTCCAAATGGTATCTCGCTGTATAGCAAATACAGAGAGATATCATTTGGCTGGCCAGGTAAATCCCAGTCTATTTCAAACCCACAAACACTTTAAGACAAAAACTGGTCCACCCAAAGGACAAAACACCAAGACACAAACAAAGCAATGTGGTCTACTCCATTCAGTGAAGTGAAGGCTGCAGTGAGCGCTACATTGGAGAAACAAAACAGCCACTTCACAAGAGGATGTACCAACATCAACGGGCGTGCCAGAGTGGACCGTCATCTGCCGTACATCTCCACCTAGAAGCCTCGGGCCACTCCTTTGAGGACAGTGAGGTACAGATGTTAGCCAGAGAAAAGAACTGGCTTGAGAGGGGAGTTAAAGAGGCTATTTTTGTCAAAAAAGATAACCCTTTCTTGAACAGAATTGGAGGGCTCAGACACACTTTGTCTCCCATCTATAACTCTATTCTCAAACCTAAATCAAAACAGACAAAGAAAACAATAGGGTGAGCCAGGCCAGGTCCAGAGGTGTAAAAACACCCATTATGGTCCTGAATGACTATACTAACAAGACCCCAGACAGAAACTGAAAACAAATAGGTGTGATAGTTTTATAGTAATTTCATTGTAGTTAGCTCCTCCCTGCAGCTAGTTATTAATAGTGTCCACCAGCACTCTAGTAGCTTGGATGAGCTGCGAAACGTATTCGATGAGCTGCGAAACGTATTCGACCAAATAAACTTTGTCCAGTTGACAAACTGAATTTTTCCTTTTGCCAGTTGGTTTAAAAACTAAAATGCCTCTTTCTGATCTGAATGGTCACTACTTGAACCCCAGCACCTGCACCAATCATGAATCAGTGCTAGTGCAGCCTCTGCAGCTCAGGGAGGGAATTATGGAGGTTCTGAGCATCACATGAGGCATGGCCTGTCTGAGAATGATACAAATTAGCATGTGTTTTGCAGATTAAGGCTCTGGGGATAAAGGCTCAAGTGTGAAGTTCTAGTAACTTTTTATAACTGTAAGAGCACAGGCTGTATATACTTTCTTTAAGCAACAACAAAAAATTATAAATAAATAAATAAAAATAACTGCTATGTAGATTTAGGTTGAGACTTAGACAAACTTTATTGATCCACAAGGGAAATTATTTAATTTAGATTTAATGCCAAACAGTAGAACACTCCAGCAATGACATCACCATGGAGACAAGCACATGGCAGATCATCCACCAGAAAAGTTACATATTGTGATCTTTTCTAATATTTCCTTGTAACAAACAGACCTGGACTTGTGTTTTGTTTCATTCACACATGTGTAACACACAAGTTCTTCTCTCAAACAGAAAACACTCTGTTCCACCTTGTGATGTCATGTGGTATTACAAGAAGTGCTCCACTGTGTTTTTAAACTCCATCCACGTTCACTAGAATCATTTGGATCATTTCAGTCCTGGAATTGCCAATTTCATGTACATTTATATAATTATGCCTCATTTCACACCAGTCTCTTGCTATTTTTTATAATTACTATATTTATTCATTTATTATTAAGTTATTATTACCATTTTTATAAAAACACAACTCCGAGTAAGTTTTTGAGAAGGTAACAGCATTCTAACATGGCTTAAAACTCACAATTCATTTTGCTTAATATAGGACCTTTACTAGCCCAGTGTAAAACCCTAAGTTCTAAGTGTTTCATCATGTTTGTGTATTTTGTGTGTTAGCCTCATGTATGGGATGAGCTCCTCGTACCCAGACTCGGAGGGCCCTGGCTTCAGCGCTCCTCAGCTGGGACGCAGAGGGCATGGGACGGCCTGGACTCCAGCGGGGCGCCCCCTAGGTACCACACATCTCCACACACACGGGCCCCTCCATACCCATGTACCCCTCCACACCTCCACACCCACTGGCCTTATTCTGGTGCTGTGTTAATGCATTGCTCTTGGCTGTTTCCTTTCAGAAGTGCACTCTCTCTCCCCTCCACCCATGTCTTCTGCAGCAGCAGAACCACCACCCTCTTTTGCCTCTCCATCTCCTCCTCCTCTCCACTGAATAAACTATCCATCACATCTCACTTCACCTCCTGGTGAAATGGTAATAAGACATAACCAATGCTCCTTTCTGTGATTATGTTTACATCTAAACTATGCCCACAACCACTTTTCAAACAGAGCTGCTAAACTGGGCAGCATCTGGAGGACTAAAGGGGAGCATGAGGGGGAGGTGTGGGGTCTGAAGGACTAAAGGGGAGAGTGAGGAGGAGGGGCGGGGTCTGGAGGACTAAAGGGGAGAGTGAGTTGGAGGAGGGGTGGGGTTTGGAAGACTAAATGGGAGAGTGAGGAGGGAGGAAGAGCAGGATCTGGTGGACTAAATGAGAGAGTGAAGGGAAGGAGTGATGGGGTCTGGAGGACTAAAGGGGAGATTGAGGGGGGAGGAGGGGCTTGACTAAATGACTAAAGAAGGACCAAAATCTTTTGGTCCTACTTTAATCATTTGGCCACACTACTTACAATGAATAGCTGTGGTTATTCTTCATTCACCACAACAGCAGAACCATCAAGCCTCCTCATCCTCTCCATCTTACCCTAAAACAAAGGAACTCATAATTGATTTTGCACGCTCACCTTCACAGAAAACACACAATTGATAATGAAACAATCACCATTACAGAGACAGTCAAATTTCTGGGTACCCATATCAATCACACACTAAAATGGAAACAGCATTCAAACGAAACATACAAAAAAGCCAATAAAAGACTGTTTTTCCTCAGACAATTAAAAAAATTCAGAATCAGACACAACATCCTTCTTCAGTTCTACACAGCAATAATTGAAAGCGTCCTTACATCATCAATAATAGTCTGGTTCGGTAATTTGGATTCACATTCACAACACAAACTTCAACGCATTATAAATAAATCAACTAAAATCACTGGTCACACTCTCCCCTCCATAGACACACTGTATCACAGACGCATCACACAAAGAGCCAATAGAATCACCTCAGACCCCACACACCCTGCCAATAATCTGTTCAGACTCATGCCCTCTGGGAGGCGCTACAGATCCATCACTTCCAAAACTGTCAGATTCACCAACAGTTTCTTTCCCACTGCCATCCGGACTCTAAATCAATCCCGCTTATAACTGGTCATTTATCTGTTGTTGTACGTCGTATTGTGTAAGTGTGTTGTATATTTGTTTTGTCCTGTAATAGACACAGAAGAGATGTGAGCATTCTTGCTGTACCGGAAACAAATTCCACCAACTTGTTGTGTGGCCATTAATAAATGATTCTGATTCTGATTCTGATTCTGATTTGAAACCATCAGTGTCTTCACCCCAGCAAATTGGCTCTGTGCACAACAGCTCCCAGCTTCCTCACTGTTACATCACTACTTCCTGTCCAATTTGATCTCTATGAGGATTTTGGCCCATCATGCTAGAATTTTAAAATATTTAAAGACAAGGAAGTGGATGGGGAGCTGTGGGTGGTTGTGTGTAAAGCTACAAATATACAATTAATACTAATACTGGAGGAAACTTCTGTGTTGATGCAAATTTTGAGGCAGAATCCATATTAAAATAGAACCACAAACTGAAGTATCCATCCATCCATTTTCATCCGCTTATCTAAGGGCCAGATCACGGGGGCCCCAGACACTTTCTCCAGCTCCTCTGGGAGGACCCCAAGGTGTTTCCAGGCCAGCCAAGAGACATAATCCCTCCAGCGTGTCCTGGGTCTTCCCCAGGGCCTCTTCCCGGTGGGACATGCCCAGAACAGGAGGCGTCCAGGAGGCATCCGGAACAGATGCCCAAGCCACCTCAGCTGGCTCCTGTCGATGTGGAGGAGCAGCGGTCTACTCCAAGCTCCTGTGACTGGGAGTGCCCAAGCTTGTATCCACAATTGTGTCCTTTTGGTCATTACCCAAAGCTCATGACCATAGGTGAGGGTAGGAACATAGATTGACCAGTAAATAGAGAGCTTTGCCTTTTGGCTCAACTCCCTCTTCATCACAACGGTCTGATACAGCGACCACATCACTGCTGACGCTGCACCGATCCGCCTGTCAATCTAACACTCCATCCTCTACTTACTAGAACTCCTCCACTTGAGGCAGGGACTCTCCACCCACCTTGAGAGGACAAGCCACCGTTTTTAGGTCGAGAACCATGGCCTCAGATTTGAAGGAGCTGATCTTCATCCCAGCCTCTTCACACTTGGCTTCAAGCCACCCCAGTGCACATTGGAGGTCCCGGTCCGATGAAGCCATCAGGACAACATCATTTGCAAACAGCAGAGATGAGATCCTGAGGTCTCCAAACCGGATCCCCTCCAGCTCCTGAGTGCTTCTAGAAATTCTGTCCATAAATACAATGAACAGAACTGGTGACAAAGGGCAACCCTGGTAGAGTCCAACATGCACCTGAAACAGGTCCGACTTATTGCTGGCAATGCGAACACAGCTCCTGCTCAGGTCATACAGGGACCGGACAGCCCTAAGCAAAGAGCCTCAGACCCCATACACCCAGAGGACTCCCTACGGGACCCCACGAGGGACACGGTCGAATGCCTTCTCCAGATCCACAAAACACATGTGGACTGGTTGGGCAAACTCTCATGAACCGTCAAGCACCCAGAGAGTCCAGAGAGGTTCAACCATCGGTTGGATTTTCCACTCCAGTACCCTGGAATAGACCTTACCAGGAAGGCTGAGGAGTGTGATTCCCTTGTAGTTGGAACACACCCTCTGGTCCCCCTTCTTAAAACAGAGGGACCATCACCCCAGTCTGCCAGTCCAGAGGTACTGTCCCCAACTGCCATGTGATGTTGCAGAGACGTGTCAGCCAAGATAGCCCCACAACATCCAGAGACTTAAGTTACTCCGGACAGATCTCATCCACCCGGAGCCTTTCCACCGAGGAGCTTGCCAACCAGCTCAGTGACTTCAGCCAGGGTGATAGACGAGTCCACAGCTGAGTCCCCAGCCTCTACTTCCTCTTCAAAAGACGTGACGGTGAAATTGATGAGATCCTCAAAGTATTCCTTCCACCATCTGTCAACATCCCCAGTCGAGATCAACAGCTCTCCACCCGCACTGTAAACAGTGCTTCCCCCTCTTGAGGTGTCGGACGGTTTGCCAGAATTTCTTTGAGGCCGTCCGATAGTCCTCCTCCATGGCCTCTCCAAACTCCTCTCAACCCTGCGTTTTTGCCTCTGCAACCGTCAGTACCTATCAGCTGCCTCATGTGTCCCACGAGCCAACAAGGCCTGATAAGACTCCTTTTTCAGCCTAACAGCATCCCTTACTCCCAGTGTCCACCACCATGTTCGAGGATTGCCGCCGCGACAGGCACCACAGACCTTACGCCCATAGCATCGACAATAGAGGCCGACTCCATGTTCCCAGCGTCCCCCCGGAATCTGGGAGAAGCTCTCCCGGAAGTCTCTGCCAGATGTTCCCAACAGACCCTTACTGTATGCTTGGGTCTGCCAGGTCTTTCGAGCTTCCTCCTACACTACTGGACCCAACAGTTGACAGCTCTGGCCCTCTCTTCACCTGAGTGTCCTAAACACGCGGCAAGAGGTCAGATGACACAACAACAAAGTCAATCATCGACCTCTGGCCTAGGGTATCCTGGTGCCACGTGCATTGATGGACACCCTTGTGCCCAGTAGTACAACTCCAGTACCCCTCCTAGGGACTCCAAGAAGGCTGGATACTTTACACTGCTGTTCGGCCTGTAAGCCAACACAACAGTGACTGAAGGCACAGGAACATTACCCTCTCATTCACCGAGGTGAACACACAGCGGCTGAGCTGTGAGGCAATGAGCAGGCCCACACCAGCCCAGACCTAGTCTCCATATTCGGAGATCTGGTCGTCGAGGCCCCTGCCTTCGATTGCCACCCAGATCTCCCTGCACTGGCCCCTTATGGATGGTGGGTGGTATGTCCACAGAATGACGGCCCCACGTTGCTCCTTCTGGCTGTGCCCGACCTGCCACCCAACACTCGCTGTTGAGCACCCACCCCAGGGCTGGCTCCAGGGTGGGGCTAACGCCAATCCAGGTGATGAAACTGGCCTTGCTGTGTTTCTCGTCATAGGGGCTTCTGAACCGCTTTTAGTCTGACCCGTCCCCCAGGACCTATTTGCCTTGGGTGACCTACCAGGGGCAGGGCGTAGTCTTTATTGTAATTAATTAGAATTTTAATAGGTTGTTTATTTTATGTTTCTTGATTTTAATAAAAGTGACTGTTAGCTTTGAGGCACAGTGAGCAAGCTAGCATGCTGCTGTGCACAGGGCCTATCCAGGTGATGAAACTGGCCTTGCTGTGTTTCTCGTCATAGGGGCTTCTGAACCGCTTTTAGTCTGACCCGTCCCCCAGGACCTATTTGCCTTGGGTGACCTACCAGGGCCAGGTGTAGTCTTTATTGTAATTAATTAGAATTTTAATAGGTTGTTTATTTTACGTTTCTTGATTTTAATAAAAGTGACTGTTAGCTTTGAGGCACAGTGAGCAAGCTAGCATGCTGCTGTGCACAGGGCCTATTATAATTACCTAAACAAATCTATTCTTCTTTCCCTTGTATTACTGACAGCTTTACCTCTCAGGGTCTAAGCACCATCAACATCTTCATTCCGTCCCTCTTCATTAAACACAAACCACTTCATCACTCCTCATTTTCATTTCTCTTAGTTGAAGTCTGTTTGTGGTGGTTCTTCCAGGCGTGTCCGGGCTGTTGGACAGCAGGTCCACAGGTCCAGAGGCCGCCCTGTCACATCGGCTATCAGCAATGGACTCACACATGTCACAGTTTGGAGGGCCTTTCTGGCAAAATGGTAAGTAAAGGTCTCATTCAAATAAAGCCAACATTTCTTTGAGCTTGTTAAAAGGCAGAGGATTAAGATAAGGGTGGACTAACAGTTCCATGGTGGAATTAATTAGACCCAATAAAGACCATGGCACTTGGCACTACACTTGACACAACATTCAGTGCTACATTTGATGCTACATTTGATGTTACACGCTACATTTGACTCTACAGTTAGTACTACAAGCCACGCCACACTAGCTGCCCATACTTGATGCTATATTCAATGCTGCATTTGATGCTAGAGCCAACACTATATAGGTAGGACACACACAGTGCTAATCTAGAGAAGTAGAGTAGGGTCTTCCTCCAGACAGGTTACCCCAGCAGCACTGAGGGATGCGTCAAAGACAGAGGACATATGTCCCTATGTACACAATAAAGTGTAACTTAACCTTAAACTATTGGACAACACTGTTAACCATATGAGTCATGGTAGATCTTCCATCCATCTTCATTAATGTCAGCTGCCCATGTTTGCCTTGTATTCTTGTAGAGTTGCCAGTTGGTGGTGCTAATTTAACATTACAATTTTTTTCTTTCAGGGACACACTCTGGCTCTGGATACTCCCCCTCCATGGCAGCTCTGCCTGCTTATCAGCACCCAGGCTCTTTCCCTGGAAGACCCCTCACGCACTCCTTCTCCTTGCCGGACTCATCTGCGTTTAACCCTGGTCTGTTGTCCTCCCATGATTATCTCCTGCACATGAAATCCACACCCTCCAGCTTAGCTTTCGGTCAGGTTCTGTCCTCCCAGGATGCCCTCTTCAGGAGGTCCCAAGAGCCCCAAGTCCCTTCCAAAGCTCACCTTGCCTCTCCTCGTGTGGACCTCCTGTCAGCCCAGCTCCACAGTCAATCCAACCCACTGTACAATACCTCCTCATTCTCCTCCACTCCCGTCCACGTCCAGACTCCACAGCATGGGGACATTTCAGTGCAGGACAACATGATGAAGCGCTACCAAAGCATCCCACCAGGGCAGTCCACACCCATGCCCCAGCAGCAACAGTATCTCACCTGTGCCAAGTCACCAGACCCCCGGCAAAGAGCCACTGAACAGCAGAGCGCCATTTCAGATGTCAAGACTTCACTGCGGATGAATACCCAGGCGTACTTGTCTCCTTATGTATCTTCTGAGGAAACTGGCTACTCCTCTTTGGAATCCTCTTCATTCTTGTCCTACCCCCAGCACACACCTCCATCAGCGTCTTCATTCTCCCACAGCAGCAGCAGCTCCCTATCTGCCACATCTCACCAACGCGCCATGGATTCTTCAACAGTGTCCTCCACGGCCTTGTCTGAACCTTCAAACCAATGTCCGATGCCCTCTATGTCCTCCCTCAGCTCCCCATGTGCACCTAAATCTCGCAGTCAAATGAATCAGAGTCCCCCAGTGTACCAAAGTCACGCATTCTCTCCGAAACAGCAGACGCCCACACTCCCGACCTACTCAAGTCCACGCTACAGGCTTCCTCTTGCCCAGAATCTTGGCTTCAACAGAGGTCCTGGAAGTTCAATGTTTAGTGACTCGAGTCTAGACCTAGTCTCTCTGAAAAGGACGAGCAGTGCAGAATATGGAAGCCCTACATTCTCCTCAGCCAGTAGATCTTTGTCAGGACTGGCAGCTCAAGGCAGTGACATGACTTCGGCAGAGAGTGTGGAATCAAATCAAGATGGAAATGGTACTTCATACATTCCAAAGTGCAGACTGTCACCTTCCATAAAAGCAGACATGTATTCCGGAATAACATCACCCAAATCTGCCCATTCCTCTGGCAATTCACAAGCTGGGAAATGTGCTTCAATATTTGACCCTAAAAACAGTGAGGAATTGCGTGTTGACTCTTTGCTACAAGATCAGAGCACTGGTGCCCATCTTGTGCAGGATTTTCAGCACCAGTACTTAGGCACCAACTTGCCAAAGGAACAAAGAGAAGCTTATGCAAGTCATGAACCTTCAACTGCTCCACAGATGGACTTTCAGAGCAACACCCCCGATAGAACATCAAAGTCAACTGCTACAGGGATTAGCGAGGCCAAACAGTCCCCCATTAGAACCAACCACTCCTCTGACACAGCACCGCATGCCCTAGGTTCTCTCGGGAACTTTGCACTGGGTAGTCCCTGCGCACCGTACCCACATGGTCCATTCTTGAGTAGCTCTAAAGATCAAACCAGCCATGGGGAGGTGTCGGTGCCATCATCAGACCTCTCAGCTCAAGCTTGCATGCTGCAGTCTGATCTTTCTCCAGCTACAAATAGCAAGACAGATCTTCTCAAAGCATTCCCAGACAAGCAGAACTCTGCAATGGGTGTAGTGCATAGCAGAGCTCAGTTAGAGGCATATACACAGTCTTCCAAACTGCAGCTGCATGTCCCATCACAGAGTGTGGAGCCCCAGTACAGTCCCGGCGTGCAGCAGAGAGATCAGTCCCGGTACACTCCCAACCCGGTACCTGCACAGGACTTATTGGACCAGTCCCTGCCTCTCTACGACAGCAGGGGCACAGGAGGGGCGATGGTCCGATCTGAGGTTGGGATGACAGTGGATGGCAGGGAGCAAGGAAGTGGAGCCCAAGCACTGTGGAACCCCAGCTCCAAACAAGACCTGCATCATCTGAACCAACCTTCTACCCTCCAACAGGAACCCCAGCAGCAGCAGCAGCAGCAGCAGCAGAGAACGCATACCCCCAGTCATCTCCCACAGCCCGGATTAGACCAGCGTGTGAGCATAGCTTCAGACAGGAATGACAAGAATTTTGTACCATCGGCCTGCTTTTCTGAACCTTTTGTACATAGTGAAGATCAGTCTTTCTTTCCAACAATGGATGACATATTCTGTTCATCGGATCACAACACCAGTTGTGCTGGAGACTCTGGTGCCTACATGCCTGAACCGGAGTGCCATTCCCAGGGTCAGATACAAGAGCATGGCAATCTGAAAGCCTCTAGTGCTAAGCAGGGTTTTGACATGTTCAGTCACCAGACTGAAGAACGTTATGCACAGTTCTGTCAACAGAACCTGACACAAAGTGACAATAGTTATTCCGACTTCATGTCCGTAAAGACTCCAGCCCCTCCCTCTTCAGTAAATACAGACCAGCTTGGTCTCATGCAGTCCCAGAGCCTTAATGCTACACTGGGGTCAAGTGCCACAGGGCTGACATCACCTGTTTACTCCTCACCCCAACCCAAGAAACTCCTGAAGACCAGTTTCCCTTCACTGTTACATCGGCAGGAGTCACAGGTGCAGTCTAAGAAGCACTACGCACAGGAGTATGAGTTTGAAGATGAGGATAAAGCTGATGTTCCAGCTGACATTCGCCTCACTGGTCGGCGTTTTCCAGATGTGCTCCCTGACTTAGTCTCCAGCTGTCGCAGGGTGGGAGGGTCTATGAATAGTTCCAGTCCAATGATGGATATGGACTTTTGCTACTCCAACTATAACTCCCTAACCCCTCCACAAACCCCCGGCTTGGATGGTCCCAGAAAAAGAGGCAGGAAACCTACCAAACCAAAACGTGAAGGACCTCCCCGGCCCCGCGGACGCCCTCGTATACGCCCCCTGCCTGAACCCTCTGTATTCCGCGGTCAGACTCGAGGGACTGGAGGCAGAGGAAGAGGACGGGGTCGGGGGCGAGGCCGAGGCAGGGGAAAGCGAGATGATGGACTTCAGGGTTTCAACAAGATGCCAAACATGCCGTATCATTGTGAACAATATGTCCCCCCACAGTATGTCATGCAGCCTCAGCACAGATATGAGCCAGGCCCCACCCAACTGCTGCCCCCACCCCCGAGTCCTCTGCAGCTTGCCTCACAGCACCCAGCACCCAGCCCTCTGCAGATGGCCTCACAGCACTCAGCACCCAGCCCTCTGCAGATGCCCTCACAACCCTCCCAGACACAGCCCTACATGCAACCACACCATCACATACAGCAAGTGCAGCCCTATCAGCAACTTCAACCACCCGAGGAGCCAGTCAAGGTAATTTCTGCTTCATTTGTTAAACTACACAACACATTTATAGTTATCCATGTAATTCCTCAGCCATCCAAGTAAGATCCATCACAAACAAAAATAGAATTCTGTCACGTTTCACAAGTTTCGGCATGAATACCTTTCACCACTCATATACAAAAGGCTTCTTCAGTTGTAACAGGGCTCTGTATGTCACTGCCTATATGTCTGAAGGAAAAGCTAACTACACTAATGCTAACACACCCTTGTCGTCTACAATATCTGTTATTAGTTAAGTCCATTAAACTGGCGGCACGGTGGCTGAGTGGCTAGCGCTCATGCTTCACAGCAAGAAGGTTCCGGGTTCGATCCCCAGAGCCAGGCCTTTCTGTGTGTGTTCTGTGTGGAGTTTGCATGCATGGTCTGGGTTCGAGCCTTTCTGTGTGGAGTTTGCATGTTCTCCCCGTGTCTGGGTGGGTTTCCTCCGGGCACTCCGGTTTACCCCATCAACCCAAAACATGCTCCAGGTAAAATCCTCCAGCTTAGGTCCTGACCAAACTGAAGCAAGAAGATCATGGAGATGGTCCCCGGGCGCAGTAATGTGCTGCCCACTGCTCCTAATAACAGGATGGGTTAAATGCAGAGAAGAATTTCTCCTGTGTGAGATCAATAAAGTCACTTCTTCTTCTATAAGGTGTTAGTCATATTTTGCATGATCGCACAAGCTGAAAGATGAAAGATGATGAAAGTTGGGGCAAAATTATTCACTTCAAAACTTCCAATTGACAGTTTTGACACGATACTGTGCTTTACACAAGGAAAATGTTCAAGAAGAGGATTTTCTAATATTTTTAGATAGATTGAAAGCACACTTAGATCCATTTGCCTGGATATTTGGCATTCTTACCTTAAAATGTTCTTACCTTTTTTTTTCTCTTTTTTTTTAACAGTTAGACTTCTCGTCCCCCACGATCCCTTCAGCAGACTCCCTCCTGAGACCAGAATCCTTCCCAGGCCCTGAGCTGGCTCTGTCTGATGGCTTAGGTCCCTCTGCTCCATTCCTGGGCCTTAGTCCTGGACCCAGCAACTCAACAGACTTTAGCAGAAATGATCCACAGCAGATGCAAGATCACATGCTACAGCCAGAGTCCACAGAGGTAATGTCTAAAATGAGTGCACAGAATCTCTCTATCTTGATGGTGAAAACTGAGTCCAGATCTATAACCTGTGTTTTTTGTGTCAACAGGTTGCAATGAATAAAGAAAACTATGATTTACTTAACTGTGATGGCTGGGTTGCAGTGGACAAGTTTCCAAGTCTTGTAAGTTCTTTCTTACAGTGTAGCAATTGCTTATTTATTTGAAAGTGCACTACATAACTTGGTGGAGGGCTTGCCACTTGCTTGACTCCATGGAGATTTTATTGCTTTGCCTGGAACATTGGATGGTACCAGGCCAAGTTGCAGATCAGATCTGTGATGAGGCGACCATACACTACAGTGTAGTCTGGCAAAGCCATAACATCAAGCACTCTATCTCCTTTCATCCTTTTCATTTATAGTTTGCCAACTAAGCAACCAGAATCATTAGGAAGGCATGTTTTTGTAGGTATTTAGAGATTTAAAATAAGTGCAAGATTGATAAACTTAATGTCATACTGTGGAACATTCCAGGCACATTCCCCCACTAGAAAAGTTACACCTTCAGGTAATAGCTGCAATTCCTTCTGAACAAGTTGGTTTGAAATAGTTGTGTTTTTCTTGTAGGATGATGAAAAGACTTTTGATCTAAAGCCAGACGTAGTAGGCTCTTTCTTGGACTTTCTCAAAACGGACAACAAGCAGCCAACCCCAGAGACAGCGGAGAGCCGAGGCGAGCTGAACCTAGACTCAGCCCCTTCACCAGCTCCCTCCCAACATACCTCTAGTGAGGACAACAAGGCGGTCCAATGCAGCTCCAGTCCCAGTGGGCAGCTAGATCAGGAGCTGAACGGAAACCTGGAAGCCTTGCCCTCCTTCTCTTCAGATGAGGAGGATTGTGTGGGCAAGAATGGAGATCTCCAGCAGAGTATCACCTGTGCCATCTCCACTCTCTATGACAACCCACGTCTGCTTGCAGGTGCTTCAGCCTCGACCACCGAGCAGCACCAGTCCAACCTCCAAAATAATGCCGCAGAACAGAGCATGGTCCCCGACACAACCCAGCTCCACTCTGCAACACAAGAAACGCAAAACCATCATGGGACATCCAATGTTCAAATCCATGATAACGGACTTCAAAGCTTATCTCCTGAACCGGTGACAGACAATGAGCTAGTGTCTCGTGAAGAGGAAGGGGAGGACGAAGCAGAGACAGCAGACGAGGAGCAGAGTGAAGATGCTGATCCACTCCACGAAGACACTGTTGAGCCTGAGTGTCCAATAGAAGAACAGCAAGATATTCCAGAGATGGTTGAAGGTAAGTCCATATCTTCTATGACTGCTTCTCAATGTTCATGTCAAATCATTTTGGTCTTAAAATGTCTGTATTGACCTGCTGTACATGATCCTGAGGTTTTAATTTCACTATTTTGAAATTATGCGTTGTAACTGCTAGCCTCAGTTGGCGTCATTTGGCTATGGGTGAATGCTGTGGTTGACATCACACTCAGTTTACTTTACAGTATATTACTTTATATATAAACTATTATACAGTGAATCTGATTTTGCCTTTCAGGAGCTGTGCCTGATCCTCATCTGTCCTCACCACCGCCTGTAGATGGCTTGCCCTTGTCATCATCCTCTGATCCTGTCGAAAACCAGTCCGAACCTCCTCTTGCCCAACACCTGTATAACCCACCAGCTCCTCCTCCAAACCCCATCATACACCTCTCCACCCCTCCACCCCCAGTTTCCTCGGACCACACCCAGGATCTCGCTGTGTCTCCTCCCTCACCCTCTTCATCGTCCACACCTCCACCAACACCACCCACCCCAGAGGAGGTCCAGGCCCCACAAAGGGTCACCTCGCTGCACCTGGCCAAGAAGCAGGCCAGTGCAGCCATCGCCGGGGAGAGCGAGGAGGAGGGCAGCGAGAGCGAGGGAGAAGGGATCTTCCGTGAACGGGATGAGTTTGTGGTGCGAACTGAAGACATTGGAAGTTTAAAGGTACGTCAATCAATCTACAGTACTTAATCTATAAACAGATGGTGAATATTAAACTACATGTTTTTATTGTCAGATGGCATTGCAGACAGGCAGGGAACCGCCACCTATCTGGAGAGTGCAGAAGGCCTTGCTTCAAAAGTTTAGTCCAGAAATTAAAGATGGTCAGAGACAATACGGTGCTACCAGTAATGTACGCATGGTTCCTTCTTCCTGTTATGAAATCATACCATAAACCATTTTCCTCATACAAGATGCATGAATGAACTGCTGGCATTGTGTCAAGACTGAACTGAAAGATTCAGGCATAGAGCAATAGTAACTCACCCTGATCCTGAGCATGATTTTGTTACTGCAAAATGATGCTATCCATAGTCATATCCATGCCAAACAGCATGTTCACGTGCAAGAGTATCCATCAGTGCATGAGGCATGTCACATCGATAAGATATTGGAATGACTTGGTGGATGCAAACACAAGGTTAAGATTTCTTCACACCAAGCCAATAAACCCCATCTGCAGTTGATGGGCAAGTGTACATGATCCTGTTTATCATATATGTGATAGGATGTTTAATGACACTTTCTGGTCTTGAGTTCTTTGATGATTATGTTTTGATAATTACATTTAGGTATGAGTTTTGTAAGCCAACTCCACACAGTGGAGAGGGATTTTTTTTGAAAAAAGTCTGTAGCACACTTGTGCAGAAGTCATTGTTTGCCATTGGGTGATCTTTTTGGATGATCACTGAGTCAACATGAAGAGTTGTGTCTCACTTTGTTGATAGCTTTGGTAAGTGGCCCTCTTTGGGATATGTTGGAAATTTTGGGCAGTGAACAGACAATGCTGTCCATTGTCTTCACTATTATTGGTCGTAGAATGTTGGCTGATGCACCACAGAGACCTCCACTGTCTGATCTAGACAGGTACAGTCATTTAAGTGGAGAGAAAACTGGTTGTCATCTGGCTTTAATGGTTGTGCCCCAATCAGATGTGGACAGGAGCCACTATAACAGTCCATCCATCCATCCATCTATTTTCTTCCACTTATCCGGGGCTGGGTTGTGAGGACATCAGTCTAAGCAGGGACTCCTAGAATTCCTTCATCCCAGACACTTCCTCCAGCTCCTCCAGGGGGACCCCAAGGCGTTCCCAGGCCAGCCGAAAGACATGTCCTGGGTCTTCTCCGGGGCGTCCCAGTGGGACATGGCCAGAACACCTCCTGAGGAAGGCATCCAGGAGGCATTTGGAACAGATGCCCGAGCCACCTCATCTGCCTACTCTAGACATGGAGGAGTAGAGCCTCTACTCCAAACTCCTCCCGTGTGATTGAGCTCCTCACCCTATCTCTAAGGGAGTGCCCACTCTGCAGAGGAAGCTCATTTTGGCCACTTGCATCTGTGATCTTGTCCTTCTGGTCATTACCCAAAGCTCATGACCATAGGTGAGGGTAGGATTGTAGACTGACCAGAAAATTTAGAGCTTTGCCTTTTGGCTCAGCTCCCTCTTCACCACAGCTTCCGATACAGCAACCACATCACTGCCGATGCTGCACCGATCCACCATTCTCACACTCCATTCTCCCCTCACTCATGAACAAGACCCCGAGATACTTGAACTCCTCCACTTGAGGCAAGGACTCTCCACCCACCCGGAGAGGGTAAGCCACCTTTTTTCGGTCAAGAACCATGGCCTTGGATTTGGAGGAGCTGATCCTCATCCCAGCCACTTCACACTTGGCTGCAAACTGCCCCAGTGCATGTTGGAGGTCCTGGTCTAATGAAGCCATCAGGACATCATATGCAAAGTTGTGGTCCCCAAACCGGATCCCCTCCGGCCCCTGACTGCACCAAGAAATTCTGTCCATAAATACAATGAACAGAACTGGTGACAAAGGGCAACCCTGGCAGAGTCCAACATGCACCAGAAACAGGTCCGACTTACTGCTGGCAAAGTGAAGACAGCTCCTGCTCCGGTCATACAAGGACCGGACAGCCCTAAGCAAAGAGCCCCGGACCCCATACTCCCAGAGCACTCCCCACAGGACCCCACAAGGGACACAGTTGAATGCCTTCTCCAGATCCACAAAACACATGTGGACTTATTGGGCAAACTCCCATGAACCCTCAAGCACCCAATAGAGCTGGTTCAGTGTTCTGCAGCCGGGACAAAAAACGCACTGCTCCTTCTGAATCCGAGGTTCGACCATCAGTCAGATTCTCCTCTCCAGTACCCTGGAATAGACCTGGCTGAGGAGTGTGATTCCCCTGTAGTCTGCCAGGCACTGTCCCCGACCACCATGCGATGTTGCAGAGACGTGTCAGCCAAGACAGCCCCACAACATCCAGAGGAGGTGGGGAGGAGGTGGGGTTGAGGAGATCCTCAAAGTACCACCGTCCAACAACATCCCCAGTCGAGATCACCAGCTCTCCACCCACATTGTAAACAGTGTTGATGAAGCACTGCTTTCGGCGTCAGGTTTCTTTGAGGCCATCTGATAGTTCTCCTCCATGACCTCTCTGCACTCCTCCCAACCCTGAGTTTTTGCCTCTGTGACTGCCTGGGCTGGAGCATGCTTGGCCCGCCGATACCTATCAGCTGCCTCAGGAGTCCCACGAGACAACAAAATTATAAGACTCCTTCTTCAGCCTGACCGCATCCCTTACTTCTGGTGTCCACCACCGTGTTCGAGGATTGCCACTGCGACAGACACCACAGACCTTACGACCACAGTTACGAGTGGCCGCATCGATGATAGAACAAAGCCTCAGCTTGTCCCCAGCTTCCGGCGGAATCTGGGAGAAGCTCACTCGGAGGTGTGAGCTGAAGGTCCCCTTGATAGAAGGTTCTACCAGACATTCCCAACAGACCTTCACTATACGCTTGGGTCTGCCAGGTCTTTTTGACCCCAGCAGACCCAACTCACAACCAGGTGGTGATCGGTTGACAGCTCTGCCCCTCTCTTCACTCGAGTGTCACTCCGGAGGTCAGATGACACGACACCAAAGTCGATCATCGACCTCTGGCCTAGGGTATCCTGGTGCCACGTGCACTGATGGACACATTTGTGCTCGAACATGATGTTTGTTATGGACAAACAGTGGCTAGCACAGAAGTCCAATAACAGGACACCGCTTGGGCTCAGATCACGGAGGCCATTCCTCCCAATCACCCCTCTCCAGGTGTCACTGTCTTTGCCTACGTGGGCGTTGAAGTCCCCCAGTAGAACACTGTCCAGTACCCCTCTCAGGGACTCCAAGAAGGCCGGGTACTCTGTATTGCTGTTCAGCCCATAGGCCAACACAAGAGTAAGAGACCTTTAACCAACCCGAAGGCGCAAGGAATGCGTCCCTGCGTCCCTCTCATTCACCGGGGTGAACTTCAACACATGGTGGCTCAGCTGTAGGCAATGAGCAGGCCCACACCTGCTCACCACCGCTCCCCATGGGCAATGCCAGACAAATGGAGAGTTCAGCCCCCTCAAGGAGTTAGGTTCCAGCGCCCAAGCTGTGTGTGGAGATGAGGTTGACTATATCTAGTTGGTAACTGACTAACCCCCCCCCCCCCCATGTCTCCATGTTTGGAGATCCGGCCGTCGAGGCCCCTGCCTTCGAATGCCACCCAGATCTCCCTGCATCAGCCCCTTATGGATCCTCCTGTGGGTGGTGGGTCCACGAAAGGACAGCTCCATGCTGCTTCGTGGGGTCGTCCTCTCGCCCAGACTTGCAGTTGAGCATCCACCCCAGGCCTGGCTCCATGGTGGGGCCCCGGTAATGCCAGTCTGGATGACGTAACTGGCCTTGCTGCGTTTGTCATCATAGGGGCTTCTGACCCGTCCCCCAGGACCTGTTTGCTTTGGGTGACCCTACCAGGTGCATGAAGCCCCCAACAACATAGCTCCCATGATCATTCGAGCACTCAAACCCCTCTACCACATTAAGGTGGTGGTTCAAGGAGGAGGTGCACCTGGTATTTCCAGGCGGTCTCCCATCCAAGTACTAACCAGGCCCACACTTCCTTGGCTTCCGAGATCAGATGAGATCAGGCATTTTCAAGTTGGTATGGCCGTAAGATATTACAGTATATAATGGTAAAAAAAACAACAAAGGAAAGTCTGAGGCTATAAACTGTATACATTTAATTTGTACCTATTTTCCATAGCATGTTGTCCATTCCACCTTGCATTAAAAAGTATTGCATTAAAGGATTTTTAAAATTGATTAATTGATTTTTTTCAGTATCTGGGATATTTTGGTGATGCTAAAATACAATACCAACGGTTGTATGTGAAGTTTCTGGAGAACATCAACAAGAAAGACTATGTTCGAGTGTGCTCCCGCAAGCCATGGCACCGGGCCTCTCTGACTATGAGGTAAGCACCTCCGATTACAACACCATTCACTCTTTCAAATGTGTTACTAAAATGGATTGTCAACTTATTTCATTTCTTTAATTATCATAGACGACAGCCACTCCACAACCATCTGAGCTCCGTTCTTCCACAGTACCCACCTCAAAATGAACGACACCAATCAACAGAGGAAGAAAGTAGAGTGAGGGAGGGCATCAGGAGAGAGAATGAGAGGAGAGAGAATGAGAGAAGAGGGAGCGAGCGGCGAGAGAGTGAAAGGAGAGAGAGCGAGAGGAGAGAAAGTGAGAGAAGAGAGAGTGAGAGGCGAGAGACCGAACGAAAAGAAGGTGAGAAAAGAGAATGTGAAAGAAGGGAGGCTGAGAGGAGAGACAGAGAGAGAAGAGAGATAGCAAGGCAGGAGAGTGAGAAGAGAGAGACAGATAGGAGAGACAAGGAGAATAAAGAGAGTGAGCGGAGGGAGACAGAATGGAGAGAAAGAGAGCAGAGAGAAAGTGAGAGAAGAGAGAGTGTGAGAAGAGAGACACACCTAAGGGAGAGTGAGAGGAGAGCGACAGAGAGGAGAGAAAGTGAGAGGAGAGAGACAGAAAGGAGGGAGAGTGAAAGGAGAGAGACAGAGAGAAAGGAGTGTGAGAGAAGAGAGAGAAGAGAAGCTGTAGGAGACAAAAGAGAGAGTGATAAATGCAGTAACCAACATCAACAGAGGAGCAGAGAGAGGCTAGAGAGAAAAGACAGAGACATGGCTGTGCTGAGGAGGGAGCAGAGCGGAGGGAGGGGTTCAGAAGACCAGGAAAGCAGGGTCAGAGAAAGAGAGGACCAGGACAGAGAGGTCAGAGAAAGGGGGTCAGAAGGCCAGGACAGTAAGGTCAGAGAGATGGAGGACCAGGACAGAGAGCCAGAGCCGGTCTCAGAGGACAGGAGCAGAGTGGACCCAGAGCCATTAGAGCCTCCACACAAGAGGAGTAGGACGAATGCAGAGCAGAGGTCTTCTTCCTCAGAGTCAGACTCTTCACCTGCTAGTGACGAGGACACACACACTGCCTGTGAGTACTGCTCCAAGTTTTGAATACTCCCATACTTTTTTCCTGATTGGACCAATAGAGATATTCCCTGGTGTATCTGCAGCCTATAAACACATGCTATATATGTCCCATCAACCTTTACAGTAGTGACAACACATGCCCAGACCTTTCTGGCCACACACATTGGCCACACAGTAGGTTTAAACTGACTGCAGGGTATGTTCTGCAAATACTTACACACCTGCACAGACTTGCAGATGGCCTGTTACACGGACTATGAAAAAAAAAAAACTATACTAAAAATTTCTTTACTCCTCCAAGGACAATGTAACAGAGTGCATTGATTTTAATGACTTTCTCAGTTCTCACCTTGAGTCCCTTGTGTGACCCAAAGCACCCAAATACTTTCTTCTCTATGGGGTTCTCTAAGGGCTTTTTGCTTTTAAGCCAAAAAAAGTAAATACTCAAAAAACATACAGTGGACAGTCAGTTGTGCACAGAGCCTATGGAACCATTAACTGAGTGTTAAAGAGCACGATGTCAGGGGTGATTCATGCAACGTCTGTGGGGGAGCTGCATCTAGGCTAGTTCAACAATTCTGCAGTACATTTGATGCGAGAGAGTTGAAAAATCTTTTGCCCCAAAATGCAAAGGCATCCTAATAGATGATGCCGTAGTTTGAACGTAGCATAAGACTCTCAGCTGCTTGATGCTAAGTTGCAAGCCTCACCATTCCCCATATGGTTAAGTTCCTTTTTGACAACATCATCTGTAAAACTGAGAGATACAGGTCCCCTGGTTGTGCTTAGAAACAGTGTGATTCAACAGAGCTGGTGACAGGGGGTTACTATGCTCATCCTCTGTCCTTTGAATGTCCTTGTGATGAGTTCCTCTTGGTTGTCTTCAGGTTCTGCTCAGAGAGGCCTGAGCAGCCGAGGCCTGAGGGACCTGTTCAGGAGCTATGTTGAGATGCTAGTCAGCACTGCCCTGGACCCCGACATGATCCAAGCCCTGGAGGACACTGATGGTGAGTCACATTTACATAAACCAGTCACGGAAGATTTATGACACCAAGGAGCATAATCATTTGTCAAGAACTCTACATATATTTGTACTATTTGCAGGGCTCTCCAAGGAGGGGGGAGGGGGGGGGGGGCTTGAATTGCGTGAGAAATGCCGTGTGAGCGTGTGAACGCGTCGAATTGTCTCTCTCAATGCGTGAGACTTGAGAGCCCTGCTGTAAATGTTTGTCTAAAGAGCAAACTTAAACTACAAAGCAACTAATGAGAGTTATATAAATGAAGTTATTACCTGATGGTTCTCAGTTTGTTTTATCATCACCGCAGTGTGCGCTTAGCAGCTGAAACTACACTCTACAGTCTGCCCAACAACAGAATAATCTATTTTCTGATTGGCAGATTTTTTTCTGGGGAGCGGGACGGGGAGGAGGGGGAGAGTTTTTTTCCGCTGAAAACGCGCGGTGCCTGCATAAACTGAGCCACACAGACTGATTTTCTGGGCACAAAAAAAAAAAAAAAAAAATTCAGCGTGAGAAATGCCATGTGTGAACACGTCGAATTGCGTGTGTCACACTCTCAATGCGTGAGACTTGAGAGCCCTGTATTTGTACTGTGTATTTGTACTGTATGTGCCAGTAGAGCTGTGCTGGTGCTGGTGCTGATGAGCTGTGTTTTGAGGCGTTTGTTGGTCCCTCTCCAGCAGAGCACCTCTGGACATACATAGTAGAATATGCATAATTGATAAAATACTGCTGTGGGGAAGGCAGCGTCGGAGACAGGACCCTTCTAGAGGGGAACACACACGCTAACCTCCCAAACTGGAATCTTCAAGAACAACAACTGATTAGACAATGTAGTTAAAGACTTCAATGTATCTGTTCACTTGCATTTAGGTTCTGCTCTGAGAGAACACACCTCCAGGAAACTCCAATTTTGATCCGTTACCATTGCAGAATCCCTCTAGTTTAAACTGAGCTGAGACGGGTCAGAATTGGAGTGTGACGTTTGTTGTGTAACTACAGATTTGTTGAGCTGGTTTATGGTTCATATCTCTTAAATTACTGGGCCTATCCACATGAAACAATTGCCCTATGGAACACCAAATAATGCTGACTGGCACAAAGTAAGCAGTTTTTATTGACATAAAGTGTTTTAACTGTTGCCTCAGAGTTATGGCAAGAACTTTGATTTGGGTACCAATCAAATGATAACAAGGTTCAACATTTCATCCAGGAATAGTGCATTACCCACAGAGTTAAAAGGCCATAACCTTCTGTCTGAAAATAAGAATCTCATGACCAATGCTTTAAGGTTGTATAGAGGATTTTCCAAGGAAGAAGAAATCCAGCGACTGTTTGTCCTTTTTCAAATGTTACGCTTACGCTGCTTGTTTATAGCCGGTGCCCATTAAAAATCGCTCTTGCTGCTTTAACTGTATTGTACATTTTCAAATGATAAGCAGAAGTTTCCTGTCCAGAAGTAATTTAGTGACCAACGCATCAGTCTTTAGACCCTCTGCTTCAATGCACGCCATTGCTGATCTCAGAGAATCACCTCAGTACCTTAGTTTAGCTTCACTCCTCTTCACCTTCTCTTCTTCTTTCAGCGACCTCAAAAATGGACTTTCGTTCTTTTGGACTTTCTTTGGCTAACTGGTAGTGGATTCTTGTTTGCCATCGCAGCAAACTTTGTGCTAACTGCGAGGAAGCTACAATTGGAAAAAGCTGCTAACAACCGCTGTATTGGTTGAGTAAACAGCGTCTTGCATCTGTGGAATGCTTGAGAGGCTTACGTAACCCATGTATTCCAAGCCGGAAAGTCAGTTACGCTAGAAGTGTAGGGAGTTTGATTGACAACCTAACAGCCAATAGATAATGAGGTAGCCTTGTTATCTATTGGCTAATGTTTATCTGGCCCCACCACTTCCACAGTTGGTCCACAGAAGGATTTTCATTCATTTTTTTGTCATCATAATTACAAGGCAACTGCAAACCTCAACATCACATATCCATTCCAAATCCACCACAGGACACTTCTATAATTCCCTGTGTTTCAGATGAGCTGTACCTCCCATCCATGAGGCAGATCGATGGCCTTCTCAACGGTCAGAAGAGGAGACTGTTACTGCGAGTCAACATGTCTGCTCCTCACCAGGTCTGGCTCTCCTCCTCTTCTCCTCCTCCAATTTCACCCTCTCCTCTCCTTCTCCACTCTCACCCTCTCCTCCGGTCATCTCCTTCTCTACGTTCCAGGAGGCTCTGCATGTCTTCCCTAAGCTGACAGCGGACCCTCTGGACTGTGGGGCGGTGCGGGTGAGTCTGAGTGGGGAGGGTTACAATCGTAAAACATTGAATCGAGTCAAGAGAAGAACCTCCAAACAGCAGGTATGGACTTGTATGTTCACATGTGATGGTGACCATGTATTGCGATATGAAATACAGCTTTTGTGTGCTGATAGGAGCTGCAGCTGTCAGTGGAAACCTGCCGCATCTACTCTCTGTACCACGCCCTGCACCACTACAAGTACCACACTTTCCTGCGGTGTAAGAAAGAGGTACTACTTTCTACGTCTTACCTTTAGTTAACTTGAGATTGGCAATTTCAGGGCTGAAATTATCCAAATGATTCTAGTGAAGAAATTGCGTGAGAAATGCTGTGTGAGCGTGTGAACGCGTCGAATTGTCTCTCTCAATGCGTGTGACTTGAGAGTAGGGTGACCACTGGCATGAAACAGGAAAGGAGGACACTTGTGTCCAAAAAGGAGGACAAAGGCCCTAAAGTGAGGACACCTTGTTTTTTTTTGTTTTTTTTTTCCCCCTGGGTTGGGGAAAAGAAAAACAACTTATGAATAATGTATGACGTCAACATATATTTATTAACATGGAACACCCATCAAAAAGAAAAATGTGGCAAATTATGGTCAAGATGATATGAACAAAAAACAATATCATCACTAATTCACTGAAAAAACACAGTCTTTGCCATGCCATCATATACCATGGCAAAGAAGAAAGACTTCTCAAAGAATTTCACTTTTAAGAGGTAAGATCTCGCTACCTGGATTTGTGTAATTCGCACAAAATCCCCAAAATATTATTTGCAATTATGAAAGCCGTAATGTAAATATTGTAACGTATTTAACTGTCTACATTGAGAGGAAACGTAAGCGAAACCTGTTACGCACGGCACTAAAGAAAACTAAATTTTAAGGGACAGTAATAAGGCGATGAAGATGGAAGAAGGAGCCAAGTTGCACCTCAAAGAGTGGCTGATAGCGCAGATAGAGAGCGGACAATACGAGGGGCTGACGGGCTGCATCAGCTGCGCGCGGCGCGGATCGCAAATGTTTGCATACGACACATCGCAGAGTAGCAAGTGTAACTAATGGGTGGGGATTTATGACGATTTATGCCAGGGTGGCCGATGAGGGTCCGAAAGGAGGACAAAATGTAAAAAAGGAGGACACGTGACAGACGGCCGGACAGACAGCTCTAAAACCGGACTGTCCGGACGAATGGTCACCCTACTTGAGAGCCCTGCTGTAAATG
This sequence comes from Paratrypauchen microcephalus, assembly GCA_036785185.1. NCBI lineage: Eukaryota > Metazoa > Chordata > Actinopteri > Gobiiformes > Gobiidae > Paratrypauchen > Paratrypauchen microcephalus. The sequence continues at coordinate 1,888,235 of JAVJIX010000029.1, forward strand.
TTTGTCTAAAGAGCAAACTTAAACTACAAAGCAACTAATGAGAGTTATATAAATGAAGTTTTTACCTGATGGTTCTCAGTTTGTTTTATCATCACCGCAGTGTGCGCTTAGCAGCTTACACTCTACAGTCTGCCCAACAACAGAACAATCTATTTTATGATTGGCTGATTTTTTTTCCGGGGAGCGGGACGGGGAGGAGGGGGAGAGAACGCGCGGTGCTTGCATAAACTGAGCCACACAGACCGATTTTCTGGGCATTAAAAAAATTATATATATCAGCGTGAGAAATACCATGTGTGGCGTGTGAGCGTGTGAACACGTCGAATTGCGTGTGTCACACTCTCAATGCGTGAGACTTGAGAGCCCTGAGATAAGGCATTTTAAATGTTTTACATTTTAGCCTAGTATTGCTTTTATATGTGTGGTATCATTTGAATTTGAAGAACAAAACAAAAATGCCTTACCAATATGTGATGACGATAAGGCTAAGTGATCTAGTTTGTTGCACTCAAGAGTAAAGTTCTTTTTAAGCTAATGCTTACACAACAACTTCCTGTCTTTCTGTGCATTCCATTTCCTGCTTCAAACAATATCTCCTGCTGATTTTACTGTACTGTAGTTTTCGTAATAGTAATAAAATAATATAAGTGTAATCTACCAGACTAGTTTAATAGTAGGAAGACTGAAGCGGGGATGCCAGATTTTCAGAGAGAAACAAGTGACCAACAGAATTAAAGGCTCTGTACCTGATTTTTACTGTCTTAAAAAGATGAAACACTTTTTAATTTTAAAGGATTGGCAGAAGTCATCCTCTTCCTAATGCATTTTGAGCATTCTAGTTTTTCACCGCCATGTCTTTATAAGCACTTTTCACAACTTTGAGAGGCCAGAGTGGACTTTTATCATCATAGCAAGAACAATCAAAAATCAAAACCAAACGTCCAAAATATGCAAGCCCAAACTTGCTGGGCAGAATTGGCAGCTACGGATGAAAAGTATAGTAAGACCATTTGTATGAATTAATTGTGATGTGATTGGTTGAGAGGCACACTGCAATAGGCTGGTGGAAGTAGGGCGGTTCCTGGTTTGACTGTGCTTGACAATGTTTTTTGTTTGTCCCTGTGAGCAGACGGTGAGCATGGAACAGGCCTCAGAGGACCCCGGGCAGGAGGAGGTGGTGCAGCGCTGTATGGCCAACCACGGCTGGATCGACAAGCTTTTTGGCTCCTTCATGGAACTCCTCAGCCTCAGCGCCAAAGCCTGAGTCACTCAGGACCAGAGAGGAGAAGAGAGGAGCTGAGAAGAGAGGAGAAGACCAGAGAGGACTGGTCCACCCGTGGACAGCAGAGAAGTGCTAACTGTGTACAAAAGCACTGGCCAGAGCAGAGGTCCATGGAGAGCCACAAGGGTTATAGAACCCTTCATGATTTTACGTTAAATGGAAGCAACAGCATTAACTGAGGCTTTAAAGGACATAAATATGTGAAACCACTTTTTGGAATATTTCAGTGCTCCCCTAACATTCATTACAACTCATTTATCTGCTAGCTTTGAGGTGCTATTAGTCATGCTGCTCCTCATCAGCCTGGTTCACTTCAACACAGTATTTAGAAAAGCTATTTGGTCAAGCTAGGCCAATAAAACTAAAACATAAGATGTCTACTTTAATAAGACTTTAAACATGAGGTCAGTGACACTGTGAGACACTGTAGGTCACAGCTTCATGACCCTCTGGTCAACATCAGGGACAGCTGAAGAGGGCCATAGGCCTCACCCCTGACAGCACCTCCACATACCTGCTGACTCATCGCCATGGAAACAAGTGATATTCACAGCCACTCCTTTTGACCAGAGCTCCACCAATGGCTCCAGGCACACGGGAATGTCAAAAGGATCTTCTGTACAAGCGGTTTGTAAAAGAGCGTGTTTGGATAGATTTATTTGTGATTTTATGGAAATATGGCTCTTTCATTTCATATTTGGAAGAATTTAGCCTATTTGCTTTTTATAAATTTAAATTTTAAATTTGTCCTTCCTTGTTTTATCAAAACAGTTCTATCGTCTCAGAGGCCAAAGGCCCAAACACTTTGTTTTAACTTGATTTCATGGAGTTGTGTTTGTGTTGAGTGAGTAAAACTCCATGTTCCTTTAGTGCAGGTAGGGTTAGGGTTCTCCTTGAGTTCACTGATCAGATCTGTGAGCAGGAGTGCTGACGATGACTTTTCTCTGTAAATATGTACAGATCTCATTCTCTTTTCTGCTGTAAAAACAATTTGACAAAAATAAAACTGACTTCATGAACCATTTCATCCTGGTTAAAGTCTTGTTCATTATAGATTCATGTCATGCAAAACAGTAAAACATGTCAGTGTTACACTAAAACACATTAGTGTTAAAGTAAAACAGGTCAGTGTTAGCGTACTCTTCCTGCGCGCAAGAGTACGCTAACGGACTAACTTCTGCTCGGAACCAAGCTTGGTTTGTTCAAGTTATTTCATTTACGCTTCATTGTCCAATGCGGTTTGCCAGGTTGCCTTTCTGCGGGGGTGAGAGTTTTCTGAGGCAGAACTGTCATTGTGTCTGTGTGCGTGTTGGAGCTTCATTAGCCAATACCGGCAAACCGGAGCTAGCACTGCTTAGCTCAAACTGAGCAGAACAAAAGCATTGAAGTGGACTTTTTTTATGAAAACAAGAACATGCCAAAGACGGACGACATGGACGAGATCAAACAATCATTGAACTTTATGTCTGGGGAACTGTCAAAGTTAACAGGAGCGGCTACTCAAACTCGTGGACGAGGTAGCGACTCTGAAAACTTTGATGAGAGAAAAGGACAGAAGGATTTCGTTCTTACAGCAACGAGTGGACGATCTGGAGCAGTATACATGGAGAGAGGATTTGATCATTTCTGGGCTGGAGACTCGACACTGGACCTATGCCAGGGCGACAGCCAACGCCGAGACCGTGGAGGACGCACCGAGGGGAGAGCTGCTGTCGCTGGAGCAAGAGGTGGTGGATTTTCTGAACAGTAAAAACATTAACATCTGTAAGGAGTCTATTTCTATTTGCCACACTTTACCCAGAAAGTCAGAGAAATCAAGGCCTGCTATTGTAATCCGATTCATTAGTAGAAATATGAAGACGGATGTGTTAATGCAAGCCAGAAAACTGAAAGGCACAAACGTGTTTATAAACGAACATCTTAAAAAGAAAAATGGAGACATTGCGAGGGAGGCAAGAGAGAGGGGGAGAAAGCAGAGGAAAATTACTGGGACATGGACACGGAATGGAAACGTGTGGATTAGAGACATTGATGGAGCATCAAGGATGATCAGTACAAGGCTGGACAATGAAAGAGCAAAGACAGACTTAGACAGACTGAGAACATAGACCAAAGTATGAAAGTGGAGTGTGCGTGAGTGTTGGTGGTGGTCGGAGGGGCCGATGGCACAGATTGGCAGCCTCGCTTCCGTCAATCTGCCCCAGGGCAGCTGTGGCAACAAAAAGTAGCTTACCACCACCAAGTGTGGCGTGAATGAACAATGAACTGTAAAGCGCTTTGGGTGTCATGAAAGGCGCTATATAAATGCAATGAATTAAAGGAGAAATCAGGTTGGATACACATTATTATAAAGGTACAATACACTGAACTAGTTATGGACACAAAGACTGACATAAGTGATAAAATCTATGATTTTGAAACAGATTTTGCACACAAACTACTAACACCTGGTGAATGTAATTATTTTACAGTTCAACTGTTCAATTCTACAACAGATAACAGATAATGCATTCTCTATAATACATTTAAATAGTCAAAGTCTGAAATGTAAATTTGAAAAGATACAAGAGTTTTTCAGTGATTTAAAGGTCCCATGGCATGAAATTTTCACTTTCTGAGGTTTTTGAACGTTAATGTGAGCTCCCCTACCCTGTTTAGGGCCCCCCAATGGCTAAAAGTTGCGTAATGTCTAAACTGAGCATTTACGATCCTTTTCTGCGTTTAAAAAAAACACAGCTCAAACGGGCGATTCTGGACAAGGCACCTTATTGACGTCAGATCGAAAAAAGAAATGCAAATGCAGTTCCACCATCGTCTGGATCTCCACCCCCTGTCTCTGGAAATCACGCCCAGAGTTTGGACCGCGGAGGAGCTACGCAATGCGAAATGTGTTTTTTTATTTGCCTGGAGGCACGTGCGAGTGTTTCTAGGCTTGGAAGTCCTTTACCCGACCCTCTGGACCTCTGAAACAGCAGTGGTTTAATTTTATTTTCTGTACAAATGTGTTTTTTTTTCATTGAAAAGGCTCTCCTTTCCTCCTTCGCACTTACACACGCGGAAGTGGGGCCAGGCACAGCGCACCGCTAAAACAAGGAACCAGCGGCGCATTTGCCCCCCCCCCCCCCCCCCCTTCCTCTTACCAATCTGTGTTCTTCTCATTTGCATTCAAGCAACAAGGCCCAGAATGAGGTGTTCAGAAAGTTATTTTTTGACTCTGACTCTGTACATGTGTCTTTCTCATGCACTAAGTGTTGATTTTGAAGAAGGATTCATTTACAGTATTAGGGAACCATTAAGGAGCCATATAAAAGCATCAAGAAGTACCATGTCATGGGATCTTTAAAGTGCACCTTTAAAGTAATAGCCATTACAGAAACCTGGTTAAAGGACACGCATATTAATAAAGTACAGATAGAAGGTTACAACATGTTTTATATAAACAGGATAAAAAAGGGGGAGGAGGGGTTGCCATCTACGTCGACAAACATTTAAAATGTAGGGTTGTGGTGAAAGTAATGCAGTGCCCACCGGAACGCAGCACCGGTATAAAATTCACAGCCGCTAAGAGAATATGGTTAATGGTGGCCAAAACCCACATTTGAAAAAAAAAGTAAGGTGCGCTATTTAACAACCACACTATGCCATTGGAGAATAACTGAAAGCTACCCGAAACTCTCGTGCAGAGATATCTGCAGTCTGTTAAGCAAAGATTATCAAAACTTATCTGACTGTAGCCGTGAAAGTAGCCTAAACCATTGCGAGGTGGTGCTGCGCACTGGTAGAAGATTTAAGGCCGGCGCACTGCCTGCACCTGTAAGAGAGGGTTTATGATGAGGCCAACAAAAATATGAAATAATTAAGTATATTTAAAAAGTTATTTATCTATGAAAAAGGTGTAAAACGTAAAAAAAAAAACCCGGGTAAAACAAGTGTTTTTTTGTTTTGTTTTTTTTAAACTGTAAAGTGATGCACTGGACATTATAGCACCTGTAAGAAATGAAAACTACTTTCACCACTGTTCTCCAGTGTAGCGCTCACTGCAGTCTTCACTAAATGGAGTAGACCACGTTGCTTTGTTTGTAGCTCGGTGTTTTGTCCTTTGGGTGGACCAGTCTCTGTCTTAAAGTGTTTGTGGGTTTGAAATAGACTGGGATTTCATGTTGTCTGAAAATTCTTTGTAGTTTTTCAGAAACTAAGGTAAGGAATAGTTAGACCTTTTCTTCTGGGTTCTGATTCTCTATTCCATGTTTCCGTCTGTTTCCATGTTGACGATGAGGATACATGGCATCTGTTCATTTTGGTTTTCCACCCTGTGCGTCTTATATTGTTCGACTATTTTGTTGGGATTTTTAGCAGTATAAACAGCAATCCGTTTTAAAAGCAGTGGTCGGACAGCGGTAGAGCAGAACACTCGAATGAGACGAGACAGGGTACTGGAAGAGGCGGGAACAATGGGCCCCGAACATCTGGAAAGAAGTGTGCACAAACACACACGCGCAGTCTGCACAGCACTGCCCAGTGGGCGGAGAACTGTCCAACTCTGCGCCAAACTTTAGTGGAGAGTTGTGAGGACGAGGAGTGGTCTGCGAGGGACAAAGGAGCGCGACTAACGAGACCGGAGCTTCACCTGACTCCAGGTAACGGGGACGCGCACGTCCACGGCAAGACCCCCGGAGTGCGGAATACACGACTGCTCCTTATGGGGGTGGAGGACGGGACTGGTGCTCTATTGTTCTAATAAGGCTTATCTGAACAATGTCTCATAGGCCTATCTTCTAAGGCTAGCTCGAGCCCTGCACTGGCTGAGGCCCGGTGTAGGGTTATTCTATCTCGCATCCGCTGGAATATTTGTTGAGAATGCACTTAATCCCTGGCGTCAGCATAGTTCAGCATAGGTGGATAGTGTTACATTTAGTTACATTTACATGTGTAACTGTCTAAAGAAATGGTTCTTTTCGGTGTACTTTTCTTGCAGCATAATTTTACACTTACCTGAGTCATATTTTTTATTGAAGTAGGCTAATAGTACTTTTACTTCAGTAAAAGTTCCTCTTCCCATTACTAGTAATGATACTCTTACTAGTAATAGTATCATTTTAGGCTGCTCTATACTTCTGTGTAGTTCAGTGTCAGCCATGGTTTAGGTCTGTTAAGGCATAGTATGTAACTGTTTGACTAAAAAAATAAACTAACGTCAAAGCAGGGGCGCCTGCAGGATTGAAATGTAAGGTACGCCCCCCCCCCCTCCAAAAATGTGGTGCATATAGGCCTACTGTCCCAAATCTGTAGGCTACAATACAACAAAAGAACTTGAAATTGAACAATGTGAACAATATGAACGTAATATGTGAACAACACACGAACAATAAACACTGGAACATATTTTAAAACTCACATTCGTGCACAGTAGCCGACATGGGCCACACATCTGTCAGCACAGCACCCCCCGCCCCCCTCCCCCAACTCTCCCCGGGAGCCCAGTTGAAGGCGCAACTGTAACTTGTAGAGCAATCTATTTGAAATTTAGTCGCCTTTTACCAGATGCGTCGAACTGTCTCATGATCGCTTCACGATCGATTTTCATGTCGAAGTGAATGTTCATGAGAGCCTCGCATCACCCATGGTGTTTCGCAGGTACATTTTTAGGCGTCTCAGTGTGCTGAACGAGCGCTCGGCAGAGACAGTGGAAACGGCTCGACATGACATCAAAATTATATCTTGTAAATGTCTGGAACCAGCAGAGCCATCGGCGGGCAAATAAAGTAAAAGCCGGTTTACCTTAAGTTTGATCCGTTGTCTCCTAGTCCACGGACGTCGTAGGCTACAGTTTAATATCGCATTTGCAACACTTTAATTACGTCTTTCCAGCCAAACATATCGTTGAATTCGAGCAATATCACTATTTCAGTAAAGAGGACTCGAACTTCGTCGCGTGTATACTGAGGTGACCTGCTGCGAGGGAATGTTGGATGTATCATTTGTGTGTGTGTGTGTGTGTGCGTGTGTGTGTGTGTGTGTGTGTGTGTGTGTGGGGGGGGGGAGTGTGCTGTAGTGTTATTTGGCCTGGAGCAGGGCCTCTTACTGCTTGTTTCCATATTCCTATAAAACCTTCATCTCCATAACAATGTTCCAAAGTATGGTTTTAAGTTTTGATTTCAATCATTGTTTCATAAACATGTCCTGGTTCATTCGTACCCTGTTTTATTAGCTCTGGTTCACCTGGGGTGTCTTACAGTGCAGCCCTGGTCCTGGTTCAATCCTCTTGTTTGGTACTCTAGTCCTGGTTCGGTTCAGTCTATTGGGTTAGTCTAACATTGGCAAAAGGAGAAATTCAGTTTGTCAACTGGACAAAGTTTATTTGGTTGAATACATTTCACAGCTCATCCAAGCTAATTCCTCAGTTCTGGCTAGAGTGCTGGTGGACACTGCTTATAACTAGCTGCAGGGAGGAGCTAACTACAATGAAATTACTATGAAACTATCACACCCGTTTGTTTTCAGTTTCTGTCTTGGGTCTTGTTTAGCATAGTCATTCAGCCCGTGGCTTCTAGGTGGAGATGTACGGCAGATGATCTCCACCTAGAAGCCACGGGCCAGAGTCCTGCACGGGTCATATTTTCGCAAACCGCACCCACCCGAACCCGTCATAATAGCAGAGCTAGCACGAAACCGAAACGTTTGTTGTATGTTTGGGGTCTATCATTTGAAAATGCCTTTTTATGCATTCACATTTTACACTAAAATCTCTACATGGTGCATGGAGGTGCTCTGGTTTCCTGCCCTCTGGGGCCTCTGAAAAAAAGATCCTGCTTGAAGAACAATAATACACTCTTTACTCAATGCATGTAAGTGCCAGAAGATGTCTCCGACTTAAACTCCTGCTTGTGTTGCTGCAGGATGTGGCTGTGTGGGTGTTGTCTGTGCTGTGTCAAATACCTCATGTTCATCTTCAACCTGGTGTTTTGGGTGAGTCCTGGTCTCCTTGTGTCCCTTGTGTACCCCTGTGCCCCCCCATGTTGTTAATATATTTCATGGACTGGGGTACAGGTAAGTTTTTGTAGCTGGAGCTGGGGGTCTGAGGGGTAGTTCTGTGCTCACGTGCCTGTCTTCTGTGCTTGTAGCTGGGGGGATGCGGGCTCTTTGGAATAGGGCTCTGGCTCTCCTTCACCCAGGAGGAGTTCTCGTCTCTGCCCCTGACCTTCCCCTCCCTTTCGGCTGCTAACCTGCTGCTGGTGGCAGGGGGTGTGACCATGGTGCTGGGCTTCCTGGGCTGCCTGGGTGCACTCAAGGAGCAACGGTGCCTCCTTTTCATGGTGAGTACTGACACACTTTATACATAATTTAAAGGTACCCATATTACACAGTTATCTGATCTTAGTTCTGATGTAGTTTCCTCATCACAAACAGACCTGGACTTGTGTTTTGTTTCATTCACACATGTTTAACACACAAACCCTGCATAGACTGACTGACAAAAGGAGAAATTCAATTTGTCAACTAGACAAAAGTTTACTTGGTCATGGACGAGCTGCGAATTTCTCCTTTTGCCATGGATTCTACCTGGACGACTGAGGGATTCTACACATAGTCATAGTCTACACAGAGTTATTCTCCCAAACAGATGATTGTGATATCATAATGTTGTAATATGTTGCCCCACTTCATACACCTTCACAAGAATCATTTGAATGCTTTCAGCCCTTAAATTGTCAAGCTCTACTGAGCTAAAGGTAAAAGGTTAAAAACTACTTCTTGCATGTCATCACAAGGTGGAACAGAGCTTTTTTATGTAGACAGACTAATAATGCAGATTTATTCATGTGAATGAAACAAAACACAAGTCCAGATGTTTTGTCCTTGTGTCCACAGTTCTTCCTGATCCTGCTGCTGCTGGTGCTGACCGAGGGTGTGTTCATACTGGTCATCCACATGTACCAGGACCAGGTCAGTCCACTGCCCCTGACCCTGCTGCACCAACTTAGAGCGCAGCTGCTAGGCACAATTTGGTAAACAAGGATTTATGGGGAACAAATAACATGATAAGAGACAAACACATGTAGTTTCTGAGGTACATGAGAGACAGTGTGTTGTTTAGAGTAAAACAGCCAGCAGAGAAAGGCTAAAGGTCCACCACACTGTGACCCTCTGACTCACCTTTAATTGATTTGTTTGATGGTATGAATCAAGCCCCATTCTCACTGGTACATGACCAAAATGATACTCTAAAGGCTCTATAGGTCATTTTGGTACAAATAAAAAAAAAATCCATATGAGGGACCGACAGCATGCAGCACTTTGTTGTGATGTTTACAGTGATGTCAGCTCATTGGGCGCCACAGTTTTCTAACACAGAATTCAATGGACTTGTTTCTTTTAAATAATTTTAGATAAATGTTTAAAATGTCCAAATTATAACATAATGATCCATGGTGGTCAGAGGAGAGGGACAGAGCTGTAGCAGAGGCAGCTTATCTGCAGGAAACTCTTGTTTGTCTCTTACTAAACTCTCTATAACCTGCTCAAGCCAACGCCTTTCCTCATCTCAAGTATTCGCATATTTAAAACAGTTGTGCTAAACCCTGTTTAAAGCCCTGATGCACAGTGCTCTGTATGTGGACACGTGTATGTGAGCCCATGCTGGTGTCCATCCATCCATTTTCTTCCACTTACCCGGGGCCAGGTCGCGGGGGCAACATCCTAATCAGGGACTCCCAGACACTCTTCACCCCGGCCACTTCCTCCAGTTCCTCTGGGGGGACCCCAAGGTGTTCTCAGGCCAGCCAGGTAACATAGTCCCTCCAGCGTGTCCTGGGTCTACCCCGGGGCCTCCCTGGGACATAACTGAAACACCTCCCGAGGGAGGTGTCCAGGAGGCATCTGGAACAGATGCCTGAGTCACCTCAGCTGGCTCCTCCCCACGAGGGACACAGTCGTAAGCCTTCTCCAGATCCACAAAGCACATGTGGACTGGTTGGGCAAATTCCCATGAACCCTAGAGCACCCAATGAAGAGTATAGAGCTGGTCCAGTGTTTTGCGGTCGGGACGAAAACCACACTTCTCCTGGATCCGAGGTTCGACCATCGATCGGATTCTCCTCTCCAGTACCCTGGAATAGACCTTACCGGGGAGGTTGAGGATTGTGATTCCCCGGTAGTTGGAACACACCATCCGGTCCCCCTTCTTAAACAGAGGGACCATCCAGAGGTACTGTCCCCAACCGCCACGCGATGTTGCAGAGATGTGTCAGCCAAGGCAGCCCCACAATATCCAGAGACTTAAGATACTCAGGACGGATCTCATCCACCACTGCGCAGATCAAACCAAACTGTAGAGTCTACAGTAGAGTCCACTGTAGAGTTCAAAGTAGAGTGTAGAGTCCAAAGAAGAGTCCACAGTAGAATCCACTTTAGACTGTAGAGTGCACAGTAAGGCTGGGCGATATGGAGCAAAAAATATATCTCGATATATTTTCTTATCAGAAATCTTATAAAGAGCTGCAGAGCTTTCTCTGTGAAATAGTGGTGAGATGGCACTTCAAATCGAGGTTCGACGTGCTCCAAAAGCATAAGAAATCCAGGGTTCTCTACAAAGGCGAATGGTAGGTCACTCGTTGCGATCATTTGTGCTATCTTGGCTGTGGTCTCTTGTGGTTTTGCGCTGTCAAGGAGCATTTTTCTCTCCTTTTCAAACCCTCCTGCAGCGTGAGCTGACTCGTCTTTGGGTGTTTGTTTTTGAGGTGCCGTATCGGTTTGTTGTGTTAAATGTAGCCCTTTCCTTTCCACCCCTTGCAATCTCAAGTTTACATATCCCACAGTTTGCTATGGCAATGTTGTTGTCATCAGTGACGGACTGGGACCAAAAAACGGCCCTGGCATTTTGCACCTACAAGCGGCCCCGTACCCATAGACCTATCTCCTCTTCTACTTTGACTAACGTGACCACACTACCACAATCTTCACCGTTCTATTTCTCATGAAAGTGATTAAATGTTGTGTTGTACTAACTTCCTCGAAAAGTTTTACTATTGTCTTCCGTATAAAGTGTTTTCCACTTCATATGTGAGCGCTACTAATGCTTGGTAGCAACTAGTGCCGTGATTGGTCAATTCTTGGTAGCAACTCGGATAGACATTGGCTGGCCGTGGGAAATTTCCCATAAGCCAGTGCTTTACTTCAGTTGTCGCAAACAAATACAAAATACAGATATATTTGTTTTATTTCAAACTGTGCACATTTTTAACATTGTAGGAAGAAATATCCCGGCAAAATAAAATAATGTAATACCTTAAACACATCATCACGGTGCCACTGTCACTGTAATATATATGTAGTTGTAAGGGGTATAAATATCGAACGGGTCCTTTCAATTACAGTGAACCCTCGTTTATCGCGGGGGTTAGGTTCCAGAAATAGCCCGCAATAAGTGAAATCCGCGAAGTAGGACAATTTTATATTTTACAATTATTCTACATGTTTTAAGGCTGAAAACGCTTCACCAGACACATTATACACCTTTCTGAGACTGGTATTAACATTTTCTCACATTTTTCTCTTGTTTAAACACTCAAACTTTTGTAGATTTTCATTAAAATATATTAATAGTGGGGCGGGGGCACGTGACACGCGGGCACGTGCGCGCGGGCACGTGCGCGCGGACACGTGTGTTTGTTTTGGTACCACATATCCATGCCATGTGCGAAAGTCGAGTGGAAAGCGACCTGGATATCATTTTGGGCAAGACTCAAGCCAATGCTAACAGTGCCGAACCGCTAACAGACGCCTCTGAGCACCACAAGACCAGGTAAGACTAACCTGCGCTCACAAGAGTTGGTTGCATTTCACCCCGGCTCCAAAATCAGTCCGCTATCAATGCGTCGCCAATACTCCACAGCTCTCTAGGACGGGGTCGGGTTTGTCCTCTCATCCTCTCACGGGGAAGAGCCACTGTCTCCTCTGTGCGCGCGAGTGTCCTCTCCCCGCTGCGGCTCCCCCGGACGCTCCATGTTGATTCTTGGCTCTTCCATGGTCCGGCTCGCACTCTCTTCCATGGCTCGTGCAAGTAAACAAAGGCCACACCTCCTGTCACCCAGGCGCTCTCGTGAAGGAAATCTGAGACTCTGTCCCTACCATCCCTGGTCTAGACGTGGTTTAGTCCTGGTTTAGACCTGGTTTAGTCCTGGTTTAGACCTGCTTTAGACCTGGTTTAGTCCTGGTCTAGTCTCTTAGCTAATCAGGGCGCAGGACAGAATGTTACACTGTAAAAAAAAAGTTACACTATAAAAAAAATTGAAAAAAAAAAAAAAAAAAAAAATTGGAAAAAAAAATCCGCGAAACAGCGAGGCCGCGAAGAGTGAACCGCGATACAGCGAGGGTTCACTGTATAGCAATAGGGCGGAATTTTTTAATTTTTGGAAGCACGTAACGACCGAATACCTAGCGGGTGGGCCGAGGCAATGCGGTTTCGGGGCCGCGGTGGGCATCGTCGGGGCCGTGGCCCTTCTGGCATGTGCCCAAATGCCAGACTGCCCAGTCCGTCACTAGTTGTTATCAACTTTATAGTATTTCCAGACTGCAGACATACTCGCCAAACATTATAGTGTTCTTATAGCGCTCTTCTTATCTCCTCTCTGTACTCGCGCTTTGCGAAGCGCAGGCAGCTCGACGCGAGTATTTAACCAATAGCGTGTCATGCCGCACGCGTTGATGTTTCTGTGTGTCTCACTCTGTGAGATTGGTTACATTGGTGGGGTGACGTTCTCTGTTTTTAGAGGAACAACTTTTCAATTTTAAAAAGACTGGGGTAAAAATTGCCTATTGTTATTTATTCTTCAATATGAACATTTACTTTCTTAGATTAATCTATCTTGATCATGTACCTCATCCACCACTATATTGCATTTTATGATGCAATCTGCATAATTCATGCAATTCAATGCAAATTTAACACCACACAATTTTTAGTATTTCATATCTAAGATGTCACCTTAAAAAAAATGTTTTAAATATATTGCATAATGGTGGAATTTTGATCTTTACATGACCTGTACATAAATTAATGGTGCAATGGTCTATTTGGTAGTAACTGTCCTGTCTCTTCTATTTTCACACACAAAATAACTAATAATCTATTTTACTCATTCAGAGAATATAAAGGGTTCACTCATTTATTTATTTAGATGTCAAAACAATACAATGTTCAGGATGTCATCAGCGTGCTCTTGGATGGCAATTCTAGTGACTTTGAACAGCTAGGAAAAAGTGAGGATGATGATGAGGAGTGGACTCCACCACTCCATCACTTTAGAAGAAAGTTCAGAAAGTGATAGTGATGAGGAAGTCTTCACAGATGACAGGGTTGACCAGACCAGCACAGACACAGAGATAGCAGATGATCGGTAGAACAAACACAAGACCAAATAACACAGCAGACACCAAGAGGGAAAGTGGAAAAGAAGAAATAGCTGTTGAATTCAATGAATGTGTTGAGGAACTCTAGACATTACAAGACAGGTTGGAGTGGACGCCATACATGTATTTCAGACAGTTTGTTACTGATGACATGTGTCAGGGAAAAGCAAAACAGACAAATGTGTAAGGTCTACAGAAACAAGGAAAGTCAGTAAAAACTGCAAAGGAAATTGAGCAGGTGCTGGTACATGCAGATGGGGTTAGTGCAGATGTCGAATGTGCAGGCTTATTGGGAGATAGAGACAAACCGCTGTCATTTCCAGAATGATGAAATGTTGTAAATGTCTGATTTTGTGTGTAAAGGGGGCAGATGTTATAAGTTTATACTTCTTTCTGCTCCTTTTCATTCACATGATTAAATGTTACAGAACTATTTTGTATTCATCTTTTATGAATGAAACAAATAGAGAAATGAAATGAAATGAATGAAAATGATCGGAAACACCTCCATGAAAAAGGCCAAATCCCAGAGTGCCTTCTGATCTGAGAAAAGATGACATTGATCTTTTCCCATCATGGCAAAATCATCAGAGATGCAAGTACTGCACTGGGAATCATTTCACACATGTGTGGGACATGTAATGTATATCTGTGCTTGAACAAGGACTGAAACTATCTTCACACCTACCACATGACAAAATAAAAAGCATCCTGTTCAGACATTTAAAAACAAACATAAAAGGAAATCTTCAGAAAAGTTTCTCTGAGTTCTAAATGCAGAGAGAATTTAGTTTGGTCCTAAAATAAACAGGGTTGGGTTCTATAAAATGGCCACGAAGGCCCAATGTATCAAATATGATGCATTTTTTTATTTATAAAATGGTCAAAGTTATCTTTTTTTTTTTAACATTTTGTTTAAAGGTCCAATAAAGAGTTAAAAATCAAAGAATCAGAATTTTCTATCTATTATTTCATGTGTCAGGCTTTATGGGGTTAACACCATATGGCTCATTTGCATAAAATATAAACACTGAAAAAACCCCAGCTCTGTCCTTGTGCCACGAGGTCAGCTCCTGGAAAACCAAAAAAAAAAACAAAGTATGGAGCAAGTTGTCCTTTTTTTTTTGGAGAGTTCTGTATCCTCTGGGATGTTGTGGCGCCGCACATGTGGGGGAGGTCGGGGGCGAGCAGGAGCGCACAGCACAGAGAAGGCAAACAAGCGAAGAGGCGAAATAAGAATTAAATATAAACATTATATCGATATATACGATATGTCAAAATCCATATCGATTTTAACAAATATCTCGATATATTTTAAATATCGCGATATCACCCACCCCTAGTAGCATCTACAGTAGAGTGTAGAGTCCATAGTAGAGTCCACAGTATAGTGTACAGTCCACAATAGAGTGTAGAGTCCACAGTAGTCCACAGTAGAGTCCACAGTCTACAGTAGAGTCCAGACCACAGTAAAGTCCACAGTAGACTATAGAGTCCACAGTAGTGTCCACAATAAAGTATAGTCCACAGTAGAGTGTAGAGTACATAGTAGAGTCCACAGTAGAGTCCACAGTAGAGTGCACAGTAGAGTGCACAGTAGAGTGTACAGTAGAGTCCAGTAGTAACAATAACACTAACAGTAGTTGATCTCCTCCCTGTATCTGCAGGTGGACTCTCGGGCCCAGGACGAGCTGAAGGGGGGCATGAGGAAATACAAGACTGAACCCAAGCTCAAGGAGTCCTGGGACAACGTGCAGAGGAGGGTGAGGGGGGCGTGACTACTATCTCCTCTTATACTGGCTCCATACTCTCTACTGCTCTACTCTGGTGTGTCAGACTTCTGGGATGTCTTTGACCCTAAATGCCAAAAAACATTTTTCAGGGTGTTTTCAATTGTATTCTTTTTAAAGGAGCTCTATGTAACATTTCTAGTAAAGTCCAACACCTGCTTGTCTCTATTGGGATGTTTGCCTGGAATAATCCAAAGTATGGGATTAAATAAATGTATCTGTGTTGCCACCAGGCCAAGTTTCATGTCAGATCTCTGGAGTGGTGACCCCCACTCACAGTTGAATCACCAAGTTCACCAGAGGACTGTACATCGGGATAAGGGGGTGTACCAACTTTCTCACACCTAGAATACAGTTCTGAAGAAGGTGGACGGCGCTGTTGTTCTTCTAGTCTCAGTTAGGAAGACTGTGCCAAAATCTGTTTAAATCAGCTGAACAGACACTGAAGGATGCTCTTGAAGGATGGGTCAAATGCAGAGAAATAATTTCCCTACGGGGATAAATAAAGCATGTCTTCTTCTTCTTCTTCTTTTGAAGAGGAAGGAGCAGAGGGCAGCCTAAACTGTCATGATCTGAAACAAGCAGAGGCCTGTAGAGAAGAATTTGAACTATAATCAACACAGAAGACCTAATAAACAGCATGAACATTATTGGAGACTGCAGCACTCTCCACCTGAAAAGTTACACAGTGCGTTTTCATTCGATTACCTAGGGGCACAACAACAGTATGTATTTAAGCAGGAACAGAACCAGCCACCTTCCAGTTATAAAAAGCTTAACCCACACCTTATGGGTTTAATTCATATTTTCAGTAATAAGTATTTCTTACTACTCATTGCTTTTCCATATTAGTGTATGGTTTTGTACATCTTTGAACCAATATTTGACCCATGCTTTTGTGTGTCCAGTTCAAGTGCTGCGGTGTGTCCAATAAAACAGATTGGTGGGAGGTCCTGGAGGGGGCGCTGCCGGCCTCTTGCTGCTCCATGGACATGGACCCCTGTGTGGACGGATGGACCGAGGTCTCAGCTCGCTCTCTTTTTACACATTTAAAGGACCTATATGTCACAAAATGAATTATTGTGAGGTTTAAACTGTGTTATAATGTTGTTACCTCATCAAAAACAGACCTGGAGTTGTGTTTCGCTTCATTCACACATGTTGGAGTAACCCTGATCCTATTAGTCTGTCTACATCTCCAAAGCTGAAAATTCTCTGTTCCATTTTGTAATGTAATTTTTCAAGTTCAGCTTTTTGTATGTATGTTTAGAATAATTTGTTTTTAATAATTTATAGGTATATAGTATATACAATACATTTGATGAAAAAAAAACCCTAAATCTGCAGGGTTTGTGTGTTAAACGTGTGAATGAAACAAAACACAACTCCAGGTCTGTTTGTGATGAGGAAAGTACATGAGAGCAGATCAGAAAACAAAACTAATAAATAAATAAGGGCCCCTTAACTAGATTTTTCAGGATTATTTCATTCTCACTAAAAATAGGTCAGTCATTGTTCATGTGAGGTTAAAACATCCTGAGGTGCAAATACTTTAAAGTGCAGTGACAGGTTGGAGCAGTCATTTCACTAAAACATAGTTCAGATTATTAGATTTCAGATTTTACTACAAATCATGCCTAGTTTCTTTTGATTATTAAACTTTGGTGAAGTTTATGTAGAGGTAATTTCATAACTGTTACCTAGCAACCATAATCGGAACAAAACTTGTCTAAATTATGCAGTAGTTATGATTAGACTAATACAAATACATCACAACATCATTATTTATTTAAATGAAGGTTTAAACTGTCAGAGAAAGTCCTTTCTTGTGCGTAAATGGTCTTAACATTTTCCCAGATTCTCTTTTATGCTACTTCCTTCCTTAACTGATATAAAACTGATACATATTGTTGTTTTCAGTAACAATAAAGGTAACATGGTGACCTGAATATGTTATGTGTTAGCAGCTAATACCCCATAGTCAAATACCCCCTTTTTATAGTGTTTGAGTTTCAAAGGAGTGCAAAGACGTGTCTCCTCCATAAAGTGTAATTATTTAACTTAGCTCAATTGAGAGGGTAGACCAAATGAGAGACTCATGTGGGGCTCATTCTGCTTTCTTATTGGATAAACATTGTGGGAAGCAAAATACCAAAACAAACAACTTAGCTACAAATTGTATTTAAGAATAAAACAGAATTACAATGGCTCTCTATAAAAGTTACACAGACAGGTGTATTTGAAATGGTAAACCAATTCTATACCTCCGCCCTTAAAGTGGGACCAAATGCCTAAATTATGCCCACAAACACATTTCACATATCTTTGGATCTGATATACAATCCATCAAAATGTTCAATGAGAGTGTCTGATACAACAAGTAAACATTTGAAAGTGAAAGTTACTCTGTCCCCTCTGTGACATGTCCCTGTCTCTGTTCCTGTGGTGCGCTCAGCCCTGTTACCAGAAGGCACGCCGGTGGCTCCTGGACAACATCCCCTCTGTGCTGGTGTTTGGTCTGTGCATCGGGGTGGTGCAGGTGAGACACACACATACGCACACACACACATACAGAAACACACACAGATACACACACACACATGCATACAGAAACACATGCACATACATACACACATTACTCAGTCTGACCATTCTTTCATTCAAAATGTTGCTGTCATATATGTTAATGGAGATAGTGTGTTGCCTTAAAGGTTTTTTTTGTTTGTTTCAAATTGTGACTGATAGCAAAATAGAGATGCAGCAGCCTTGAAATTATGATGACAAAAAAAAGAAAGAATGAAAATCCATCAAATGTGGATGTGGTGGGATAATAAGGCTACCTCGTTATTGGCTGTTAGGTTGTCAATCAAAATCACTACGGTTTTAGTGTAATTGACTTGCCGGCATGCTGGGATTACATGGTTTACGTACGCCTCTCATGCATTCCACAGACGCAAGACGCTGTTTACTCAACCAACGCAGCGGTTCTTAGCAGCTTTATCTAACAGTAGTTGCAGTTAGCCAAAGTTTGTTGCAATGGCAAACAAGAATCCACTACCAGTTAGCCGCAAAAGAATATCCATTTTTGAGGTCACTGAAGGATGAAGGGGAAAAGGAGGGAAGCTAAACTAAGGTGATTCTCTGAGATTCCTTCCAGTGATGACATGCACTGCTTGTTGGTCGCTAAATTACTTCTGCTCCTGATTTGAAAACGTACAGTATAGTTACAGCAGTAACAGCGATTCTGAACGTGTACCAGCTCTAAACAAACAGCGTAAGCGTAAGGAGGAGGCGGGAGGAGGCATTTCTACTTCGGGGGCTGTGGGGTAGGGGAGGTGGTTTCACGCATGTGCAACATTTGAAAAAGGACAGACAGTGGCTGGATTTCTCATTCCTTGGAAAATCCTCTATACAACTTTTAACAGCAGGAAGTAAAATTAACTTCACACATATTGTCAAACAAGACAAAAGGAGATACAGATATTTTTTGCTAAATCTTTCAACCAATTCTGGAACTATTTTTAGTGAAGAGCAGGGACGTGCACAGGGGGGTTACTCAGGTTGCCCGGGCAACTGCCCCTATGCCCTCCTGGACTGATGTTGCCCTTCCAAGACAGAAAAAAATAAATACAAAATAAATCTTTCAATGGATACAGAATTTCATGTAGGCCTAGTCCTAGATTTGAAAATGAAAGCAGAAAAATTGCCAGTCAGGGGAGTTGGTTTGCCCTTTCTTCAGGTCAGAGCAACTGCCCCTCTAAATTCCTGTGCACGTCCCTGGTGAAGAATAGTGTAATCTTAAATTCAACATACAGACAGTGCAATACACTAGGATAGTCAAAAGTATAGATCAACATTAAAGGTCCTATATGACTCAAAACTGACTCTTGTGAGCTTTAAGTCTTGTTCTAATGCGGTTACCTCCTCAAAACAGAACTGGAGTTGTGTTTTATTTGATTCACACGTTTGAAGAACTGAATATTTGGGCTGCGTCCCAAAAGCTCAAAATACTCTGTTTCACCATGCGATGTCATGAAGTGGTAATTTTCAAGTGAAAAGCTCCTTTTACCTTTAGTTCAGTAGATAGGCAATTCCAGGGCTGAAATTTTTTCAGCCTAAATATGCTGGGTTTCAGATCAGAAAATAAGAGTAATATGGGCACTATAAACCATATTAAAACGTCTTAAACGTCTTAAAACAGACAAAGATGATGAAATATAAGAAAATTGCAAGTTTATTTTGCTGTAATTTTGTATCATATTTGTCAACATGTCAACATTTTATTATTCGTCTGTCTACATCTCCAAAGCTCCAAATGCTCTGTTCCACCTTGTGATGTCATGAAGTGGTAGTTTTCAACTGAACAGCTCCTTTTACCTTTAGTTCAGTAGAGATTGCCAATTCCTGGGCTGAAATTTTCCAAATGATTCAAATTAAGGTGTATAAAGTTTTAAAACACAGTGGAGCACTTCCTGTTCAAGGTTCAAGGTTTCTTTATTAGTCTCCCCAAGGGAGAAATTTGACTTGGAGGTGAGGGAAGGTTGCAGTACAGACAGAGAGAGACATGCAACCAGAGCCCTTCTCTGTATCGCCAGCAGAGCAGATGCACAGATTGGAGATGAGGTGGATATAGTACTTGTGGTACTATACATATTTATGGTGCCAGGCCTACTGCCCCCAGACATATTCAGATCAGAGAATACATCCAATAATTTACACAGCAGGAGGCTTCATACACTGTAGGCATGGTAACAATACACCACAAAAACACCAATATTGCAATATTTCATTCTGACAGGCATTTACTGCATTCTGAAAGTAAAATGTAAAAAGAAAAGGTTTTAGTTACAGTTTGAATCAAGTTATATTATTTGTTTTTTGTTTCGTCTCTGTTAAGTCCATGTACATCTGTCTATGTAACCTCTCTAGTCACCTTTTGAGATATTATTATGGCTAGAATGTTTCACTTATTGGCCATGGAGACAAGCAGGCGATGCCACCAGACCAGGTGGTTGCAGGTTAGATCTGTGGAAAGGTAACCCTGCTCACAGTAATAAATATGTATTATTTTTAGGAAAACACCATTCAATCGTCATAAGATTTCCATGGAGACAAGCAGCACACTAGAAAAATGCCATAGTGAACTGAAAATAGTGTCAAAACTGTAATAAATATTAAAATTGTACAATATTGTTCTAGCAACAAAAGTTCACAACAGCACATGTTCATCCCTACTGCAGTGACAAGAATAACCATCTCTTTGTCCTTTGCAGATCATGGCTCTGGTCTTCTCCATGCTCATGTACTGTCAGATCCGCTATGTCCATAGACTGGATATATAAATGGACATAGCTAACCTGCTAGCTGCTGTGTTCCAAATAGGAAGTGAGCATGGGTGCACTTCCGGCTCCATCAACTCCAATTACCCTCTCTCTGTAACTGCTGTTGCCAGACTCGTCATTTTTGTTTTAAAATGTTCATATTAACCCGCTCAACATGATCCTTTTGTTTTGCCATGTTACCCCTAAATCAAGATGTAAACATTAATAGCAGACAAATCAGGCGGCTGTTTTCTCCTAGGTTGCTCCTGCTAGCATTAGAAAAATGTTTGATTGACAGCGTTGCTTAGCTTCCTGCTAAACCAGCAGTACAAGCAGGAAGGGGCATTACCTTCAACAGCAACGCTCCTGATTGGCTCTGTATCATACCGTATGATACTCAAGATCAGAATTCCAAATTTGGAACTCAACTCCAAATTCACCCCTATAACTAGTAACCTCGATGAGCTTCATTTGGCTGAAGCCAAATGCTGTGGTGACATTACATGCCCTTAGTCCACTTTATACAGTCAATGGCTGGGCTGAGGACCTGGACTCGCCCTGGACCCAACCCGGACTACAGGTGGACCTATCGACTACAGAGCTCCGCACCATCACTCACAGACACAAACATTTCCTGAGCGCACAATGGAAAGTCATAGCGACACAGAAAAGTATAAAATAATAATTATAATTTTATAAAGATTCCATTGAACGTTTCCCATAAAGTGTTTTTTCAGTGCAGCTACAGCACTGGATAAAAGAAAAGAACTGAAGTCTCATCCTGGTCCTTTGGGTAAAACTGTCCTATGTCCATGTAAATATGTAAATGTACTTTATATGAACCCGTGTTTCAATAAAGGCTCCAGCTACAACATCAGTGTATGGTACAAACAGTTAAACAAACGAAGTTAAAGGAAAAGTAACGTTTTTTTTTTACAATTTGAGCCTTATTTCGGTAATAAAACAAGTTGTTTTACTCACCCATAGCACTTTGGTGTCATATGGAGCACTTCCAGAGAGGTTTTAGATTTGCGGTTAGCCTAGCATGACTTCTAGCCATAGCTCGGGGCATATAATATATTCCCCGAGCATGTAATATGCCCCGTGCGGGCTCCGAATAACACAAACTTTAGCACTTTTCAAATCATAGAAGCCCGATGTCTTAGTCTACGATTTCGTTTGAAGCAAAAGTGGCCTGTAATCCGAGATTTATCCATAGTTTACAACTTGTTTTATTACCGAAATAAGGCTCAGATTGTAAAAAACGTTACTTTTCCTTTAAAGGTACATTGTACTGTCTGCTATATCTGGCCTGTCCTACAGTAGTATGCCAGGGGTTTCTGTCAGGAGTAGCCCCCAGGGAGTACCTAAGGGGCTGTGCCTGTTTAAAAGGTCCTGTATTACACTAAATAGATTCTTGTGAGCTTTAAGCAATGGTATAATGACAAACCTGGAGTTGTGTTTTGTTTCATTCATACCTGTTTGAGTAACCTTTTATTATTAGTCTGTCTATACATCTCCAAAGCTCCAAATGCTCTTCCACCTTGTGATGTCATGAAGGGGTAGTTTTCATGCTAATGGCCACCTTAAGTTCAGTAGAGATTGGCAATTCCAGGGCTGAAATCATCCAAATCTTTCTAGTGAAGGTGTGTGGAGTTTAAAAACACAGTGGAGCCCTTTCTGCATTACCACATCCACATAACATCACAAGGTAGAATAGTAGAACTGCAGTCTAAATGTGTAAATGAAACCAAACAGAACTCCAGGTTTGTCTGTGATGAGGAAATGAGAAAAGATCAGAAAATAACATAATATAGGACCTTTAGTGGAATATCCAATAGTAGAGAATATCATGTTACTAGCAGCTCATGATTGTTCTTTGACAGTAAAGAGTGTAACATCACATGTGTGTCAGACATCATTGTGCTGCACTTTACACAGAACTGTTTCCCCACAATGGGGCTAATAAATAAAGTATTTTACAATAACTTCAAGTGCGCAGTAAAAGTGTTTTAGACAGACAGCACCTGTCCAGCCTGAGAGTCCAACTGCGTGAAACTCCTGTAAACAGACTGTAATATACAATACTTCTCTTTCAGAAACAAATCAAACCTGTCAAAAGGGTCAAATACATTTATATTGTTCATAGGTGTGTCTTGTCATAGTTCACACAGACTTTAGTGCTTTTGTGTGCGCTGCTCCTGTGAGAGTCAGTCATACTCATCCTCCAGGTCCACCACGTTCTCCTGTGACAACAACAGCACCATCACTTCCTGTTTCATCACCATCACACACATCATCAAACATCACACACACACATACACTAATATATATATATATATATATACACACACACACACACACACACACACACACACATATATATATATTAGTGCTGTCAGGCGATTAAAAACATTAATCTAATTAATTACAGGATTTGTAATTAATTAATCTAATTAATCGCATTTAAATACATTTTTTAGGTGGTTTATTGTGCTCTCCCACAGTGCAAAAAAGGTGTCAAATGTGTGATTTATAGCGGTACAGTGAAAAGACTGCAGACTTCCCCTTTAAGTTTTTCAGTCTTTGGCTCGCTCTCTTTCTCTGCACACAAGACAAGACTGCTGATAGACCCCCATTCCCCCTCCCACATTACATAACATTCATTCGAAAGCTCATTTACACCATTCCACTATTAAATGGCGAATATTTCTGGTGCCAAAAGGTGAGCACGTACAGTAGCTTTCATGCAATGTCAATAAATAATATACAAAGCTTCAAATATACAGAGAATACAAATAATTTCCCTAAATATTTGCCCGTGCAAATTACTCATGGGTCACATGACCCCTGGAACCCACGGGTTTGCCAGATCGCACCAGATTGCACCGCGGGAGCAGGAAGAAGGCGGCCGCACGGTAAGTAAATGATCAGGTTTAGCGGTTTGGATGGGCAAAACTGGCGCTTCTAAGTGTGCAGCCTTAGTCACGGCAGAACACGCTGGAGAGGTTATGGGAATTGAAAAGGGTTCGGCGCGCGGAGCGCAGCAGATACGGAAACGTGCGCGTGCGTTTTCACGTGCTCTCCCCGAGGACAACGGGCTTAGGAACGGACCTGCTCCATCACATTTTTAAAAATAAACTTGCCGTTCAAAGGCCTCGCATGCCAAATTTAAAATGCGCGCGCATTGAATTGCCGCTCATAATTAATTGCATTAATTTTTATAACGCGTTAATTTGCGGTGTAATTAATTAATCTAATTAAACTGACAGCCCTTTATATATATATATATATATATATATATATATATATATATATATATATATATATATATATATATATAATAAGATGACTCTCTGGACAAAACTCTTCTAAATATACTGTGTCCGCAGAAAGGCCATGTGTACTGCTCCTTATACATTTAAATTCCTGCAGTCTCATGTGAATGGTTTCTCGGTGTTCTGTTTTGTCTGCTCATCTGCCTGTGCTC
This sequence comes from Paratrypauchen microcephalus, assembly GCA_036785185.1. Classification (NCBI taxonomy): domain Eukaryota; kingdom Metazoa; phylum Chordata; class Actinopteri; order Gobiiformes; family Gobiidae; genus Paratrypauchen; species Paratrypauchen microcephalus. The sequence continues at coordinate 1,912,526 of JAVJIX010000029.1, forward strand.
AGAAAGGGAACGAGAGCAGGTCACATGACATTTTTATGGTTTCTGATTGGTTCACTGCAGAAACTCTATGTCTACACAAGTTTAAATGGCTTGAATTTAGAATACTGGTTAAAGTACTGCAGAGGTGGTCAAAGTAGTGCATGTCATTACTTGAGTTAAAGTAAAGATACACCTTGTCAAATAAAAAAAGTAAAAGTAGCGCTGTCAAATTATTAAGTTAAAATACTGAAGTGTTTTCTGTCTAAATGACTTAGCAAATCATGTTGTTAATGAAAACATTGTGACTTAAAAAATACTACAATACAGTGGGAGATTTCATGAGACAAATGCACATCATATTTTGGTCTCCTCAAGTGATGCCCAGCCTGTCGTGAGAAACTATGAGATTAGAAAGACATGTTTGGCTCAAATAGGTTAATTGCAAACAGGAATTCAATAAGCCTATATTTTACTATCTCCAAAAATAATAAGCAAACTCAAAGCTTGCTTGTTAGACCTGTACATAATGTCAAACAAGTCTTAAAATAGATTAACGCCAAGTCAGAACTATTCAGGGACATTGCATCCTCAACCTGTACAGGAGCAAACGCTACATTGTGGACTGTTTGGACTGAACATCGTGAGGCTTTAAATGGACAAAAGTCTTGGAAACCTCCTCGACCAAAGTACTTTGTACTTGGAGCCTTTTTTTTTTTTTTTTTTAGACATGTAGTGAAAAGTCAAAGTGTCACAGTTTTGCCTGTTGTTTACAGTGGTCCCTCGCTCTATCGCGGTTCACTTTTCGCGGCCTCGCTGTTTTGCGGATTTTTTTTTTTTTTAATTTCAATTTTTTTTTATAGTATATCAACATTGTGTTCTGCGGGACGCGGCAGGACGCTCATCCAACGGCACTGCCACGTCTTGGGACGCGCAGGTTCTGAACTGTAGTGAGAACGCTTTCGTGCACTCTCAGGACTGGTTCCGCCACCTGGCTCCAGGTTCCACCAGTTCGTTCTGCGGAAACAGACCGTGTTTCTTCTCGGGACCTCGGCCTTGGTCTCGTACTCGCAGCCCCAGGTGAGGCGCACGGATTTGACCACGATGAGCAGGTGCAAGTGTCCGGGCGTACACTTCTCCGGGTGGTCAATGTGGGAAGTAGCAGCAGTGTTTCTGCAGAACGAACTGGTGGAACCTGGAGTCCAGGCGGTGGAACCAGTCCTGAGAGCACACGGATGCGTTCCCACTACAGTTCAGAACCGTGTCCCAAGACGTGGCAGTGCTGTGGGATGAGCGCAGTGCGCCCTGCTCGTCCCTTAGTGCTCACACTGTGTTTGAATGAGAAGCAGTCCGAGCCGGGGCTCCGGGGCCGGATGCACGAGGAGCGGAGACATGAGTCACTGGATCTGTAGGAAGTCCAGACCGGGACTAAGACATGAGGACCAGACTGGGACCAGACCGGGACCAGACCGGAACTAGACCAGGACTAAACGTGGACTAAACCAGGACTAGACGCTTCACTATTAATACATTTTGTTGAAAATCTACGAACGTTTTAGTGTTTAAACAAGAGAGAAATGTGAGAAAATGTTAATACCAGTCTGAGAAAAGTGTATAATGTGTGTGGTGAGGCGTTTACAGCCTTAAAACATGTAGAATAATTGTAAAATATAAAGTTGTCCTACTTTGCGGATTTCACTTATTACGGGTTATTTCTGGAACCTAACCCCCGCGATAAATGAGGGACCACTGTACATGTTTATCCATTTCTTAGCTTGATCCAGTCCATCTCTTGCTTCCTCCCTGTTTTTCCTAGATGCTCTGAGATGCAATCTGGGGTCATTCCAGCCAATAAAAACTAAGATGTCAACCACCCATTTTTTTTTTTTTTGGGGGGGGGGGGGGGTTATCCCACTTTGCACTACCTTCTCACAAAATTTTACAAATATATGTTTGCAATAAAGTAAAACTGTAAATCAAAGCACAAACCACATTTTATTCACAAGTACTAGTGGTGACATACACATACCTGGTATATACTAGGGGTGTGCAAAATAATCGTCATGACAATGCATCGCGATACTAACTTTCACAATATACTGCATCGATTCTTGATGCCAAAAATCGATTATTATTAATTAATTATTAATAAATAAATAAATAAATAATTAGTTTTGTTTTTTTTAATAAATCCTATGCACTTTTTTCTTTGTGAAAGGGTATTGTTTGAGGGTATATGATGGTAGCTACCTCCAAAATGGCAAATGTTTGAACATCATTTTTTGTATTAGAAAAAATCCTATGCACTTTTTTTGTTATTGGTTTGGTTTATTTGTTTTTGTTATTCAATAAATTCAGTTATGAATTGAGTTGTTCAGAGTTCTGTATCAATTGAAGACACTACCCAGATACACAGCCACTGATATTCAAGTTATCCTCTTTTTTTTGGTACATTTTCACTGAAGTATGTTGAATATATTGCAATGCATCGCAATAATTCAAGTATCGTGATGCATCGTGATAGTATCGCATCGTGGCATATGAATCGTGATTTGAATTGAATCATGACTTCTTTGCCAATACCCACCCCTAGTATATACACAAGTATATGTATTTTAATTTTCATAAATCCATCTCCATTTTATCTGATAAATGTTCATTTTAATCTTGAAATAAGCCAACCAAACTGTACTGCACTTAAACACTGTGCCCTGTTTTTGGACCCTCACCCACAGTTTGAGGACCCCCTTCTTTGATTTTTTTTTTTTTTTAACCTGTTTTTTCAACTTCCTACCTGGAGTCACATTCTCTTACTGGTTTTTGCAGCCTCTGCACATTTACCAAATGCATGTCGTGACAAACTGGTGCACTTTTATTAGGCAAAATTCAACTACATGTCGCGGTATGCCAGCTCTGTGGCAACACTGAAACATAAATTTATTGTTATTCCTGTCATGAAAGTGTTTGAGAGACTTGTTCTGGCTCAGCACAGACCCCTGGTGGCACCATCCCTGGACCCTCTACAATTTGCATATCAGGTCCAAATGAGCGTGGAGGACGCGATAATCTATCTTCAGCAGCGGGCTCACTCACACCTGGATAGTGTTAAGGGCTCTGTGAGGATACTGTTCTTTGATTTCTCCAGCGCCTTTAACACAATCCAGCCCTCTCTGATGGGTGAGAAACTGCTCAGGATCGGTGTCAGCTCCTCCAATGTCTCCTGGATTACTGACTACCTGTCAGGCAGGCCTCAGTATGTTTGACTGGGGACCACCCTGTCTGATACTGTGGCCAGTAATGTAGAAGCCCCTCAGGGTACAGTCCTGTCTCCATTCCTGTTCACTCTGTACAGCTCAGAGTGCTGCCATTTGCAGAAGTTTTCTGATGACTCTGCGGTGGTTGGGTGTATCAGGGATGGACAGGAGATGAGTACAGGACACTGATTGCAAATTTTGTGGAGTGGTCCCAGGCAAACCATCTGCTCCTGAACTTAGACAAGACCAAGGAACTGATAATTGACTTCAGGAGGATGAGGTCACCTGTGGAGCCTATTGACATCAAGGGTCACGAGGTGGAGATCGTGGACTGCTACAAGTACCTTGGCGTTCATGTGAACAACAGGCTGGACTGGAGGGACAACTGTAATGCTGTGTACAAGAAGGGCATGAGCAGACTCTACTTCCTGAGAAAGCTCAGGTCTTTCAATGTGTGCAGTAAGTTACTAGAGATCTTCTACCAGTCTGTGGTTGCCCTGTACTCTGCTGTAGTCTCAGACCCCCCAGGATTTCGCGGGCATTTTTTGTGATTGTTGCGGGCTAAAATGCCTGAATTTGCGGGAGCTTTTCCAAAAAGTTGCGATGAAAGTTGCGGTGCTTTAAAGGTTTTTGTTGCGATTTTGTTGCGGGAGGAAGTGAAAGTTGTGATAAATAGTTGCGATTTTCGCTTTTTGTAATTAAAATTGAGTAATATTTTGAATACTGAGTTATTACTGACAAAGAATAATACAAAGACACAGAGATCACAGATATGGTCCTAAAACAACCTTACCAACATCCAAAATAAATGACTACTAGGAGGGGAACTGTTTCGCCCGGTCTTTTGCTGTTATTTTTGTGGGCAAATGGTGCCACAGACATGTTTCTTTGCCATTAGAAGCCGTGTCCCAATTCCCAGAGCGCGCGGCTCGGAGCGTGGCCCGAAGGGCATGTGCGTCACACATTTCGACAGTACACCGGCGCGATGACTGCTGTCCCACTTCTTTTTTGTCCCATGCGCAGTTAACACGCGGTCCGAAGACCGCAGTCGTTAAGCGGTCCGCGGACTGCAGTCGGGGCTGAGCAAGTGTGCACCTCCTTGACTGCAGTCTGAGCCCCCTTCAGGCCACGCTCCGAGCTGTGCGCTCTGGGAACTGGGACACGGCCGCAGTTTTGTTTCGTCACACGGAAGTAAAGCAGAATGTTGCGGCTTCCAAACTCAAACCTTTTAGCCGCTGAGAATATGAGGTTGGGTCCTATGGCTCGCAGATTTGTGACGCGCAAAGAGGAGGCTATGGTGACAGATGCGCTGAGATCCAGATATGTTTTGTGCATTTATTACAAAAAGAGCGCACACAGCTATGACAGCGCAGCAGGATGAAATGGAACTCATGAAACCAGCAGGATGAACAGATTAACGTGAAAGATGAATGAATGGTTTGCGTTCAACAAAAAATACGGCTACACCCCAACCCTGACTCTCTCCTCTGTGTGACAGGTGAGCGCGCACTTTTACACGCACACACTTCCGTACGTGCACACACCCACACTCACGTGACCCACCGCCTCTGCCGTACACACACACACACAAACGCACCGTGCACCTCATCTCAGTTATGTCTCCTACACAGAAGGAAGTTGGTCGGCGTTCAATACGTCGCCGATGATTGGTCAAAATTAGTAAAAATTGCGGGAAAGTTGCGGTGATTGGTCAAAATTGCAACACCGCCCTGAATTCGCGGGGATTGGCTGAAGTTGCGTTAAAGTTGCAAATCGCAACATCGCGAATTCCTGGAGGGTCTGTAGTCTGCTGGGGGAGCAGCACCAGTAAAAGAGACGTCGGACGGATTGACAAACTGATCTGCAAAGTTGGTCATGCGATGGCTGTGAGCTGGAGACATTTGTCACAGTGCCCTCACAGGAGGACACTGGACAAACTGCTCTCCATCATCATCACTCCTTCTCATCCACTGCACCAGACCATAGAGGGACAGAGGAGCTCATTCTCCAACAAGCTCCTACAGCTCCACTCAAACAGTGAGAGATACAGGACGACATTCATACCATAACTCCATACAACTGTACAACAACTCACCCTTATGTAACAGATAATACTCCCTACAACTGTATAAAGCTGGTACTGAACATCATATTTGATACTGTATTTTGTATTTGACTACTACTTTTCTATTTAAATTGGATTGTACATATATATTTATTACCATTGTCTTATGTATATAGTTGTGTCTCATCTGACACAGGTCTATTGCTCTTTGGTTGCTATTCCATCTATTTTTCTTCTTGTTCTTTTACCCTCTGTTTTATATTGAATATTATATTTGATGAGTGAGCTACCGTACCCAAAACAATTTCCCTTGTGGATCAGTAAAGTTTGTCTAAGTCTAGGCCTAAGTCTAAGATTAGTGTTTGCTTTGCACTTAAGTCTTGCACTTCTAATCAGAGCGCATTGAGGAGGGAGCCTGTGTATGCTATGAGCGGAGAGGAGTGAGAGCGTGAAAAGGCGAGGACCGGCGCGCTGATGTGAGGCAAACGGACAGGTAGGATATTTTATAAAGTTTAGCCTGCTCTGTGATACACGCTGGGACACAAGGGTACACGCTGTAGTGGACAAGCTGCACGCGCTGGGGGCGCGTGTGGTGACATGCGGCGTCTGGTGACGTGCGGCGTCTGGTGACGTGCGGCGTCTGCGGCTCCAGACGAGCGTGCAGGCTGCAGTGAGAAGCCCTGCGTGGCCCCGCACACTGGTACAAGTTTATTGCTAACGGCAGCAGCCGTAATGAAATATGATCGCAATCATCTCGAGACCATGACCTGTGTCGAGGACTTCGACACTACGATCTACCCACATTACCTTGGCGATCAACTGGTAGATCAAGATCGACGTATTGGGAACCCTTGTTTTAGACACTATTTTTAATTCACACGGTAATACAGGATAAAGTGCGTCCCTATTCAGCTCAATACGGGACCAGGGCGGCTGACAAAAAAGCGGAAATCCGCCAAAAGTGGAAGTTTTTCATCCCTGATATAAACTCCCCCTGCCTAGTCAGTTCTGACTAGATTGTCGACTGGTCAAGAGACTTTATAGCTCTGTATCTGAAACTCTGAATCTGATATCTGCTTTTTGCAATTTGTGCAATTCTGCATTATTCCCCATTTGAAGAATCTGTTTTTGAGTTATTTCCAGACCTTTAAGAGTATTTCCCAGTTTTGGAGGATATTATAGTTCACATTATAATATATCTTATCTTCCTTTGTTGATTTGTCATATTAAGCTTTAGCCATTGAAGGACACTTTCTGTTGAACTGATCCAAGGCCTTTGCATCTGACTGCATTCTTTTGTGTTGCATTAGAGTCCAAGTTGCCTATGTGATGCAAAGTAATAAGTACTGAACTAACATAAGTACTCAACGAACAGACATTCCAAACCTGCACAGTACTTAAGTAAATGTACTTAGTTACTGACCACCTCTGCTTATACGTCTATTTGGATTAAAGTATATTTAGAATGACCAGAGTTGAAATTTCAGACCAGTTGGAAGAAATGTTTCAATAGTATTATGTATGTACGTCATGCTAAGTTTTCTGTCCTGTTTTTATTTGACTAATGACGTGCTCATTCTCCACACACGCCCCTGCTGTGTACATGCATGCAGCATGTTAAACCTTTAGCGTTATGTATATGAGCTAACAGCCATCCGTACCCATCCTCCCTGACGCCTGACCCAAGGGGCGAAGTTCTCCATGTAGCACTCGGCGTAGCCCTGCAAGCGCTGGGTCCCGGTTGCTGTAACGATGCGGCGGGACACCTCCATGGAGACGGCGATCCGGCGCAGGGTGGGGCTGGCATCTGGGGGTGGGGCTGGCACCTCACACATCCTCGGGTCATTGATGACTGCATCCTGGAGGCGGGCGAAGGATGCGTAGGACAAACGGTACAGGCTGGTGCGCAGGAACGGATCTGATTCAATCTGAAACACACACGAAGACTGGTCACATGGGATACATAGACACAACCAGTCCTCCTATTGGTCAGCCTTCGTCATGCTCTGAGTGAGTGACAGGAGGGTTTAAGCAAGAAGATCATGGAGATGGTCCCCGGGCGCCCTAATGTGTGTGCTGCCCACTGCTCCTAATATATGTATATATATATCAATCAATCAATCAATCAATCAAACATTTATAAGGCGCTTTTCATACAAAATTGTAGCACAAAGCGCCTT